>CM019150.1:191770382-192115699 GCA_009733165.1 Naja naja | reverse complement strand
TTTTTTTTTTATAAAAGTTTTTATTTGATACAAACATACAAACAGGACATTAAACATAAAACCATCTTCCATATATACATACAGTGTGTCAGTTGGTTACAAATCCTTTGTGTCATCCTTTTCATACATCACTCACTTATCAAAAGAAAATTTCTCATATTATCAATAAAACATATGTATTTATCAATTATTACTTGTGTACAATTAAACTATTTATTTCATCATATACAAGATATATTTTTAATCTAAAATTTATGTTATACTTTCATCCAATGGTTATATATATCAACATTATATTTTATATCAGCCTATTATATTTCTATTACAAAATTATATAGTCTATTGCATTACCAAGTCTTTTTATCCAACCATTGATAAAACAAATCCCATATCTTGTAAAATTGTTTATCTTCTTGTTCTCTAATTTCAAATGTCAATTTACTCATTTCAGCACAGTCCATAATTTTCCTAATCACTTCCTCCTGCATAGGTATTTTATCATTCTTCCAATTTTTGGCAAATACAATTCTAGCTGCTGTTAAAACATTTACAATCAAATATTTCAACTCTTTATTGTAGATATCTGGTATAATTCCCAATAAAAATATTTCTGGTTTCAAGTCTATGTGTTGTTGTATCATTTTTCCAACCATATGTGGATTTTAGTCCAATATCTTTTTGCATCCGAACAAGTCCACCACATATGGTAATATGATCCAGGTATCTGATGACATTTCCAACATTTATCCGATTTATTCTTAAACATTCTTGCAATTTCTCATGGGGTAAGTGCCACCTGTAAAACATCTTATACAAATTTTCTTTATAAGCAGTTGACATTGTCATTTTATAATTCTGGGACCATAATTTTCCCATTTCTCTAGATCAATCCCATATCCAAAATTTTTCCCCCAAGCAATCATTGTTTCTTTAACTTGTTCCTCTTCCATTTTAATTTCTAAAAATATCCATAAAGTTTTTAATCACCTTTTCATCAGTACCCATCAATATTTTGTCTAGCCCAATCTGCTTGTTATAAATACCTTCTACTTTAATATCCTTATCAAATCTAGATTGTACTTGCAAATATGAAAACCAATTCATTTTTATACCTTGTTCTTCCAACGCTTGCATAGATTTAAGTTCACCCTTTCATTCAATATCTCATACATATATCTTTGTTCCTTTTTTATATATTACTGGATATGAAAAGGCTTCAATAGTAGATATCCATATTGGAATTTTCAAGTAATGTTTTTTAATCTTCTCCCAGTTTAAAACAAAGCTTCTCGAATATAATGTCTTCTAAAATACCCTTGTGTTTTAGTTCCCTTATACCAAAGGAATGCATGCCACCCCAATAGCAAGTCATGTCCTTCTAGAGTCAATAATCTAGTATTCCTTAGTGTTATCCAATTTTACCCACATCAAATTTGCCGCCTGATAGTATAGTTCCCAATTGGGCAAACCCTCCTCTTAATCTTGCATCCTGCAATAACTTAAGTTTATTCTTGCTTTTTGCCTTGCCATATGTTTCAACATCATTCGATTTAGGTCTTTGAAAAACTCTTTCCCTAATCTGATTGGAATTGTCTGGAATAAGTATAGAATCTAGGCAATACATTCATCTTGATTGTTGATATTCTCCCAATCAACGATAGTTGTAAGTTTTTCCATTTTTCCAAGTCTGTCGCTATCTGCTGTTTAAGTTTAATGTAATTATCCTCCTTCAGTGTACTACATCTTGCTGTAATATATATCCCTAGATACTTAACCTTACTTGTGACCTGTATTTCTAAAGCTATTTATTGTTAATATCTTTGTTTTGTCTTTATTAATTTTCAATCCTGTCTTCTATTCTTTCAATTAGCTTAGCACTGATTCCAGTGGGTCCTCTAATATAAATACCAGGTCATCTGCAAAGGCTTGTAACTTATATTCTTCTCTTTTAATTTTCATTCCTTTTATTTGTTTATCTTCTCTAATACACCTGTTTAACACTTCTAAGGTTAACACAAACAGCAGGGCGACAGTGGGCAGCCTTGTCTAGTCCCTTTTCTTATATTTATAGGCTCTGTCAATTCTCCATTTATCAAAACCCTTTGGTTTGTTCAGAATATATAGTCTCAATAGCACGTATAAAATTTTTGCCAAAGCCCATTTGTGTCAATTGTAGTAACATGAAGCGCCAACTCACGTTATCAAAGGCTTTTGAGCATCCAGAAACATCAAGGCCATTTGCTTTTCAGGATGTGCCTCATAGTACTCAGAGTGTCCAGGATTATTCTCATATTATGTTTGATTTGTCTTTTGGCAGAAACCCATTTTGGTCAACATGTATAAAGTTGTTTAAGTATCTTTTCAGTCTTTCTGCCAAAATTGAAGCAAAAATTTTATAGTCTGAATTTAATAGGGAAATAGGCCTATAATTTTTAACTTGTTGTAAGTCTGTGTCTTCCTTCGGTATAAGTGTGATATAAGCTTCTGACCAAGTCTTTGGTATTCTCTTCTCTTGCATGACTTCATTCATAACTTCTAATAATTGGAGGTTTAACACCTCCTGAAAAGTCTTATAAAATTCCACTGGTAAACCATCTGGGCCTGGTGCTTTCCCTGTATTTTTTTTTCTTTAAGGCTTCTGTTAACTCCATCATTGTTATATTCTCTTCTAACATTATTTCGATATCTTTAGGTATCTGTGGTAACTTTGCCTTTTGTATATATTGTTTAATTTTTTCTTCTTGAATACTCTCTTGATAGTACAATTTTCCATAATAGTCTTGTATAATTCTTTTTTTCCTTCATTTCCATAACAAGGATGTCCTTCTTCATCTATTAAATGGCTAATTTTCCTTGATTCTCTTTCCTTTCTTAATTTATAGGCTAACCATCTTCCTGGTTTGTTTGTCCTCAAAATAATTCTGTTTAGCATTTTTAATCTTTTGGGCTAGCTCTTCTTTTTCCATTAATTCCATTTTATGTTTGGTTATATCCATTTTGATTTTAACATCTTTTTGTGGAAATTTCTGTAGTTCTTTTTCCAGTTTTTATATTCTTCTTCTAATGTTTTAAAAGTCTTTTTGTTTGATATTTCTTTTCCTTGTATAATCAATTATCAAGCCTCTTGTATAGGCCTTCATCGTGTCCCAGAGATTCTGTAACGATGTATCCTCTTTCTTATTTTCTTTAAAAAGAATACCAGTTCTCTCTCCATTTTCTGTTTAAAATCTTCTTCCTTTAATATCTTATTGTTTAATGTCCATCTAGATCTCATCTTTTGTCCTTTCCAAATAATAATCATTGGATTATGATCGGCCCAAATACTTGCTTCTATTTCAATTTTTGTATATTAAAAATAGATCAGCTGATGTCCATATCATATCTATTCTTGACCATGATTCATGCCTGTTTGAGTAAAATGTATATTGTTTATTTCCTATATTTCTCTCTCTCCATGCATCTTTTAAATTTATTTCTTCTATCATTTGAAAAAGGGTTTTGGTAGTTTCTTTCTAGCTTTCTTTGTGGCTTTTTGTGATTTATAATCCAGCTGCTCATTAATTATTCCATTAAAATCTCCCATCATGCATAAATTAACGTAGTCCAGTTCAATTATTTTTATGGAGTTTATTATAAAATTCCTCTTGGTGGTCATTTGGAGCATATATTGCTATTAAAAGTATTTTAGTATTATTGTCCATTATTTCTACCATTAAGATTCTTCCATCATCATCTGTATAAATTAATTCAGCGAAATTGTTTCTTTAATATATAGAACCACGCCTCTTTTTTACATTGTGCCAATGAAGTAAACAATTTTCCTAATTTTTTTGTTTCAGCGTGTTCATGTTGTTTTTAATATGTACCTCTTGTAGGCAAATTATATCAAATTTTAATTTCTCCAATTTGTGAAATACTTTCCTTCTTTTAATGATTGAATTGAGTCCATTTATATTCATCGTAACCAGTTTTCTTTCCTCCATTTTAGATTTTGTAAGAGGGATTTATTGCTCTGGTGGATCTTATTTCTCTTCATTCTCTGGGCTACTGCGCCTTCTTCTTTCCTTTTCTTTTTCAATTACTGCTATCAACTCCTTTTGAGGTTCAATCAGGGGCTCTTCTTTTCTTGTATCTTCCTCCTTTCCTCTAATATATTCATAATAAAATGATTCCACCTTTTCAACCGTGTCAATTCTATGTCTTTGTTCCCGCCATGTAAACAGAAGGCCTTCTGGTATCAGCCATCTATAATTTATTCCTTTTCTAAGCAGTTCTTTGGTTAGAAAGAGGTACTCTCTCCTCGTCTCCCTTACTCTTCTTGGTACCTGTTTCAGCACCACAATTTCTTTGTCTTTATACTTTAATGTCTTTTCTCTTGTCATTTGCAAAATTTGTGTTTTAATAATTTTCTTAGTAAATCTAATATGGACTTCTCTTGGTAGCTTATTCCTCATTGCATATCTTGTATGTACACGAAACACTTCATCCATTCCATCCATCATTTTCTCTTTCGTTATTTCTAGTGCTTCCGCCAATATTTCTATCATTTTTCCAACGAGGTTTTCACCTTTTCTTCCTCCACATTTTGAAATCTCAAGTAAAATTCTGATCTATCCATCTCTCCTCTCAATGATTCAATCCTGTCTTTTTCAACTTCACTCAATCTGATATTGATATTTCCAATTTCCTTATCTCTTTGTTCGTCCTGCTCTTCAATTTTCTTAATCTTTTCATCATATTTGGTCATCATCTCTTGGATATTTTCCACTTTCTCATCTGTCTTTCCAATTTTCTGTTGAATATTTTCAACTTTTTCATCCGTCTTATCTATTTTCTGCTGAATCTTCTCCACCTTTTGATTTGTCTGTTCAATTTTTGGGAGATATTCTCATTACTCTTTTCAACATTTTCTACTTTTGTCTGTAGAATTTGAATTCCTTGCAAAATCTTCTGTAATGTATCCTCCTTCTCTTTTCCTTTTCCTGTTGCAACATTGCCTGTATTGATGCTGACCTCCAGATGGTGAAGAAGCAGGAGTTGTTGATTGAGAGCTTGAGCTATTGCTTTTCTACTCATTTTATAGTTATTTCCTAGTAGGGCCCCAAAAAGCAGAGGGCCCTCAAAAATAATAAAAATAAGTAGACAAAAAGGGAAAAAGTAAAAATTAAAAATATTAAGGAATATAAAAAATTAAAGAAACAAAAATTCTTCAGGTTCTTGTACACCTTAATCCAGTTGGTTCCACTTGTATACAAAAATAGAAAAAAAGTAAAGAAGAAGAAGGTCTCAAAAGCAACAACAGGTGGTTCCCAGTTCAAAAATAAAAGGAAAGACTTCAGGTATTTATATACCCTAATCAATGGCGAATCAACAAGATGAAAAAGCAAATCATAGGCAGAGAAAAGGAGAAAATTCCTGGCTAAAATTGAAAAGGGATAATCAAACAATAAAAATTCAATCAATGGGGGGTGGAAAAGATAGAGCAGCCACAAATCCAGCCAAAGAGAAAAAAAGAAAACTACTGCCACCAGATGTCCAAGGCTTTTTTAGAATATCAAGTCAAATTTCCAGTAAAATATATTTTCAAGGTCACTTTAGTCTTCTTTCTTTCAGTTCCAACTCTGGGTTCTGCTATCAAGAGTTCACAGATGGGCACCTGTGTATACAATCCGTCGTGCTCACCCCACTATCTCTTTCAAGAAGGAACTCTATGTCCTTGAATGCAGCTCACATAGATAAATAAATGAAGAAGAAAGGAATACAATATATATCCAAGCCTCTAAATGGCAGTGCTTTCACTTTCATTCCTCCCGCTCAAGAGCAAGAAAAAAGGAAAGAAAAAGAGAAAAGGCACATTGGTATTGCTCTCTTTTCTAAAAAGTTCTTAAAAATCATAAACAGCATTTAATCCAAAAAAATATTGGTGGAAAAAAAAGGAAAAAGACCTTCAGAACAAAAGATTATTTTACATAAAGGAAGAGCTAGTCCCTTTTAAAATCAAATAGTTCCAGAAGAGATTAAAAAGGAAGAAAAAAGCCGTCAATCTTAAGAAAAGCTTAATCTCGCTTATAAACTGTTCTCTTTACTTTTAAGTCCACTTTCCAGTTATTGGGGTGTTCTCTTCAGAAATAAGTAAATAAAAAGAACCTCTCACCAAACCGACACACCTTCATCCGATCTTGCCTTTCTTTGAGCTGTCCCAGCTTCAGCAGCTTGATGGCTGCCTCTTTTCTGCCGGCAAAAAGAGCTTCTCCTGGATCAACCAGGGACTTTGCGATGTCCCTGGGATCAACAGGACGTGCTCTTTCCCTTCACCATCTCTTCGGGATGGTTTAGGTCCAAATGGACTGTCCAGCTGAGAAGATATCTACAGCGATCCAGGAGCTTCCCGATCGCACATAGTATCACTGGGACACAAGCCCCGCCCTCCCATAGCTTGCCATTCCTGTGCTTCTTCTCTAGATATAGGGCAAGGGGTTATTAGGTTATGCTTCATTCGACTTTAAGATGATAGTACTGTCGTGGGACCTCTCCCCATCTCTTGTTGTGGTGCTGAGGGTGTCATAGGATATTCACATGATGATAGTACCTCCATCTCTACTGGAGCCTCTAGTGGTCCCTGTGTATCTTGGCTTCTGTTTTCCCTCCCGTATTCGTGTAGTCCCTTGCCCTCTGGGGGAGAAGTAAGAGGTTCAATTATTGGGGAGGCCAGATCTATAAGTGGTTCAGCAGTGTCCACTGTGACCAACAAGGATTTCTTTATATTTTCTAGCTTGAGTAATATATTATCTTGTTCTTTTCTTGGGAGAGCTCCAAAAGCATTAATGAAGCCCGTTTCTGTGCTGTTAAGTAGATCTTCACCGACCAATGCTGGTTGACTCCCACTTTCTTTCTCTCTTTTTTTCAAGGTTGAGAATGCAGCCATGGGAGCTCTCATGTTAACAATTAAAGGTTTAACCTTTTCCTCACAGAAAACTCTGAAAGGAAAAATTTGGAAGGAGGCTAGATGTGCCTTCATCTTAAACAGCATCAGTGGTATGGTGGGCTGCTTGAAAGACAGGAGTATCGCTTCCAACTTGGGAACTCAGGAAGCCACTCCACAGCATGATCAATCTGCCCCCAATGGAAGTGAAGAAGCTGACTTAGGGAAATTAGTATAGCACTCTTAGTAATCCAGCTTCCGTAATTAAGTCTGTTCATATGGATTCTCAAAGTAATTTGTTGTGTTTGCAATGAGCGATATGATTGTAGGGGAGATGCTTTCCTGGCTTCTAATGAAACTTCTCTGTCGATACCTCCTCCTCTTGTTGCCTTGTCTGGAGAAGGACTGTTTTTCTGAGAGGGCTGCCCCTTTTTAACAGGTTTTTTTAACTGTTTCCCTGGGTCTTTGCTCTTTTTCTTCTTCCATATCCTGAGTATGGGATTTACCCAGGTCTGCTGTAAGCACGTTGGTGGTGGGGTCTGTAGCCCGATGCTGTGCTTGCAGAAAGACAGCGATATCTTTTCTTAATGTCTCTACATCATGTTGGATGGTTATTAATTGTTCAAATAATGAGACAACTGTTTGTGCTGTGAGAAGGCATTGTTTTGCCATAAACTCTGTTGTATTCTCCCAGGGTAAGCTCTCCTCACTTTAAGTTAGATTATTGTTAATCTTTTTAGTCTTTATCACAGTCTATCAGCTGTAACTGACTTAGTTGTTTGTGAGAAATCTGGCAGTCATTTTGCTCCTCCCCCACTAGATCAGGAAAGTCTAATATCTGCTGTTTTGTCAGATCTCTTTGCAGGTCCCATTCTAACTTCTCAAGATGGTTGGAAGTGGAGGGGGGGTTAGTTTTACTTACAGATCTCTTGCCAGCAAAGTGCTCCTCAATTCTTGGTTGTTTTGCAGTCTTCACTGGTGGGAGAGATCCTGGGCTAGTGCCATGATGCTTCTTTCTTTTCCCCATGCCTTGTTAGTCCTCAGCAAAACAAAAACTTTTGTCTGTGTTGTGGTCTATGCTGTTATCTTCTCCAGAAAATATTATTTAAATAAAAAGGATCCAGTTGGAGTACTAAAAATTGATAAAATAAAATAAAACCAAGAGGAGCTGCTGCAGCACATTCCAGCAGCCAGCTTCCCCCCAAAACAGCCAGATTATTTTTCTAACATACCCTGTAAGAACTGGTTATTAGGTAGATGAGATCTCAATCAATCAATCAATGTTCAATCAATAGATTGGCCATTCATTAATCAATCAATGCATTGACGAAACAACAGAGAAATAAATTGATTAAAGAAATTAAATATTCAATACCATCAATCTGTCAATTGTGCTTTGTTATGTGCAAAATGTGGCAGATGAAGTTTGTTTTAACCACTTTGCATTATTTTAAATACAGTTCAGTAAATGCTGCTTACTTGACATATCTCAGTGCAATCCCATCTGATAAATGCAGTGCATGTATGCTAGCTTGGTACATGTGCTAAACATCATGTTCCTGCTATCATAAAAAGCATTCTCGCCATGCAGCCCACCTCAACCCTCAGCTCCACCATTTAGAAAAGTGTACCACACATTTATAATTCTAATCCCATTTAAGATCTCAACATTCCTGGCAGGTATGCCAGGACTACAAGGGATCTTAATGTGATCCCCATAGTATATATCTAAAAATTACTATGTGGAGGGGGGAATCAGTTACCTCAAATGTGTTTTCAGTAGCATCACCTGTCTGGATGTAATTCATGCTCTGTCCCTCAGTGTAAAACTTAAAGTGACAATGATACATGATGCACTAGATTGCACTTCCAGATGAACAAATCAATCTTATATCTTCATCCTTCTTCTTCAATTCCCATTCACTTGTTTTTTCTTCATTTTTTGGAACCTTCATTTCTGTATTGATAAATAATTCATTCCAAAGAAGAATGAAGTAAGAGAGAAAAAGAAAAAGAAAAGTGTATAAGGTCCACACCATAAAGTATAAGCTTGCTCGCTGGTTAAGGAAAGTTTCAGCAAAGGCTATAATAATTCAGTTGCAAACCAACAACTATAACTCAGTTGCAAAAGAATCAGTTTAGCACAAGTTACAGCTAACACCATCATACAGAAGAAATTGGTATTTCTAAACAAAGACCAGTGATGTGACATAAATTTAGTAATAGCTACCAGAAACTACTAGTTCCTATTAGCACTGATGTTGTTACCAAGTTTGGGTAATGAAACATCTGCAAGAAAACCACCAAGCTCAGAGAGCACGAAGGACCCACATAACAAATATTTTTCAAAAAGAAAAGGGGATTCACAATGTGGCTTCTGTAGCCGAATTGCAACTTTATTTTCTGCCTCAAAAATATACACTTAATCTATTTCCTCAAGCAGGAGGAAAAAGATTACTGAAGTATAACACAAATTAAGGCAGCAACAGAACTTTAACTTAAAAATTTGACATGAATACTTTATGTTCAGATAGGTTAAGTTGGGGAAAACATATGCAAAGGGTAAGTATGGTGTGGAAAGTTATTATTTGTAATTTTTTTTCCAAAATATCTAATAATTAAAACAAAATGAACCAGGTACTGATCAATTAACATAATAAAATTGACCAGAATTCAGCGGATCCACATATCCCTATCTACGAACAAAAACTGGTTAGTTATGATGGCAGCCAGAAGGATCTGCAGAGTAGTGTCAAAGAAATCAAGATGGCAACCACAACAGTGCCACTGAAGGCCTACCTGTCTTTTATGAATGTGCTATATGGTGTTTTTTATTATTATTATAGTCTTTGGATATCTCTGATTGCAACTGTAATCCAATAATACCTAGAAACACATACAGGTTGTCCTTAATTTAATTGGAACCAGAGTTTCCATTGCTAAGCAAGGCCATTGTTCAGTGTGTTACACCAGATTTATGACCTTTTCTGCTAGTGAGAATCTTTGCAGTTGTTAAATGAATACACAGTGGTTGAGCAAATCTAGCTTCCTTGATTGGTTTTGCTTGTCAGAAGCCAGCTGGGAAGATCACAATGGAAATCATATGACCCTGAGATTCTGCAACTGCCATAAATATAAGCCACTTATGAAACTTCCAAATTTTGATCACATGATTACGGGGAATGCTGTGATAGTTGTATGTGCAAGAACCAATCATTAGTCATTTTTTTCAGTAATTTCAAATGGTCACTAAATGAATGGTTGTAAGTTAAGGACTACCAGTACATTCCTCATTTCTGCTTTAGAGAGTGCTTTCATTTGAAAGCTCCATCAAGACCTGGGATGTCTAAATGGCAGCCTGTGGGCCGGATGCGTCATGTGTAGGCCGTGCCTATCCCAGCTCCATGAATGAGAAAAATGTCATGAAATGTCACATGACAGCAACATGATGTGGCGAGTTTGACACCATGATTAAGAAGACCAAAATTTGTCAACAGATTATCTCTAATTTTTATTTCTAGGTTTTGAAATAATTTATTTAATCTTGTTAATAAAATCAACAGGCTGGGGATGGGTCAGGGATATTAATTTATTTAAAAATGCAAACATCTTACTTTTCCCCCAAGGTGAATGATTCCAGCACTGTGTACAACAGGAGGTAAAATCATCTTTATCCTCACCAGTTTTATATTTCTGGAATTGCTTGCTTCTGCCACTCAACAGCCATTGCTCTAACCATTAAATCATGTGAACACCTGAGGTAATAATTAGACAAAGAAGCACAGCTGTAAGTGTTTCAAAAGGTTGCAGTTTGCACATTTGAATAGTCTTTAAGAAGAAATTAAATAGCCATGGAATCAGTGTTCACAAGGAGAATGCAAATCAGATGCAAATTGACTCCTACTTTATCTGATCTTTGTTTCTATCTAATACAAACCAAGGTAATTGATTATGTGCATTACACCACCGCTTAAAGCTCAGGACCTCCATTATTCAACAAGATTGCCTAGAAGAGGAAGGAGTGGAAAGTTTCTCAGTTTTTCTGCTTCTTTTAATGGAAAAAAATGTCTGAACATTAAAATGTTCATGTGCAACTCAAGAAAATGATGGAGGAATCCCCATTTCAAAAAAAAAAACCAGAGAGTCCAGTTGCCTCTTGAAAAAGCTCCTTTGGGACACCCATTACCTGGATGACTGAGAATCTCCATAGACATTTAAGAACCCCCAGTATTACATTTTCCAGAAAAGATTTGCCTTCTTTTCTATTTTATCCCAGGATGATAAGGCATACCAGGATGATAGGCATTCAGCAATACATAGCAGAATTCACTAGGCTTGCAACTTTTGGAAATGACATTTCATTGTTGTTGTTGTTTTCTATAGCATTTTCAAAATAGTGGCCAGTGTACTGGTAATTTAGCTAGACCAGTTCAAGGAGGTCACAGTACATGCAGTCACAATACGCTCCAGAGAAGGATGACCTCTAAGTGGAACAGGTTGAAGTGGGTTAAGAGCAAGTGAGGGCACCAAAGAGACTACAGGAGCTTGTCTCTGTATGCTTAAGTCCATGGGATTTGGGGTTGGGCAGGTCCTATCAGTTATATTTATTTATTTATTATTTATTTTATTAGACTTGTATGCCGCCCTTCTCCCTAAGGACTCCCTAAGGACTCCCTAAGGTAGACTAGACTAAAAAAAACCCAAAGGCATATAGGTCTAAAACTATTTGTATTAATTCAGCAATAGTTCCAATAAATCTTTCAAGTCTGAATGGTTCCTCCTTACCTCATTTTACTTCATGTAAATTAGGGAAAGGCTTGTCTGAAAAATTTTCTCAAATTAGCTTCTTGGGATGGACTCAAGACCTATTTATCTGATAATTGCTTTAGTAATAGATCTTCCTTCAAGGCCATTCCTTATGCCCCCTACAGGTCTATCCACGTGGCAACACAACTTTGGTTTAACCAACAGTACAGAGTAATTGATTTTTCCAGTGAATTAGTTTACCCATTGCTTCACATTAGTCAAAAGTTGGAGTGGGCTAATTTTCAAGAAGCCAGTTCCACCATAAGCTAACATAACATTGTGGTAGCCAACAAGCAGCTTGGGCCAATGGGGTCATTCAGTTAAGCAAGATTTTGCTGTGTGTAAAGTCTTCTACATCAATATAGTAGGTGCAACCTTAATTTTTGGTGCAGGATCTATTGTATTGATTTTGGAAGTGTAGTTTTAAAATCACATTTTGCAGGAATCCATCTGCAATTTTAATCTTGGTCTGAGTTATTGAAACCTATGTTGGAACAGACTCTCAGATACTTCAAACCATCCCTATATACAGTATAACAATAATGAAAGCTCTGCTCCTACAAGACTAAAAAAGAAATACTGACAATGGAGTTATGATAAGCCAATGCAGCTGAGATTAAGAATAAAAACAGAGGTCATATAAAAGAAATGTTCACATGCATTTGATGAGTTAGTTTTCTCCAAGGAAATCCAGCCTAATGCTGCTAAAATGAACCTTGCTCTTTCACTCTAAAAGAACAAAAGAGCAGTAATAGATTTGAACTTCACTAAGACAACCTACATTGGCTCCCAGTTGCCCTCCGGGTGAGATTCAAGGTTTTGGTATTAACATTCAAAGTCCAGCATGGCATGGGTCCAGGTTATTTACGAGAACGACTCCTCCCAACATCAAATACCAACTGCCCTGCAGCACAGATGGGGCCTCCTCGGGGTGCCATCTGCGACTCAATGTTGCTTGGCAGCGACCCGGGGGAGGGCCTAGTCTGTAGCGGCTCCCACTTTGTGGAATCTTCTTCCGCTGGAGCTCCAGTTGGTCCCCGATCTTCGCACCTTCCGCCACGATTTGAAGACTTGGCTCTTTTACAATCCAGGCTGTGCTGATTCTCTGGGGGTTGATTTTATTTAATTATGGGGTTTTAACTTTAATTTGGCTTTATTTGTTTAATATGTTTTTAATTTATTTATTTATTGTTGTATCTTCTTTTAGCTGTGAGAGCCGAGTCCTTTTGGAGAGGGGGGCATATAAGTCGAATAAATAAATAAATAAATAAATAAATAAATAAATAAATAAATAAACTTTTCTGACCAATAAGGAACAATTTTAGCTATCTGTTCACTGCTTCTTTTGCTCCAACAACTCTTTACATCAACCAAAGCAAATATTCACATCTATCTGTTATTTTTTTATTGCTCTTGTGCTCTTTCTCAGCAGAATCTAGATTATTGCAGATTCTGTTAACAACAAAAGACTATTTATGGTTCTTTGTAGAACTGCAAAACATGATACTTTTATTCTGCTCTGACTTAAGCAACAAGAAGTACATTACTTGAAGTTTCACTGGATCTATATTTTAAGGCAAGATTTCTCTTTTAGGGAAAAACATGATGGGCAAATGTGTTTATTATGCATCTCATTAAGAAATGTATACATGTCCACAAGATAGGGCAAAGGAATATATGTATTAAAACACAACTTCTGTTCCACACATACTTGTGTGTGATGCAAACATGAAAGAGTGGAGCTCTTGACATCACAACACACATTTTGTCATTACTGCAGTTAAGTGCAGATGCTTATGGTTGCTAGCAAGCCAAGATGAAAGGCGTTTGCTTTTTATAATAATGTTCGTACACAATGTAGAGAACAAGGAACGCTGGCAGGCAGAGTCCAGGAGGAAGGCCTTTTCTGCTGTGGGCCCTGCCCTTTGCAACATTGATGTGTGCCTCTTGATGTAAGAACTGCCTCCATCTTCTTGGCCTTCCAAAGAACCTCATAACCTGGCTCTGCCAATTGGTTTAGGGCCCCAATAGAGGTACTCCATACTAGAGGTTATTTTTGTGGATTGGGAGGAATATCCCACCTCCATCCCCATTGTATCTTCATTTTGACTTATTTAATCTACTTATTTTAATATCTCATCTGTTAACGCTTTCATGTTTTGTACTTACTTTTATAGCATTGTAAGCCACCCAGAGTCACTTGGCAGTGAGGTGGGTGCCATATATCAGGGGTCCCCAGCCCCTCAGTCTGTGGACTGGCACTGGGCCATGACATACCAGAAACTGGCCTGCACAAGCAGCAAAGCCCCATGCATGGGGTGCAGGCAGCACAGGAACTACAACCCCCTCCAGTCCACGGAAAAACCTCTCTCCACAGAACCGGTCTGTCAACTCATAAAATATTCCTGTGCCTGTTTTAGTAGTTGCCATAAAAAAGGGACGGGGGAGGAAGGAAATCTGGAAGAGCAGTGCAGCAGTTTGAAAGAGAAAGTACATTCCAACTCTTATCTTTAAAAGATTGTAACTAAAATACCAGAGCTTTTGCCTGCAAATGTATTTAATTGGAGAACATGAATGATGACACCCCGCCCGTGAACGTGCTCAATTGGAGAATCTGGTTTATGAGGCACCCAGGGGGGAGGGGGGAAAATAGGGTCACAGGTAAATTACATATGCCAGAGTTGGCTTCATACAGGGCAGTGCCAGTATGTCGCCTCTGATAAATCCCTTGAAGTTTTTTGAAGTTTGGCTCCAGAATCATGATTTAATTAGAGTGATTGCTGGAATCCTGACATGGTCCTGGTGTCCAAAAGGTTGGCGGGGCACTGCTATATGTGTTTAATAAATAAATAAATAAACCAGGTGTCTTTTGTCATTCCTTAGTGCCCATGAAAAAACATATATTGCAACTCTGTTCAGTTCTGGTTTTCCAGTCCAGCTGGGCAAAAGATGAATTTAAAAAAACAAAACAATGGATTTTAAGCATCCACCAAGCTAAGATCTGAAGTGGGGGGATGTGTTTCACTTTCCTTTCTCAGGTTTAGTATGAACATGTGCTTTGATCTCAGATGATGGCCACCTGGGCAATCATGTGAGCATCTGTTGTGGCCCTAGAAGTCCAAGCACTTGCTTTTTATTTTGCCTGAACTCTATTCAGACAAAAATTATATCATAGTAACTAAAATAATAGAACATTGCATCTGGAAAGGATCTTGTTCAACCTGCCATTTAGTACTGTATTAGGCTTTAAGCTGAAGATGACTGATTTGGTCTTTCTGGGAGAAAATAGCCATGAGGTTTAAGCTTAAAGACATACATGGCAAGCAAAGTTACGTTTGTTATAGCTTGGCATGCTTCCCATTCGAAAGCCAGAAAGTACTTTGAAATCTACAGGGACTCTCATACAGCACCTGTCTGCAACTCCTTAAAACAGCTGCATCTTTTCCCAGAGCCATGTGATTGCCCTCCAAAACCATAATGCAATCTCAGAAAAAGATATATTCGCTTTACAAACTTGCTGACAGATGCTTCCTTCTAGCATCCTTGTACTCACATTTTCGCCTTCAAACGTGAAGTCTTGCACAGCTTTAATGTTTACTACAGCAAAAAAGAGGGGGTTACTTAAAACTTGCAAAATGAATGCTTGATGTTCACAATTCACTACTCTAAGCAGGCTACTTTCAAGAAATAGAACTTGCATAGAATTAAGTAAATAAGTGGCATTTACTTCATTAAAAAATGAAGAGAGTGTCTTGCCAAATATGACTTCTTATTTAAGCTTCAATTTTAAAAAATAAACCACAATACTTGATTCAATATATTTTGCTGCTGCTGGCATATAGCAGTTGTAATTCTGAGAATAAGATGAAGCTATTCTAAATTTATCTCAGCAACATTTCTGTTCAGCGAAGTAAAGGAGTCATCAGCAACACACTGTTACAGCACCAGTTAGATTTCCTCCAAGAAGCCAGAAACAGGCACGTTACGAATGAGCTTCCGAACACTTGGCACTATTCAGAACAAATGTGCATTCACCTGGGAGCCGCACTGTATCTGCCTTATGGCAGAAGCACAGCAAATGAACAATTTTCAAATGAACATAAAAATCATACTTAAAAGACTTCCAATGAAAAATATCTATTTATTTTCCAGCGTACTTCTATAAATTAATACATACCATCTGGGTTACATCTGGTAAAATCAAAGTGTTGTCTCATGAGTGGCTGATGTGCGAGAACCATGAAGCAAGACTGAATTGTGCTGGCACCGTTCAGGCTACAAAGGCAACAGCGCTCACACTTCACGTTGAAGAAACTCATATAACCAGCATATCAGAAAATGCCTGCACTCGTCTACTTCCACTCCTTAGGACAATGGTGTAAGAGAATGACAAACCATCTAGGAGCTAGGTGCAATGGGCAGTCCCTCAAGCTTAGTTTGGATGCCCTGACGGCATTTTCCTGCTCCTGCCAGAAATGTGGGTACCTCTAATGGGACTCGGTCAAAAGCTAAATCAACTGCTTCAGGGGTTAATTCTCCTTTCAATGATCCAGGGCAATTGCAAAGAATAATAGCAAGAATAATTGAAAATGGGGAGATCAGCAATGCAACACCTGTTGTCATTAGAGTGTATATAACACCCCTAAATGGTATCCACAAAAGCACATATATCTTTTTTATTTTATTTTAAATTCAGAAATTGGTGGAAACTTGCAAGACTAGAAAATGTCACAAGAAGTCTATGGAGATTCTTAGTCACCTAGGTCATAGTTGTCCCAAAGGTGCTTCCAGTGGTGGATTAAGGCTCACTGGTGCCCTAAGCACTGACAAATCTTGGTGACCCCTCCTTTGTATATACTATACAAATGAAGCCAAGCTTAGGCTACATAGAAGATTTCGTGGTGCCTCCTTTGGGCTTGGTGCCCTAAGCATGTGCTTAGTCTGCTTAATGGTTAATACACCACTGGGTGCTTCTTCCCACTTTTTTTTTATTTTTCCAAGAGGCAGCTGGACTTTCTTGTTTTTCTCTAATGATGTTTCTCTTCTCATCCAAGAAACTTCTTCTGTTACAAGAAGTTAGAGATCTTAGGAGAATTGCAAAATCTCATACATCCATGAACAATTTCAGCCACTTTTTTTCAATCACATTTTCTTTTCTTACAAGAACACAGAATTATACTTGGCACCTAAAATGTAATCATTATTATCTAGGAGGTCAAAAGGAGCTGCCATACCTTCGAGGTGTATGTCATCCAATTCCAGTTATTTAGGGACCACACAGATGAGTTTATATGTACCTTTTCACATTATTGCATTACCAGTGAAAGTGGCCAATGGAGATGGGAATGGAAAGTGTTATTATGTTAGTGTACACATGATTGCATAATGATTCCTTGTGTATGGTGTTTTCCTGACTTGTATATGCATCTACATGAATCATTAAGTCAATATGTCTATTCTGAGGCTGACATAATATTCATACTGACTTGAAATCATTGTGTCTTGATTTGGGAATTTATTATCTTAATCATGCATTTGAGTGCATACGAAGGATTGGGATACTATATATGGAATCTATGTGATATTGCATTGTCATGTTGCATGTACTCATGCTGATAACTTGAGGATTGAAAACATGATACTCAACATCAAAATCCACTGATTAGATGTTCCAACATGTTATCCAATACTGCAATTAATTTTTGAAACTTTAAATAAACTAAACTTTAAACTTTAAATAAACTAAGACTGTAACTGAAAATATTTAAAAATTAAACCAACAAGCCCAAATATGAAAACAACAATAAAATAGGTTAACATACCTCCAATATGGAAGGAAGGGTCACACCATGGTCACAATGGAATAATTCTGTGGCCTTCTTGAAGGTGCGGAGATGGGCCAGACGGAGCTCCAGAGGCAGTTGATTCCAGAGGTGGGCAACAAAAGGCTCGGTATACCAACCATGGTGCATTGACTCGCCGATGGGACCCCGAGGAGTCCTTGCCTATGGCTGAAGGGCTGCCGCACTAGATATTGGAAGAAGACGCCCTCAGATATTGGGGACCCATGTCGTAGGACTTGAATGTCAAAACTAAAACCTTGAATCTCACCCGAGCGCTAATCGGCAACCAATGCAGGCCACGCAGAAGGGGGGTAACATGAGAGAACGGGTAACTCCCATCACCGTCGCGCGCGCATTCTGCACCAACTGCAATCTCCGGATGGTATGCAAGGGCAGTCCTAGATAGAGAGCGTTGCAGTAGTCTAGTCTCGAGGTGACAAGGGGTGAGTGACCGTGCGAAGGAGTCCCGATCCAGAAAAGGGCGAAGCTGTCGAACAAGACGGAGCTGGGCAAAGGCCCCCTGGCGACGGCCCCCACCTGCTCTCCAAGGAGCCGTACATCCAGGAGGACCCCAGATTCCGCGCCCTATCCACAGGGGTAACACTCACCCCCTATGGCCAAGGATAAACAATCCTGGATGGGCCGAGACGCCGCCGCAAAGCCACTCAGTCTTGGCGGGTTGAGTCGGACATGTTCCTACTCATCCAGATCCGTACCGCATCCAAACACCGGGACATCAGGAGAGGGCATCACTGATCTGGCCAGGGGTGGAAAGGTACAGCTGAGTGTCATCAGCGTGCTGATGGAATTTCACCCCAAAACCACGGATGATCTCACCCAGCGGTTTCATGTAGATATTAAATAAGAGAGGGAAAGGACGACCCTCTGCGGGACTCCATAAGAAAGAGCCCTCGGGTGCGACCCGAACCCCTCCCACTAACACCGTGCGACCGCCCGAGAGGTAGGAGGAGAACCACTGAAGAACAGTGCCCCCACTCCCAACCCCGGAGGCGACGCAAAAGGATACCATGGTCGATGGTATCAAAAGCCGCTGAGAGGTCCAATAGGACCAGGACAGAGGAAAAACCCCTGTCCCGGGCCCTCCAGAGATCATCCATCAGTGCGACCAATGCCGTCTCCGTGCTGTAACCGGGTCGGAAGCCCGATTGGTACGGATCCAGGTAGTCCGCTTCATCCAGGAAAAGCGGAACCTGCTGAGCCACCACACTCTCAACAACCTTCGCCAAAAAGTGAAGGTTGGAGACAGGACGAAAGTTGTCTAACAGTCGGGTCCAAGGCAGGCTTCTTCAGGAGGGTCTCACCACCGCCTCCTTCAAGGCAGAGGGAAAGACACCCTCCCTTAATGAAGCGTTGACAACTGCCCGAGCCAGCCGCAGGTGGCCTCCCTGGCGGCGTAAGTCAGCCAGGAGGGACACGGGTCCAACAAACATGTGGTGGAACTCAGTCGCCGCATAATCCTGTCCACTTCATCCTCGGAGACAAGATCAAACTCATCCCAGATAACGGTGGCCAGACTACCCACAACTCGTTCCTCCGACCACTGCAAATTAGAGGACAACCCGTCCCGAATACGGCGATCTTATCCGCCAGATATTGACCAAACTCCTCAGCCCTGCCCCGCCGGGTCCGGCCCCTCCTCTAAACGGAGGAGGAAGGTAACCGAAACAGGGCAGCTGGGCGGTTATCTGCGGACGCTATGAGAGTGGAGAGATAAGATCTTCTCGCCTCTCCCATAGCTACCAGGTAAGTCCTAATATAGGCTCTTAGCTGGGCACGATCGGATTGAGAACGGGTAGACCTCCACCTGCTCTCTAAACCCCTCGACGACGTTTCATCTCCCGGGCTCCTCAGTATACCAAGGAGCAAACCGGGATCCACGCGTGTAAGGGGACGCATGGGGACAACCCTGTCGAGGGCCTCTGATGCAGCCCGTTGCCAGGCCGCAGCCAGATCCTCGGCAGAGTTGTGAGCAAGGGAAGAGGGAAAAAACCCCAGTTCTGCCTGGAACCTATCAGGGTCCATCAGCCTGGGGGAACACCTAGGAGGCTCCTCCTCCCAGCAGTGGGGCGGCCTGCTGGAAGACCAGCCGTAGGAGATAGTGATCAGACCATGGAACGGGCAAGGTTGTAAAAGTAACTTGCCCTCTGTCACTCCGCCACCGTTCAGAGACAAAAACTAGGTCAAGAGTATTCCCCCTCGTGAGTCGGGCCTTGAATCAACTGGGTCAGGCCCATGGCCTCCATAGATGCCATGAACTCCTGGGCCAAACCCGCGCCCCCCAGGAAGGCAGATTGAAGTCCCCAGGACCACAAGATCCGGGAGCTCCACGCCACCCCAGAGAGGAGATCGAGAAGCCCAGGTAGGGCCGCTGCCACGCAGCTGGGGAAAGGTATGTAAGCAGCAGACCCACCCGACCACTAGGCCCCCACCTCACAGGAGGGTCTCACTCCGCCTATCTCTGCAACAGTGGTCTCCCTTGGAAACAGGGTCTCCCTAATAACCACGGCCACCCCACCACCCCTACCCTGAGCCCGGTCGGTGCAGAACCCGAAAACCTGGAGGGCATAAGTCAACCAGAGGAACACCTCCTCCGGGCCCAACCAGGTCTCGGTGATACAAGCCAGGTCCGCAGCCTCCTCCTCAATGATCTCACGGAGGAGGAAGACTTATTAGCCACGGACCTGGCATTAAAATACACCAACCTAAGGCCAGGGATCCCAGTTCCGATGCTCCTAGGGAGGAGGCCACAGGGTGGAGCCACCGCACAAAGATGGCGGTGCGCCTCCCAACACATGATATGGCCCTGTGCCTCGACGTCTTCGACCAATGCCAACCACCCTGGGGATCGCAGAGGTCCACACAAAGGTCCACACAGATTAAATCAAAGGCTAGCCCCTTTTCCACATGTGTCACAAAGGAGTTGGAATTTTGATCACATGGTCCAGGGTTCAACTTTTTTATGCATCATGATAGCATACAGTACTGCTATCTTTACCCTGACCCAAGGTATCTTAAGTTTGACCTATGTTTAATATGGACTAAGATTTAAAGATTTGGGTTTTTTGGTACTAGGGTACAACACGATTCTTATCAAAACTAATGGGCTGAGATTGTATTTGGCTGTGAGTATCCTAGTGGCATCTTCTTAATATTTTAATTGTTAAGTACATTTTACAACATGAATGCTATAAATACGTATGAATGTTTGTAAGTGAGTAGCTTAAGGAAAGGGTTTGATTTATTCTCTCCTCCCCACCAATTCCACACAAGGAAGAATTTTTGGTACTATCGTTTCTGCCTTTTATTTAGAGTCAGAACTGATTCTTGGTATGATTCATATATAAGAAAGAATAACACCACAAAAACAAAACTTGGCAATCTCACCATCCTAGACTCACCAAACTCTGTACTGCAGGTCCTCATTAACTGATTAACTACATATGTTACACACTTGCAAGATGGTAATGCTTAGATACAACATTTTTTTACATTGGGAATGATGTACACACTTTCATTTATGCTCCATCTCCTCACCCTTGGGCATGGCCCAAACATCTGGTTGCCTAGATCAGAAGATCTCCCCTCCTGGAGGCTAGTTTCAGGGTTTGGAAATCCAAAAGCTTCTCCAAACAGACTTGGGGAAACAAGAGACTTGGCAGCTGAGTGAGCGATGGAGAGTATTATAAAAAAAGAAAGTCCAGTTTTTATTCTGTTTGCGCTCCAGCAAGTGACGCTTTTGCACAAAACACCAGGTAATTGCAACTGCTCCCAGCAAGACAGGCAACCTGTTCCTTTGTTCTTTCACTCTCATGCTTTCTTTGTCTCACTGTGAAACAAATATCAAACACCTTTACAAAAGTTATACATATACCCACATGTCTATATTGTCTAGTTAAAGGTGCTCTGGATAAGGAGAGGCTCCAGCAAATGTCCTTTGTAAATGAAAAAAAATTGAAGCCCTTGCACAGACTTAGGTTTAAAGAAAACAACAGAAATCATTGGCAAGGATTGACATCTGTAGGATGCAAATTAAACCTAGTCTCTCCAGATCATCATCCTCGTGTTCCTAGTGTTATTCCCGCAGGCACAGAGTCCGCTTTTCAGTTCGTCTAAAACCATGTTGCACAAGCAAACAAAGCATCTGGGTCACATCAGCATTTTGATGGAGTTGGTTGTAGATCCATTGGTGGTGACAAAAATATATATATCTGACCAACGAGCTTGTCACTTGGGTCTGATATCAGTTTCGTCTGTCTTAACTCAGAAATCTGTCAATGCTGTTCCAGAATATTCTGATTAATCCCACTACAAATATCAAACGATGGCCAAACTATCAATGCATCTATAATAGCTTCCCTTGCAAGAAAAGTGCTAAGTCTCTGGTTTGCCCATCTCTTCCTATCTGAACATTAAGAGTATCTGGTGGTGGTTTCTTTCACACAACAAGTGAGAGTGGGCATGCATCCACCAATCCATGCCTTTTACATTTAGGCAAGAAAAACAGGTATAATGTAGGTAGTACCTGGCTCAATAGTAGTAACTGTGAGGGAGATCTTGGAGTCTTAGTGGACAGTCACTTAAATATGAGCCAGCAGTGTGCCGCAGCAGCCAAAAAAGCTAATGCAGTCCTAGGCCGCATTAATAGAGGGATAGAATCAAGATCATGTGAAGTGCTAATACCACTTTATAATTCTTTGTTAAGACCACACTTGGAATATTGCATCCAATTTTGGTCACCACAATATAAAAAAGATGTTGGGACTCTAGAATAGGAGTGTCAAACTTAAGGCCTGGGGGCTGGATGTGGCCTGCGGGGTGCTTAGATCTGGGCCATGGGGCTGCCCTGGAAACAGTGAAGGACCGAGGGTTGCCGGAGGCCATTGCAGGTGAAAACAGCCTGGGAGCTCGTTTTCACTGGCAGAGTGCTTGCACCACCACAGATGCCCGCAACACAAGTGACATTGAGCTGGCCATGCCCACCCTGGCCATGTCCACCTTGTCCCCCCAAAGTCAAACACAACCCTGATGCAGTCCTCAATGAAATTAAGTTTTATACCCCTGCTCTAGAAAGAGTGCAGAAAAGAGTGGACCGGAAGATAAAACCTACAAAAAATGGCTGCAGGTATTGGATATGTCTAGTCCAATGCAAAGAAGGACGAGGGGAGATAGGATAGCAGTGTTCCAGTATTTGAGGAGCTGCCACAAAGAATAGGTCAATCTATTCTCCAAAGCACCTGAGGACAAGGCAAGAAGCAATGGGTGGAAACTAATCAAGGAGAGAAGCAACCTAGAACTAAGGAGAAATTGCCTGACACTTAAAACCATTAATCAATCGACTTGCCTCCAGAAGTTGTGGGGGCTCCAACACTGGAGGTTTTAAGAAGAGATTGGAGAACCATTTGTCTGAAATTGTGTAGCGTCTCCTGCTTGACTAGAAGACTTCCACGATCCCTTCCAACCCTGTTATTCTGTTAATGTCCAACCATGTCCAATTGCCGGAGACTTCATGAACAAGTCCCTGAACTTTTATTGGCAAGGTTTTCAGAAGTGGTTTGTCATTGCCTCCTCCGAGGACTGAGAGAACATGACTGGCCCAGCTGGCTTTTGGTCTCAGGCAGGACTTATGAGATTTTTCCATTTCTGGCCTGATGGGTTAACCACAATGCAAGACAGGATGTCTGCCCTTAATTTGCCCCAGATTAACAGTGCAAGGACAGCATCCTCCACTAGCTTTGTTATCAAGACAGACTAGAGCTTGGCATTCAGCAAATGATGTTGGCATTCTTCTATTCTGCTGCACGCCGATGAAAAGCTCTTTAAAGCAGCCGTCTGAATGAGCCAAGCTCAGGTCTGCTGTAAGCTGTGAACTGTACTAAAAACATCAGAATCAGGGTACAACTGGGACTAGCTTCAATGGCAGATTGTTGTTTGCTGCTTGACAATATATTCCATGGCTTAAATACAAAAGACAATGCTTTTATTTTTATGTCTGTGCCTTTAGATGGCAGCCCCTCTGCTTCCTTACTAAGAATCCCTTTTTGTTTATGAAAGAGAAACACCGACACCATGTGGGAGAGCTGGGTTTTACTTCTTCCTGCTCTCTTCCATGTGAATATATTGTATTTGATCTGCAAGAACAATCTGTTTGTGATTATTTAGGAAATTGCACCCTGGTGAACTTAGCAGGTAAAACTAGATCTTTGTTCTCAGTCTTGCTGTTCATGATGACTTCCCATCCAATGACTAACCAGGTCTGATCCCACTTAAACCGCATGGCACATTTAAACTTAATCCATGCTAAAAACCTTAATTTGGCATTTCTCAGGGTATGGTTTCTAAAACATTATTAGATAATAAGAGAAGTGCCCAAATCAGCCTGTAGAAATTGTTATGAACATGGTTAGGCAATCCTATGACCTTCAGGTGTGGGAAACAAATCATTATTTCCCCCCAGACAAACAGGTATATATAGGTAGTGTATACACACACACACACACACACATACATACCATATACATATACATGTGTGTGTGTGTTTGTGTGTATATCCATTATTAAGTGAGTCACACCCGATTTTGTGACCTGTTTGCCATAGTTATTATGTGAATCACTGCAGTTGCTAAGTGAAGCACACAGTTGTTAAGTGAATCTGGCTCCGGCCCACCCACCCCATTAACATTGCTTGTCGGAAGCTGCCTGGGAGGGTCACATGATCCAGGATGTTGCAACTACTATAAATACATGCCAGTTGCCAAGCATCTAAATTTTAATCACGTGACTATGGGGAATGCTGTAATTGTGAGGATCAATTTGTAAGTCATTTTTTTTCCAGCGCTGTTGTAATTTTGAACAGTCACTAAACAAATAGTTGTAAGTTGAGGACTATCTGCCATCCCTGTGGACAAGTCATGGGTTCTTGCTGTTCTTACTCGTTTCTCACATAATCTTCTGAGCCAGCCTGGTATCTGTTGCGGTGGCTCAGTTGCTAAGATGCTGAGCTTGTTGATCAGAAAGGTCAGCAGTTTGAATCCCTAGCACCACGTAACAGACTGAGCTCCCGTTATTTAAGCTTCTGCCAACTTAGCAGTTCAAAAGCATGTAAAAGAAAATGCAAGTAGGAAAATAGGGACCCCTTTGGTGGAAAGGCAGCAGCATTCCATGCACCTTCGGCGTTTAGTCATGCCGGCCACATGACCACGGAGACATCTTCGGACAGCACTGGCTCTTCAGATTTGTAATGGAGATGAGCACCGCCCCCTAGAGCTGGAAACAACTAGCATGTATGTGTGAGGGGAACCTTTACCTTACAAATAATAACTTTACAATTCACATCAGATAATTTGGGAAGAAACAACAACATAATGAAATGGTAATTTGAAAGAGTGCAAAGAATCTCAAACACTATATAATCTGGGGAGAAACTGACCCTGGATTTATGGGGGTGGGGGGTTGGGGGGAGACCTCATCCAGTGGTCATGTGAAAATTCTGCAGCCCCTTCCAAGCCATTATTCATCTTAAAAGGCTCTGAATAAAGGGATAGCAGGGCTCAGCTGCCAACAGTTAAGAAGAATCCACATTTCTCAAGCAATATACACACATTTAATTGTTCCTACACCGAGGCTGCTTTGAAAGAAAAATCACATGAATGTGGAACGTAACAATTTGATCTTTCTTGCAACACTTTTAGCACATTCTTCCTTCATTCCCTCAAAAAGCCTGAATAGTATTCCATCACGCTATCAGGCAGGTCTGCATTATCTGTAAGAGTATTTTCCAGGTTGTTCTTTATATACAAGAAAAGGTTCAGTGAAGTTATTTGAAGAATTACAAGAGCTTCCCTCTGTAATTCCCCCTCAGAGGTGTAATGGTTTGCAATGCATTCAACTCGCTAGAAGAATGCAAATAGTGCAGAAGTTATTATGCATCTAGTAGAATTTTTACCTTTGCTGTTAAAAGTATGGACCCGGGATGCAATTAGGCATAAAATGTAAATATGAGAGTTGCTCATGGAAACAGAAACAACTTTTGGATGCAAGGAAGATAGGAAAAACTCTTTCCTTACTTCCAAATTTGTCTCCCCAACTATACAATTAGCATTGTTACTGCTTTTCTTAAAATGAAAATAGCAGCTCTGAAAGGCAATCTTAATAAGAAGTAAAACATAATGTGTCCCCTCTTCCTTATGCAGCTACTTACTGTATGTAGCAAGAAGTCAGCAGGATATGAATTCTAAATACATTTATGCATTTAAGATCATTTTGCATTTGGTCCTTAATACCAGATTTCTACATTCTTGTGAGAGGCAAAATTGGAAAAGCCATTTCAAAAAGTAAAATAGATTATTTCCATACTTCAGACCAAGACTCAATTTTAACTTTTGGAATTTTTAGGAAGGAAAAAGGTGCTCAAATATTTTTTTGTCTTTCTTCCATTACCCGTGACTAGCAAGTAGTACTGTACTATCAAACTACTAATGGACAAGTGGCAGCTTTTATAAACATTAATAATAATGCTTACATTTATTAAACAATGTACAAGCAACTAAGGAATAGATTAATTGAAGCCCCTCACCCCATAATTGCTGCCAGGAAATCCAAAATATTGCATATATATTAAAAGTCAACTCTCCATTTTAATGAGCCCAAAGGTGAACTAAGATTATTTTTTTAAAAAAAAAAAAGTAGCGGTAAGAAATCTAAAAGCAGGGACTCCCTATAGGAAATTGAAATCAAGGCCTGGTGCACTTTAAAACCCTAGACCAAGTTGTTGCCAATTAGTTTTGGCCTAGAGGGAACCTGAAAATTCAGATTTTCATCTCTATTTGCCCTGCCACTTAATCTGTCAGACTTTGAGCTGAGAAACTGAGAGTAAGGGGAAAAATGAAGACTCTGTTAAACAACAGCTTTAAAAAAATTCCCCAAGGTCACCATGCAGACTTTAAAAGAGAACAAATGTTGGTTCCTGGGCAACAGAACAAACATCTGCATCCCACATCAGGCCAGGTGTTTTAAATCAGGACAAACCAAAGCCAGGCCAAGCATTAATAAAAGAATGAAATCAGCAGTAGCCAAACATGTTTTCCCAGCGTCCTTTACTGTAGCTACAGTAAGGATTTTCCAGGCATCTTTTGGCTGACTGAATCACACCTGGAGTTGCTGATGAGCTGCACTAGCTGCCCAACACCCAAAGATAAATGACTACTGTAGGAGGTATCCAGTGTTTGCATGATTCTTCCTCTGGAGAAGAGGGATCTTGTTTGCT
This sequence comes from Naja naja, assembly GCA_009733165.1. NCBI lineage: Eukaryota > Metazoa > Chordata > Lepidosauria > Squamata > Elapidae > Naja > Naja naja. The sequence goes on along the minus strand of CM019150.1, from coordinate 192,088,845 downwards.
GTGTGAGCATCTCAAATATCATAGGAAATTTGTCTGTCTTTTCATGGAAGTTGTCAATGGGGATTCTCAGTCATCCAGGTCATGGTTGTCCCAAAGGTGCTTTTTTTTTTCAAGAAGCAACTGGACTTTCTGGTTTTTCTTTGAAGACATTACCCTTCTCATCCAAGAAGCTTCTTCAGCCCTGACTGAATAGTAAGGAATGGAAGGATTTATACTCCTTGCAGACAGCTGGTCATTTGCATTCTTTTAGAGTCATTGAGGCCATCTGTGTCACCTGAATGGTGCAAATGGGTGTGGAGCCTTCTTGGAATTGTTGAAAGGGCTGTGTTGAAGACTGGAGATAGATGATGTTGTATCCCTCCCTCTCTGTTAAGAGAGGGCTGTTCAGTTTTGACATAGATGGCCTCTTTGACCCCTCTTTCAAACCAGTGGTCTTCTCTGTCCAAAATGTGGACTTTGCTGTCTTCAAAAGAGTGGCCTTTGTCTTTTAAATGCAGATGGACTGTTGAATTTTGTCCTGATGGGTTTGTTCTCCCAGAAGGCTCCACACCCATTTGCACTACTCAGGTAACCCTGAGGACACAGATAAACCTCCAAGTGGCTTCAAGGACTCTCTGAAAGAATGCAAATGACCAGCTGTCTGCAAGGAGTATAAATCCTCCAGTCAGAGTTGAAGAAGCTTCTTGAATGAATACCGTGGTATCAATACCATGGTTTCGATACCATCGACCATGGTATCCTTTGCACTCGGGGGTTGGGAGTGGGGGGCAGTGTTCTCCAGTGGTTCACCTCCTACCTCTCGGGGCGGTCGCAATCGGTGTTGGTAGGGGGGCAGAGGTCGACCCCGAGGGCACTCTCTTGTGGGGTCCCTCAGGGGTTGGTCCTCTCCCGTCTTTTATTTAACATCTACATGAAGCCGCTGGGTGAGATCATCTGTGGTTTTGGGGTGAGATACCATCAGTACGCGGATGACACCCAGCTGTACATTTCCACCCCGAACCAGATCAGTGATGCCCTCTCCCTGATGACCCGTTGTTTGGATGCGGTACGGATTTGGATGAGCGGGAACATGCTTCGACTCAACCCGGCCAAGACTGAGTGGCTGTGCATACAGGCATCTCGGTCCAGTCAGGAGTATCCATCTTTGGCCATAGGGGGAGAGGCATTGCCCCCTGTGGATAGGGCGCAGAATCTGGGCGTCCTCCTGGATGTATGGCTCCGGTTGGAAGAGCAGGTGGGGGCTGTCGCCAGGGGGGCTTTTGCCCAGCTCCGCCTTGTTCGTCAACTTCGCCCATTTCTGGACCGAGATGCCCTGCGCACAGTCACTCATTCCCTTGTCACCTCTAGACTCGACTACTGCAACGCTCTCTATTTAGGACTGCCCTTGCATACCATCCGGAGATTGCAACTGGTGCAGAATGCGGCCGTACGGGTGGTGATGGGAGTTTCCCGATTCTCCATGTTTCCCCCGTCCTGCGTGGCCTGCATTGGCTGCCAGTTGCACTCCGGGTGCAATTCAAGGTTCTGGTTTTAACATACAAAGTCCTACACGACATGGGTCCTCAATACTTAAGGGAGCAACTCCTGCCGATATCGAGTGCCAACCGCCCTGTGCGAGCACATAGGCAAGGACTCCTCGGGGTCCCGTCGGCTAGTCAGTGCCGGCTGGCGGTCCCCCGGCGACGAGCCTATTCTGTCGCGGCCCCTGATCTCTGGAACCAACTACCCCTGGGGCTCTGCCTGGCCCCTGACCTCCGCACCTTCCACCATGATTTGAAGACCTGGATGTTTGACCAATCTGGGCTGTGACCCCTCCCTGTGGGGGGGGCGTTTCTTAAATTATTTTAAATTTTAGATTTGTTACGATTTTGGGCTTTTGATTAGTTTAATTCTTTTTTAATTATTTATTGTGGTTGTTTTTAGTTGTGAGCCTCCCCAAGTCTTCAGAGATGGGGCGGCATACAAGTCCAAATAATAAATAAATAAATAAATAAATGAGAAGTTAAACATCTTCTGAGAAAAAACAGAAAGTCCAGTTGCCTCTTGAAAAAAAACCACCTTTGGGACTTTCATGGGTGTTATGTTAAAACATCCAATGGAAGGAAAAGATCAGATGCCAAGGTAAAGGCTTTTGTTTTCTTTACAAGTCCTGTTGAAGGCAATGATGTGATAACACTATTTTTTCCAGTATATTTGATCTTAAGGAGAGAAAAAAAATTTAAGACTAGAAAAATTAATGCAAACTTCCATAGGAATTCTCAGTAATTGGTTCACGCATCTGGAACATATCTAGCTTGGAGAACTTTGATATAAATACATATTATTTCCCTAATTAGAGAAAGGCTCAGTAATACTCTGAAATCACCTCTGCTTTATCTGGGGTTAATTGTTCAGATTTAAAATGCATTCATTTACTAGCCTTTTTTATATCAGATGAGGTCACTATGTCTGAGTTACAAAAATCCAGATAATAACATGAACGGCAGCAAAGCTAATCAGAAAACTAGCTCACCACTGCCATCTACTGGTTATCAAGATTTTTTTTTTTTGCATCCCTGATAGAATAATCCTAATCTCAATTTAATTTTTTTATGCTCTCAGAACTGGACTTTACTGTCACATCCAGCTCTCAAATGGAGACACATGGAACAAAGTCCCCAAGGTGCTTTTTCAAGAGGCAACTGGACTTTCTTGCTTTTCTTAGAAGATGTTTTGCTTCTCATCCAAGAAGTTTCTTCAGCTCTGACTGGATGATGGGGAAAGGAAGGATTTATACTCCTTGCAGACAGCTGGTCATTTGCATTCTTTTAGAGAGTTGTTGAGGCTCTTGGAAGTTTGGCTGTGTCCTCAGGATCACCTGAGTAGTGCAAATGGAAGTGGAGCCTTTTTGGAATTGCTGAAAGGGTTCTTACAGTTAGAAGACCTTGGCCCTGCCACTTTCGCTCAGCTCTAAGAAGGAGGCAATAGCAAAACACTCAGGGCTGTCTTAACGCATGGGCCTGATGGGCAGTTGCCCATGGGCCCCATGAGCATAGGGGCCACATACTAATCTGTGTATGTTTATCAAATGTTTATCATATTGATTAGTTGTTGCTGCACAGCATGTTTTTAATGTTTCAACGCCGATTTTGTTGGAAGTGCCAATAAAATAAATATATGTTTAATTTTATTGACCATTTACATTTTTATTCCTTTGTGAGCAGTTATCGTAGAGGCTCCAATACACTGTTTTGCCCAGGGCCCATAATGCTGTTAAGACAGCCCTGAAAACACTTCTGAAATTTTCCTAAGAAAACTGCAAGGACTTGTTCAGTTGCCAGGACTCAAAACTGAACTGAAGGTACCAAAAAAAGAGAATTTCCTATGACATTCATGATGGGAATGTCCCGATACTCCCATGTTACACCCCTCCTGCACGTGCTGCATTGGTTACCGGTTGCCCTCCGGGTGAGATTCAAGGTGCTGGTGCTGACCTATAAAGTCCTACATGGCTTAGGACTGGGGTACTTGAGGGAGACCCTGCTGCCAATAATGGCTTCCCAACGTCCCGTGTGCTCTCACAGACAGGGCCTCCTTGGGGTGCCGTCGGCCAGACAGTGTTGGCTGGCGGCCCCCAGGGGTAGGGCCTTCTCTGTGGGAGCACCCACCCTATGGAACCAGCTGCCCCTGGAGCTTTGGGTGGCTCCTGACCTCCAGTCCTTCCGGCAGGGCCTGAAAACATGGTTGTTCCAACTCGCCGACCTGGACTGAGGAAGGGAATGGTGTTTTAATGAATTGTGCTATTTTTAATTTGGATTATTGGGTTTCATGTTTAATCTCTTTTTAAATTGTATAGTATTTATATTGTTTTTATGATTGTATACCGCCCCGAGTCCCTTGGGAGATGGGGCCACATAGAAATCCAATAAATGAATGAATGAATGACACATTATAAGAGAGAATTGTATCTGTAACTCTTAGTTATGGAGTTACTTAAAATTAAAAATGTCCATGCATAATTATAAGTTATGCCATATCTTGGACAAAAACATGAATTAAAATGCATTTTACCCTAGAAATACTCAGTGTCCATGAAGAAATGCAACTCAATGTGAAGAACATTTTTAATTAATATCCATCCATCTTAATTGTATGGCTACCAAGCTACATCATGTCTGCATTAACTGAGGTGAAAAGAAGCTATGGTCTGATGTTATTTGAATTTCTTTTATCATTTACTTCATAGTATGTTGGTGAAAATCCCAATGTATATTCAGAATAGCTTAAACACTTTACAGAATAAAGCCATCATTTTAAAGACAACCATCAGGGGAAGAAAATCAACATCCAGAGATGTTTTATATTAAAGGATGTCAGTGTTCTATCACTAAATATTGTGTATTAACATGGGGAGAGGGGTGTACAGTACAGACAAAGTAACATCTGAAAACTCTGGCAAAACTTCTGTATTCTAATTCTGGTGAAAAGGGAGTTCAGGAAAGACAGCAACAATTTAATGATCCCTCAAGAAGCAGAACCAGAGAAGGCTTCACAGGTCCTGTTTGCCTATAGCAAACAGGACCTGTGAAGACTCTGTGATCAGAGTCTTGTTTAAGTTTTAACTTCCTTTCCTCTCACATGTGTTAAAGCATGAAAAGTGGGTGGACGGTCTGCAGCCTTTCATTCTATTGGTACAAATTTTTATCAGAGTCCTTGATGGTAACCACTTCAAAGAACAGTTCAACCCTGAGCTACATGTTTTTTCTTCTGTTGGTACAATTCTTTATCTCTGCATTTCTGTGCCACTACCAAGTCCCAGATGCATCTCTGGCTGGAGGAAGGAATCCGCAAGTGGATCAGACAAACTTCCTACCAAGGACCAAGGATACCACACAGGCAAGATCCCCCAGCCTGCTCTGGTTACCTCTTTTCGGTACCAAAGATGCAGACGGGAGGGGAGCCTTGGCCATGCTTGGGGGGGTGTCTAGAAAGGTGAAGAGCATTAGGATCCGCAAGTGGACAAAAGTAAGGGGCGTGCATAAGTGCACCTTCATGCCTACCACTCCTGTCCTATTGTCCCCATTTATTCGTACCTATTTCCTGTATTCTTACTCATGTTTATATTTATACCTATTACCTTGTAAGCGATTGACAAATCAAATCAAATAAATAAAAATAAAAAAGAGCCTTCCAGACCATACGCTGCCTTGCTAGGAGAGCCGTGGCGAGGGACTGCGAGCCTGGAAGAAATACGAGCCTGCTGATCAGGACGCGGTAACCATCGGGGCAGGAGAGGCGCTCCCAGCCATCTGCAGTCGGTTTTGCAAAACCGCCTGGAACAAATTAAAGTAGTCGCTCCTGGAAGAGATCTGGGGCTGGGGGAAGGCACGTGGCTGAATGGAATGGCGTCCAGGGACGTTCTGGCTTTTGGCAATTTCTCTCTCTCCTCCCGACCCTCCGACGTATTGATCTGAAGTCGTAAGGCAAGCCCGAAGTGGAGGGCTGCGGAGGGGCGCGGTGCCCGCTTGCCTGCTCCTGAAAAGCCACCAGGTCTCGCAGCCGCGCTGGTTGACAAGCCGCTAATGCTGGGCGCGCGTGTTCGGTGCGCGTTTTTGCTTCCAAACCCCTCAAGCCAAGAGGGCAGAGACTGAAAAAGGCAAGGATGTGGGGATAAATGCACCTTTGAAATGGAGTGTATGCCCGGTGCGTTTGTTTGCAGTGCAAAGGAGCAATCGCTTGCCTCTTTTTAAGAATCTGGTGTTGCTCCTGGTCTCTGGGAATCCCGGCCTGATAAGAGAGTATCACGCCTGTTTACGCAGCTGGTACAGATGTTGAACTTCCATCAGAAGTGCCAAACGTAGTAACTGCACTGCGGTGGTAGTATCGCAGCTTCAGCAGTTTTAAGAGGTGTGAACTTCCACTCCCAACTCACGCAGCAATTCTAGGAAAAGTTTTATGCTGAAAATGGATTACATTTCCACAAAAGGGATTTAAAACAAAATAGTGTGTCCCTGATGGTGGCAAACCAATGTTGCTGAATTGTGAAGCAAGGCAGGTCAAGTGTCTTCCCCAAGTGGTTATTAAAAGCACTTTGTGTTCCACAAGACCAAATTGCTGTCATTTCCCCAGCAACATTTACACTGTCAATAGGAATCCTATTTTTGAAGACCAGCTCACGAGAACAGAAAAAAGAAAATGGTCATACAAGAATGAACTCCACAATAATCTGCAGTCCCATCACCAACACAACATACAGTTACATTTTTCCATTAACCTTTCTCTTACAACATGTCAAGATTTGATGAAGATCGTTGTGTTGTGTTTGAAGTTAAAAAAAAAATCCCTGAAATGTACACTCACCCACATATAATCATATTGTTCAATTTTAACATGAGAATTTAGTTTTAATATGCAAAATTTAATGGTGCCACTTGAGTCACATGAGATTCATAAAGACGCATACAAAACCAACATCTTAGGGGTAGAATTTCATGAGAAAAATAAACTTGAGATTATTTTTACCTCTCTAAAGGATATAACTACACTTTCAATTTGTGGTCTATGACTTTATTGGCAAGCCTAATAACAGCTGTGAACTAATCAATAACAAGAAAAAAAGAGCAAGACTATTAAATGAGGCCTTAGTTATCCACGAATACAGCTCAAAATGTAAATTTGTTAATAGATTACTTGAATGCTTTGAATGGCCCTTTCATTCAAATTAAGGGCAAAACAGCTCTATTGAAGATATTTGTACCAAATGTTTGGAGACTTAAGTGAAGAAGAAAATAACTACAAAATGTCCTTTGGTAAATGCATTTGGGAAAAGAAGATATTTTGAAGCACATGTGGCCCACATGGAGTCTGGCGGGATACTTTCCGGAGAACCATAGAATGAAGAACTGGAAGAATCTGTAGCCCACTGACAATAACAGAGCCGCCAGACACCAAAGCTAAAAACCCATGTGCCATTGATTATGATTCTTCCCAGCAGGAAAAAAGAAACATCTGGAACTAAAGTCAGGCCTTGCAAAAAGGAAACACAGTAGAAAGATGGGAAATAGGGTTGGCTTTGTTAAGGATGGGATTTCATGTTCCTTTAAGGGCAAGGAGACTTGTTTTCTTTTGTCTCGTTACAGAATTGCATCTTATGTTAAAGCTTTCTCTGGCTTTGAAACTTTCAAATATATTGAGATAAGAACTTCCAGTTGTTTATTCTGAAATTATTCTAGTTCAAAGAATCCAAAATTTGGAAAGAGTTAGAATTAGGGTTAGGGCATTTAGGCCATCACATCTTACATTAATTAAAGCACCCTGTAAGGAAGCTGTTCTGTTCTACTTGAATATACCATACAATGTATTCACTATAAACATTTTCCTATGAAATCTGATAAACTGATCGTAGTATCTTGCCAAGCATGGTCTCCATTGTTAAATAATGATGCACACCTTCAATAGATATGCCTGTATTTTGACAAAGTGTCACATGAGGTGTCAAATATGTAATTGAAGTGTTTCTATTAATAGTCATTGGAATCACTAATTATATGGGGGCAAAGATGTAGTTTAAGAAAATTCATTGTCAATTTGTTCTAATTCCTCTGCAGAATTATGGATTAATCAGTGTCTCATATTTTCTCAACTTCACATAGACATTTCTGAAAACTAATTTAAAGGATTCATATTGTAATAAAATTTCCAAACACCCACACACCCACACAAAATATCAGGCCTATAATTTTTTTTGTACTGAAATATTTGAGGAACAAGGTAACTGAGAAAGTGTGAAATGAGAGACAGTCCTGAGGGATGATGCCTGACATCAGAATGACTCTAACTGATTTCATTGGGAGTTATGTGCAAATATCCAAAGAGAATAGTCAGCATTTTGTGATTTAACAAGAATAGCAGTACATTTGATGGAGTTTTTTTACAAAATAAAAAGCTACTATGATCAGACAAATCAATTATGTACTATTGTTGCTAGAGATTTTGGCAAGATATCTAGCTTGCATAATATTTTGGATTTATAAACTACCTAAGTGGGAATATGACTACTCAAAGCAAACAAAGGTAGGAGGTTGATAAATGGATTACACTCCTCCAAGTCCTTCATGCAAATACAGGAACAACATGAAGTAAATAAATAAGAGGCCCTGCAAGGATTGGTCATTGGTATCCATCTCAGCTTCAGGTGTAGATATGAAGCTGTTCATCACTGGAAAAATATTCTACCATATCCTGAAATGTTCTTTCTCTCTCTGTGTGTGTTTTATTCTTTAGAATCTTCCTTGATCATCATTCATGATATGTTGGACATGTTTGTGTTAGCCAGGCATTTCCTTGGCTGCAAGCAACATGGCCCACAGAGACATGAATGATTATTAGATCCTGATGGTGGGAATTTGTTTTACTTTCAAAGGTTAGACAATATGCATATATCTGGTTGTGTTTATTTTCTTTGATTAAGATCAGATGCCACGTTAATAGGTACCAAATGCAACAAGAAGTCATATTTACTTCCTGTTTACATGTTTCTTTTTAATATAAATTGCAGACAGTAACTTTGAAACATGGTAATGACAACTATGAATTTGGTCTCTATGGTGTCAAATGCTTTCCCATCTGGTTTTGACATGTCTGTTATATATTAACTAAATCATTGCTACATTTTTTTCAGAACCTGTCCCAAAACTACCCTGAATTTTATATTTGTTTTCCTCAAAACTCTTTCACTGAAAAAGCATTTTGAGAATATGTGCTGTGTAGTCTTTGTATATTATTATTATTATTATTATTATTATTATTATTATTATTTAATCTTTAGTGAGATTCACAGCCTTTGGGGCAGGTTGATAGCTCAACAGCTCGAGTCCTAACCAAGGACCTAGGAACTGTTCAGGTAGCGTTGGAGGATATAAGCTGTTCCAAGTAGGGTGGTTTTTTGTAGAATCTTGGTATTCAAGTCTGATAAATTCAGAATTTCCAAATAGTGAGGTAGACCTTTAGGTATTGCTCCAAGGGCTCCAATTACAATTGGGATAACACATGATTTCTTTTTCCAAAGTAGCTCAACTTCAATTTGTAAGTCCCGATACTTTGTGGATTTTTTCTTGCTGCATGTCTACAATTCGTGCATCACCAGGTATTGCAATGTCAATGAACCAAACATTATTATTATTATTATTATTATTATTATTATTATTATTATTCACAAAAAACAACTGTACACAGCAAACGAGATGACTATGCTGGGTTTCATATCACAAATCACTAGTCGAACACTTCCCAAGAGTTTAGGACTGCGTGATGTATCGGCGGATTATGTGAGCAGATCCCAGTAAGGTGGCCTTCTGCAGCTGACCAATGGGTGATTTTGTCAGCACCAATTGTTTTTAAGTGCTTGCCTAGGTCTTTAGGCACAGTACCCAGTGTGCCAAGTACCACTAGAACCACCTGCACTGGTTTATGCCAGAGTCTCTCCAGTTCGATTCTCAAGTCGTGATATCTGGTGATTTTTTCAAGTTGTTTCTCGTCGATTCTGCTGTCACCACACTTTTTTCTTCTCCACAATCATGATATCCAGAGTGTTGTGTTCCAAAACTTTTATCAGTCTATATTCGGAAGTCCCACAGTAGTTTTGCATGCTCATTTTTGACCACTTTTTCAGGCTTATGATCCCACCAGTTCTTTGCTACTGGCAGATGGTAGTTGTGACACAAATTCCAGTGGACCATCTGAGCAACTGTGTTGTGATGTTGTTTATAGTCAGCCTGAGCGATTGTCTTACAACAGCTCAGTATGTGATTGATGGTTTCATCCACTTCTTTGCAGAGTCTGCATTTGGGGTCATCAGCAGATTTTTCTATTCTGGCCTTGATTGCATTTGTTCTGATGGCTTGTTCTTGGGCTGCAAGAATCAGGCCTTCTGTCTCTTTCTTCAGTGTTCCATTGGTCAGCCATAACCAGGTCTTTTCCTTATCTACTTTTCCTTGGATCTTTTCAAGGAACTGTCCATGCAGTGCTTTGTTACACCAGCTGTCAGCCCGAGTTTGCATTGCTGTTTTCCTATATTGATCCTTGGTTTGCTGCACTTTGAGCAGCTTCTCATTGTTGACCTACATCAAAGCTGGTTCAACACTGTCTTTCACATAATCTGCCAGAGCATGCTTCTCTTCTTCGACTGTCTGCTTCACTTGCAAAAGTCCTCTGCTGCCTGCTTTTCTGGGCATATATAGCCTGTCAACATCACTATGTGGATGCAACTCATAGTGTATGGTCATCAGTTTTCTCGTTTTCCTGTCCAGGCTGTCCAGCTCTGCCTTTCTCCAGTTTATGATCCCAGCAGTATATCTGATGACGGGTATGGCCCAGGTATTTATAGCCTTGATGGTGATACCGCCATTCAGTTTGCTTTTTAGAAGTTTTCTGACCCTTTGTGTGTATTCTTTGCTGACCATATTTTTCACTTGCCCATGCTTGATATTGTCCAGCTGCAGTATGCACAGGTATTTGTAGGCTTTGAGTTGGTGGCACTTGATAGTTTGTCCATTGGGCATTTCGATTCCATCACTTTCTACAATCTTCCCTTTCTTCAGTGCCACTGTGGCGCATTTGTTCAGGCCAAACTCTATGCTGATGTCAGTGCTGAAAATTCAAACTGTATTGGTCAGTGACTGGATTTCGATTTCTGATTTTCTGTATAACTTCAGATCATCCATGTACAGCAGGTGAGAGATTTTCTGTGAATTTTTAGCAGTTTGATAATCCAGGTTAGTTTTCTGTAAAATTGTTGGCAGAGGGGTCATGGCGATGATGAACAGCAGAGGTGACAAAGAATCACCCTGGAAAATCCCTCTTTTGATGTTGACCAGTCTGTAGCTTATTATTATTATTATTATTATTATTATTATTATTATTGCACAGTCAGCCAGATGGCATTTTTGTCTACTTATCAAGTCCTTACCAGGGACCTGGGATAGGCAAATCTGGATGCTTGATGGTGTTACAGATATCGTCGCAGGATGGAAGCTGTTCCAAGTTAAGCCACATTTTGTAATTGACTGATGGCAAATTTGTCAATGCCAATGGTATTGTAGTGGTGCTCCAGTTGTTTTGGGATTGCACCCAAGATGTCTATTACTATTGGTACTACCCTTGCTTGCCTTTGCCACAGTTGTTCTATTTCTATTTGTAGGTCTGTGTATTTTTATCTTCTCCAGTTCTTTCTGTTCTATTATTATTGTGGTTGTTGTTATTTGTTTCCTAACACAGTCAGATGTTTAGATTGGATTTGGCATTTTTATCCACCTACCAAGTCCTTCCCAAGAACCTGTTGTTTGATGGTATTAAAGTTATCATCCCAAGTAAAACTGCCATTTGCAATTGACTGATGGGGATTTTGTCAATGCCGATGATGTTCCAATGGTGGTGCTCCATTTGTTTTAGGTTTGCACCTAAAGCACCTATTACTATTGATACTAACTTTGCTTTATTTTGCTACAGTTATTCTATTTGAGGTTTTTGTATTTTGTTATCATCAGTTCTTTCTCTTCTCTTCTGCTGTCTCCAGGTTCATCCAGACTTTTGTGTCTTTCTTATTGACAATTGTTAATTCTGGGGTGTTATGTAGTAGGTGATTGTCTGCTTGAATTCAAAAGCCCCAGGGTACTATAGTTTCTTTGTTTTCTATTTACTTTCACTGTTTTGTGGTCCCACCAGTTCTTGCGTGCAGGCAAATGGTATTTCTTGCAGATATTTCCAATGTACGTTAGGATTATACTCTATGCATTATATATTTCACTTTTCATTCACAATGTATTTTATTAACATGGGACACTCATGGTTAGACTTCAAATATATTTATTTATTACAGGAAGTATAACTATAGACCAAAAAAAGAAAACAAAAGAAAGTAACAAAAACAATGCTACTTTACAAAATATTCAGGGTAAAAGGTCTATTCACAGCAAGAATTAAGCATATCTATCCAGTACTCTGACTCAAGAGTTTCTGTCTGCCATTACTGTACTAAAGCAGACAAATTCTTATCATCTTCTTAGAAAGTCCTAAAGGTGCTTTTCCAAAAGGTAACTGGACTTTTTGGTTTTTTGTCTTGAAAATGTTTCACTTCTCAACCAAGAAGTTTCTTGAGAGAACTACAGTCCATCATAGAGTTATAACAAATCAGCATTCAACCAGTCAGTCAACTTTTAAAGATAAAAAGCACCTTTTGCAATTGATTGATGGCAAATTTGTCATCTTCAAGATTCCTCCTCCCAGGTAGGTCCACTGTCATCTGAAAGTCATCTTGGATTATCCAAAAGCTATCTTGGGCCAAATCAGCTTTGTCAAAATCAGCAGTTTGTCAGTAAGAGAGAAAACTTCCCTTACCATTCAGCAGCCATCTTGGGGAGGAGTCATGTAACCACATTTTATGATTATTTTGCCAAAACCTGGCAGTAACTGGGGAGGCTCCACTACAGTGATATGCTGAGGACTATCGGCAGCTCTGATGGGATTGAGTGATTATTTAATTTGTATGTTTTTATGTATTTGGTTGCTATAAATTGTTGGGAGTCTTTGCAATTGAGCAGTATATGCTTTTACACAAGAATAATTTCAATCAGCTTCCTGCTGAATCTTCTGTAGATTCAGATATAAACTTCTGTAAAGAATCACTAACTTTGAAGCAAAGGTAAAAAGAAAGCCTCTGTGATGACTCCCCCAGATGTGTCCCCAGATACCTCTCCAGATATCAGTTTGGAGGAGGATGAACCAGTCCCAGGCACATCAAGATGGGAGTTCATCAATGGCTCAGAGCAACCATCTGAGTGTGATTTAGCTGAAGCACAGCTGCAGCAGGACAGCCTGAGGCTTTAGGTGGGGAAAGCACACACCTGCAACTGGGAGGAGGAACTGCCTTCTGCACTGATCCAAGAACATGTAGGGCGGAGAAAAGGCAGGAGCAGTGAAGATCATTCCAATTGCTTGCGAAGAGGCAGCCTCCTTCCTCTTGATGCGTTGCACAAGAAGATGGCTATTTAGCACAGCAGACAGATGGAGACAATGCTGGAACAATATGTACATTTCCTAAGTGTGTGGTTTCTGGATGTTGTGATTCTCACCTTGCTTTGGATTGACACTGTGCCTTGACATTGGATCATGCCTTGTGAACTCTGGATTTTTCTGGCCTTGTGAATCCACTTGTGTTGTGGATTTAATTTTGTCTGATAGATTTATCTTGATTGGGAACTTTCAATTGGCCATTGCTCTGTGGACTGGCATTAGTCTGATTTTGGCTGGATTTAATTGGGACAGTTCTAGGGTTTTGGTGAAGGGAATTGTGAGGAACATTAATAAACCTACTGAATCACCATTACATGTGTATGCGAGTGAGTGGAACAGTACAGCCTCACGTTATGGAGAAAAGTTGCTGCTGATCCCATTTTTTCCTTTCTTTCCTTAAAGAGGTATGCATAATTTTGAGCTGTAGGCTAATGGAACTTTCAGCCTATGGATCCTGTCTGTTGGTGATCAATCACAAGCAATAGCAACATATGCTGCTCTCTGAAATGCCAGAGGAAGAATCCCCAATTAGAATGGAGGCCATTTGCACATCAGCTAAACTGCTAACCGGCACACATAAAATATCTAAGCTCATTGTGCAAGCAGAAAACCTACAAATTAGCACAATACAAAAATGGGAAGAGATCTTTCCAAGTCTTGGGTAAAAGGAAGATATCAAAATGTTTATATTTCCTCCTTTTAATGAGCAAGTCTTTTTTCACATGTTAATATGGTATTTCTGTCATCTGCCTCAAACTTACTTTGCTTAGAGAACAGAAAAAGACATTTGGCTTCTGGGAGGTTGTCTGAAAACTTGTGTGTCCTGAGGAGAAAATTAGCTCTTTTTGAGAAACTATAAAGTAACATTCTACAGATAAATGTTTGGAATGGCTGAGTTAAATTTTATGGAGCAGATGTTGTGTCCTAGGGATTTGTAGCAGTATTCAGTATGAACCCTTTATAACTGGGTTTTCATAAAGAACTTAGTTGACAACTTGCACAGAAAAATGTATGTTAGAATAATGTTAAAGGATTGTTTGTTTCAGTGTACCAAAGCAGCTTTCCTCTGACAGCTTGTTTGTAAAAGCATTAAAACTCAAGGCTACTATTTATTTATTTTGGGGATAAATAAATCATATCAATTTAGTTATTCAATTATTTGATACTATAACAATAAAAGTAAGCTGGAGATAGACAACATTCTCCCTTAATGTGCAGGGAGTTAAACTGGCTGGACTACTATTCTGAATTACTACAGGAGAAGGAAAATTCATCAGTAATTTTCTCAGGGGATAATTTCATCTTTGTAATGATACCAGAACTGCTACTGAGTGTTTTCTCATAAACTCTTTCCTTAGGATGTCATAGAAGTATGGAAAACATAGAGACTGCCAACCTAAAAAAATGAAACACAAGACAGCTTCTTATATCACTTAATTGTTTCATAACTAAAAAGTACAATAATTACAATATTCCACCCATAATAAGTGCCTATTTCAAAAGGTTTCTACAGCTCTTTTCTATGTCTACAACTAGTGGTAAGCAAATGCACTTCTCCAATTCTCAATCCTCTCACACATTAATCTTTTGAGTCTCCCGAGGTCAAACACAACCCTGATATGGCCCTCAATGAAATCGAGTTTGACACCCTGGTCTATGAGATGTGAAAAGCACAGGTCTCATGGAGATACTCTGCCCTTATAGTTTCTTCAGCTCAAGGCACAAACATCTTATAAAGATAAGTATTAACTACTAATTGCTTTTCTTACATTCCTGTTTCCTCCTCTCTGAAGGTAAAGGGTAAAACATTCCTTTGAGATAGACTGACAACAACCACCACAACAAACCACTCCCTTGGACATTGTAAATTGCTAAGATTCAGCACTGGAAGAGAATGGCTTATAAAAGACTAGATGGTGTGAGGTTGGAATGATATGGGTCATTTTTCTTTGGTTTCTAATTTCATCCATTATTGGCATGTGGGTCTCCTGAGCAAATTTGGCCTTTATTTATTATCCTACTATAAAATGGTGATTCTCTTCAAATGATTCCTGCAGCCATTATGCATGCCTATAAAACTATATGTACACACACATACATATAGATACACACACACCATATATACATATACACAAACAAATCCCATGATTTTATGTCCATTGTTACTTTTTGTGAAATATTGATTGTGTCTGTGGGCTTAGTCCATAATAGAATTCCTGCTAAAACTCAGTGACATAATATCCCAAGACAAACTATAGATTGTTTTTCAGTTTATTTGTGCAGTTTATTAAGATATTTGCTGTGTAAACTCAGCCAACTCTGATTTTTTCAATTACCCATATTAAAACAAACACACTGTACAAATCTGCCAATAATCTGTTACTCCATGTCCAAATATCAGTGAATAGATTATAGATACAAAAGACTAAAATTATGTCAGAGATAACTAAATGTTATCTTGCTTTCTTCACAAGTGATCTTACGTTTCTACTCTATACCTCTGAATTAAAACAAGAGATGGAGTTAACAGACTCAAATCCTATTGTGAGAGGGTTTCTAGTTGTTATTATTTTAATTTATACCCACCTGTAATTTAACTGATCCTTCAAGAATGCCAATTTAGAAAATGAACCCTATGTTCTTCAGACATCATCAGTGTAAACAACTGACATAATCAAACACAATTTTAAGTGTGACTACCTGGCGCTGTCTGGGCAGAACACAGTTCTACATTCTTGGCACATTGACTGATCATAACCACAATAAGGCTAGCAGGGGAAAATTCTTGAACTGTCCATAGTTGTTCTGAACCACGCCTTTTCCAACAAATCAAACACAATCCAAAAGGAACAGAAACCTTGTAATGCTATTGCAGAATAATTAGCTGTGATAAGCATAAGCCTTGCCAAACTGTGCAAGACTTGCCAAAAGATAACAGACAAGAAATAATTTGCAGTACAAGAATCTTCAAATACAAACTCAGGATACTGGAACATCCACAAGGTTGGAGTTTCAAAATGTCTGCCTTCTGCAAAGTACGTTGGTTTCACAGCTGGCTTTGATCTTCTTGAAGGAGGGGCCATTATCTTGCAGCCTTACTCCCAAGTTGCCCATGCTGTTGTAACTGCTCTTTCCTATGAGCAATCCTGCGCACACGCGCACTTGGCACAAGCTCCTCGGGAACCTCCTCATCACTGCTGCCAGCTCCCACAATCTCTGAAGGCAGCAGTCCACTCCCTAATGGTCCTGGCCCCTCATCTGAGTCCTTGCTCTCCTCAACCATCCGCACCTGCTGCCAACTAACCACAACAACTGTTGAAGTCTCCGCTAACTTGCTTTTATACTGTACAGATGTTTTGGGGGCTGCTAGCTATAATTTCTATGAAGGATTTAAATACATTGTAGATAAGCCCAAACTCACTAGCCAACCCAGGGGGGATGGGACTGTTAACAGCTATTAAAACTATTAATTGCATGTTATATGAAAGCTAATTCTGCACACATAACACATTTATAGAAAAACTAAGAAATCTGACTTATCCTTGCTTACTGTGAAAAAGCACCATGCTAGCATATGTACCAACTATTCTCTTTTTATGCAAACAAAGAATCACAGGGCTGAAAGAGACCTGAGATCTTCTAACCCAACCCCCTGCTTAAGGCAGGAAACCTTATACATTCACAGTCAAGTGATTGTCCAGTGTATGCTTAAAAACTTCCAGTGATGGAGCATGCACAGCTCCAGGGGGCAAGCTATTCCATTGATAGCTTTCACTGTGAGAAAATTTCTCTTTTCTTCTAAGTTGGAGATAAAACCAATGATAAATGGTGCAGATATGCCACATATATTTGCTTTAATTTTTATTCCTGGATACAAATACTAATAAAACAAATCATTTAACAGTTATTTAAAACTATACCATAAGAATATAAAACATGTTGTTCTACTGCATCAAATGAAATGGAGTTGCAATGATTACAAAAAAAATTCTACTGTGGATTAAGTATCCCAGACATACCGGTATATTGCCAATGCAATAAAGACTGAAATTTCTACTTGCTACATTTTCAGTGCAACTTTTAATACAGGGCAATCTCATCTTTACTGAATTCATGTGATAAACCCAAATCTCTCTATATTTGAAAAGGGAAGTTTTTAACAGGGAAGATAATCATACTGTAATAAATTTAATCATAAACTGAATACTCGTTGTTTGCAAAAATGTGATTATCCGAAATTAGCCTGGTAAAAAAGTAGCCATTCTGTTTTACTACACCCATGCTTGTTTATATCTGATTAGTAAAATTCTTAATGAAGTATACTCTGATTTTTCTTTGGAAAGTGAAGAGCTGTTACAGTACATTTGTTCCTAATTGGAAAAACAATGTTCAAACTGATGTGCAAAATATTTAAGGGAAAAAAAGAAAGAATTCAATCCATGGCTGCTTTGTTCCTTGTAATAATAGGAGGTGGGGGGGAATCAGCACCAAGAACACAGTTTTTAATGTTAGTTAAAACCATAGTAATGGTTTTAATCATCAGTGCTTAAATATCATAATGTACACATAATCAAAATGTACACATCCGCACCATTCCATAGCTTGTTTCATGTAGTGGCATGTGGATTTTATAATTAAGCTGACAATATTTCCTAGTAGGTAACTCCAGTCATTTTGCCCTACTGAGTATACATTTGCTCTGATAAAAATCCTTTCGCCAAAAAAACTCATTCAGCATTTCAAATTAGTGCAACTGGGTTCTATATTTCCTGAGTACTCTGGACTACCAAAACCACTTCAGCAAGTTATTATTTCTGTTTTTGCTAACCCATTCACCATGATGCCTGCAGAACTCTGGATGGGTTTCAAAAATATGGGATGTTGGTAGAAGACTACAATTGGGGAATTGGCAGAAATTGGACACTGCACCGTATGCACTTTTTATTAGTAGCAGCTGTTACTGATTATAGCTCCATAATGAAAACTGATGTGGGAAGCTCAACAACTGTGAATCAGCTTCAGAAGATAAACAAAGTTTCTGATATGGACAATTGTTCATATTATTCCATGTCCAGTTTGGATTATGTTACAGCTCTAATTGTACCTGTACTGGAGTTTGATTCTTTCCTTGAAAGACTTACAAGTTCTCCAGAGTATCTCCTTCGCTATGGGAATTATAACAAGCCAGATTGAAGGTTTGGAAAAAAGCAGCCTCGTGGATAGTGTGACTTCAGTTTCTGAGCCCTTCCTTACCTGCATACCTTAGTGCAGGATTTCTTACCATCAGCAACTTTAAAATGTGTGGACTTCCACTTCCAGAATACTGGATGGGCAATTTTGGGAATTGGAGTCCACATATCTTAAAGCTGATGAGGTTGAGAAACACTGCCTTAATGGAACCCAGATTGGTTACAGCATAAAAATAATTTTGTTGTTGTTAGTTGCAAAGTCATGTCCAACCTATTGTGACCCCATGGACAATGGTCCTCCAGGCCTTCCTGTCCTCTACCATCCTCCGAATTCCATTTAAGCTCATGCCTACTGCTTCAATGACTCCATCCAGTCACCTCATTCTCTGTCATCCCTTCTTCTTTTGCCCTCAATCTTTCCCAGCTTTAGGCTCTTCTTCAGTGAGTCCTTCCTTCTCATTAGGTGGCCAAAGTATTTGAGTTTCATCTTCAGGATCTGGCCTTCTAAAGAGCAGTCAGGATTGATCTCTTCTAGGACTGACTGGTTTGATCGCCTTGCAGTCCAAGAGACTCACAGGAGTCTTCTCCAGCACCATAGTTCAAAGACTTCAATTCTTTGGTGCTCAGCCTTTCTTATGGTCCAACTTTATTTATTTATTTATTTGTTGTTTGGACTTACATGCCGCCCTGTCTCCTGAAGGATTCAGGGTGGCTCACATCATAAAAAGTAGACAATACAAAATTTAAAAGTTATTTAAAAGTTATCAAACCAAAGCCAAACAATATCTAAAACCCACAAAAACACTAGGCTAAAACGTATAAAAACCCACCCTCCCCCTCAGTCCAGGCCAGCTTGTTGGAAAAGCCACGTCTTCAGGTCACGGCGGAAGGAATGGAGGTCAGGGACCAACCACAGCTCCAAGGGCAACTTATTCCACAGGGTGGGCGCTCCCACAGAGAAGGCCCTAACCCTGGGGGTCGCCAGCCGACATTACACATCCATACATTGCAACTGGGAAAACCATACGCACTTTTGTTGGCAGTGTGATGTTTCTGCATTTTAGTATGCTGTCTAGATTTGCCATAGCTTTCCTTTCCAGGAGAAAGCATCTTTTAATTGTTGATGTCAGATCTGTGTATCTGCCATTCTTCAATGAAGAAGAAGGAAGGGGGAGTTGGTACAAGTAATCCTTTTTGATGTAACCGGAATATTTTAAGTCTTGTATTGAATCTGTATAACTTGCACATGATATACAACTGGGGACTGGAGCCCAGATGCCTGGAAACTTGTCACCTCTTGGAGAGATATCAAGAGGAGAAGGGACCATAAAAATTACAGCTCCAAAAGAAACTTCCTGGGAAATATTTCTCAACTACATTCTCAGAAAAAGGGAGGGGGGTTAACATGTTGCTGTTTGTGTTGACAGAAATCCACATCAGAATAAGGGGAGGGGTTCTAACTCCCTTTATCTATGCTGTATGCCTGGAGGCATATTAGACCCTACTCTGACTAGTACCTGGATAACTTCCTTTCAATAAAGAATTCCTTTTGAGGTACCCAGCTTCAGAAGTTCATTCTTATCCTTTGAAGGGGAGAGAGTCTGGGCCTTACAGTTGGTGCACAATGCCTTACCCAAAATACTCTTGTATTTCGCTGGTCTTTTTCAGAATGCAGAAGAGCATGAAAACCACAGCCTGGGGATAATGCAAGGCCCAGAATTCTGAGACAGGGAGGAAATTGAATGAGCTAGCCCTCTACACCCAATATAGAAATATATATTTTCCCTTGATTTGGTTTCAATCAATATTATACCACCAGTTTTACAAGTCACACAAACTGCCATTGCTGCTGAACCCTTTCTTCTGGATGGTGTTTAACTCCACTTCATCTTCATTAGCTTCAGCCTTGAGAAAAAAACCCAATGCAAAAGATTTAATTGGTGAACACCTGCAGGCTTTTTGGAACCACTGTTGCCCCCCTCTCCCTTGCTGATAAAAAGTAATACAGCCCAATGGGGTACCAAACAATAACATTTAACTAAATGAAGAGACTACTAAATGAGGCATCTCAAGCAAATGCTTTCGGGGGAGGCATTTTTCAGGTTTCCCCAAGGGTTGAGAAGAAAGTACTTTTGTCTTGACTACACACAGAAAATGTGTGTATTTATTTAGTTTTATATTGTCTGCATACTCACCACATCTGATCATAAGGCTAGATCAAAAGTGCATCTCCTGTTTCAAACAAACCATGGTTTCATTCAAACTTAAAGCTAAACTACAAGCTTTTGATTACTTTTTCACAGTTTTTCTACAGAAGGGAAGGTCTTACAGTTATAATAATTCTCCCTGTGTATGCAGATCACTTTAGCTCTTCTTGTGCAAATATATTGATATGAAAATACAGACTCTTTCCTTTACAATAGTTTAAAAATAAGTTTCATTTAGATCCTCCCACTTTATATTTGTACATTCCAACAAATGTAATGATGCTAATTTAATTTATATTCACAACAGCCCAAAATTAAAAAGGAACAATACATAATTTGGGGGAAAGGAGGGATACATAATCATGGGGAAGAAAGTAAAGTAAAACAAAGATAAATAAGACATGGTTCTGTGCACACTAAAAGTGCACTGTTTTTATTGCTTGCTTTGGTAAGGACATTTACTGGCTCAGTGGTTTTTGATGAGGGAGGTTTTTTTTAATTAAAAGATACCTTCATATGAATGCTAGAAGCTTTGTCCCATGCTAGGTCCATGAAGTGCTAGATGGGGAAATAAGTCTGGCTTTGCTATAGCTTGATTTGGCCTTTAAAGGTTGCAACAATCCCATGGCAACTTTGTGTGAGTAAAAATAAGACCAATCTTTCATGTATTATTTGACAGAAGAACAAATGCTAGTTAGCTTATGTTTATGGCAATGGTTTTCCCTGCCAGGATTCTACTGATATAGAAACTTAAAAATTATTCTCAAAGGAATACATAATGAAATTCTTTTATATCCCTCATTTTAAAAAATGCAGTAAAAAGACAAAAATAAAAAAGTAACTTCAACATATTTAGCAGAATGTGGAAGTGGCAAGATATGATTGTTAATTCCAGGCATTTAACAGGAAAAAAATGGCCTTTTATTGCAGTTTGCAATTGCAAATAAAAAAGGACAGATTTTGGATTAGATACATTGCACTACAAAATTCAATGATGTTGCATTCTCTTCTGCACAAACTTATACTTTTAAATTGTAATAAGACAGCTAAAACAGCATACATCACAGTAGTATCTTAAATTGCTTTCTATTTCTTAGCTCTTCATGCATAGAAAAATATGTGATCGTTGAAGAATATGTGAAAAATATGTGATCATCTAAGTTTATAAAAATAAACCCTGTTGCTGAAGTTAACGCAGAGAAAAAAACCTTCAGGAAATATAGGCAGGAAACACTGCTGCTGTTGAATTTGTTAAATATGCTTGGCAATTATCACCAACAAAATCCCATGTTTAAACATCTGAAGAAATTCTTTGGCATCATTCCTTCTGCAAGTGAGCAGTTTGATAGACAGACTGGAATCAGACTGGCATCAAATCTCAGTACGTTCATTCAGCTTGCAAAAGTTCTGAAATGTAAAAAATAAAGCTATTTTACTGTGTGTATATTTATTGGTTTATTTATTTATATTTTGTATTTCTTAATCACCGATCTCCCTCAGATGTACATGCATATTTCTATCACTATACTCTCTCTCTCTCTCATACACACACACACACACACACACACACACAGAGTTTGAAAAATGAAACAGTGCTAAAATCAAAGCTTCCTATTTACATTCTTCTATCAGTGAAAGAGGGGTGCATTCTCTGTTTCAAGAAAAAAAAAACATAAAAGTGTAACATATCATACTTCTCCAACCTGTTGTCCTCCAGATACAGTCTGGATTCCTGTTGTGGTTCCTGGATGTGCCTGGATTACAAATCCAGAAGACTTCCAGTTTGTTTGTTTGTTTGTTTGTTTGTTTGTTTGTTTCTAAAATTTACTGGCCACCCATCTTCCCATAAGGTAACTCTGGACGGCTTACAGACCTAAAAAATACATCTACACTGAAACCTGAATAGATTAAAACCAAAGATTAAAATCAAGGACACATGGGGAGGATGGGGGCGGAATGGGGAGAAGTGGGATCTGTTGTTAATCAGTCAACCACCGCCACTATGGGGCCCTAGGGCCTAGGCCAATTGGCAGAGACAGGTCTTTAGGCCCTTACAAAAGGATAGGAAGTTTGGGGGCAAACCTCAAATCAGGGATAAGATGTTCCAGGGGGCAGGGGGTGGCAGCAGAGAAGGCACTCCCCCTGGACCCCACCAGCTTTCCATTGGGCTGACCTGACCCACAGCATGCCTCCTCTGGTGGCATTAGTGGGAAAGGCCAATCCCAGTGGGGTGAGATGGTCCTGTCACTGTGTTTTTTTGGTTTGTTTGTTTCAGCTTCTAAGCTCATATTATAGCAAGCAGGTGTCTGCTAGCCAGCACTGTGTTATCTTGTCTCCATAGTAATGAGATAAGAGAGTCTTGTGATGTTTTGATTTACTGTGCATGTGTAAAAGTTTATACTTCACTTCCTGTAACTTCCGTTGTACTCTTCTTTGTTCTTTTCTATATGCCTTGGTGTTAAGAAAGCTGCCGGCATGGAGCTTCATTAGGTTTTCTTATTTTATAAATAAAAATGTTTCTTAGATTACTTTCTGGGTTTAATTTTATCAGTGTTTACAGCAAAGAAAAGCACCGTCTATCACCTCTAATTAACAGGGATGTTTGGAATATTTTTTACTCCCTGGCAAAAGGTTTTTTCAAGCCTTGACAGGTCCCTCAAGTAATCTGGACCTATACCATGAAGGGCTTTCATTCAACACCTTGAATTGTACCTGGAAGCAGACTGACAACCAATGCAGCTTGTGGAGCAGTGGTGTTACTAGGGACATTCTTGGGGGCTTCCTAACAGATTTGAGAATTTCAGTTCCCAGAATTCTTAGCATTGCTGACTGCTGAAGATTTGAAACCTGCACTCTGGTTTACTGCAATCAGTAAGATCTTGAATTTTGTGAACAGCTATCAGAATCAGGCATGCATCATGGATAACTAAATCCAAATCAAGACCATATTTTATTTTATTATTTTATTTATTAAATTTATTTTCCACCCATCTTGCAGCTCAAATTCATGACATCAATGAAGATGGTTCCTGCATTTCAAATCTTCAAGCTGCAAACCAGAGGTGGTATTCAGCATGTTCTGACCAGTTCTGGAGAACTGGTAGTGGAAATTTTGAGTAGTTCAGAGAACTGGTAGCAGAAATTTTGAATAGTTTTGAGAACCGTCCAATACCACCTCTGACTGGCCCTGTCCCCATCTATTCTCTGCCTCCCAAGTCCCAGCTGATCAGCTGGGTCTTCTTTTGTTGCCCTGCACAGGAGAATGAAGCTGAAAAGTAGGTTAGTGGGGTGGGGAGGGAATGGGATTTTGCAGTAATCTTCCCCTGTCACGCCCACCAAGCAATGCCATACCCACTAAGCCATGCCCAAAGAACCAGTAGTAAAAAATTTGAATCCCACCACTGCTGCAAACCCTGAACTTCGCTGATCTATTTATCTGCTAAGAAATCCATCATTAGTAAGTGTTACCTTTCATTCCCATCATCTCATTACCTACCGGTTAGTAGGTGAATCATGTAGCCAACTATAGCCACACTTTTCAAACCTATTCTAGGGCTGTTTTGTGTTGATTACAACCCTTTCTCAAATTTCACACTCCATTTGCTAACAATACACAGAAAAAGGCATAATAAAATTGTTTTCAAAAATAGTGCACAAGGAAATGTGTGTATATATATATATATATATATATATATATATATATATATATATTTGTTTTCGTAGATTTTCACGGGTAGTAGTAGGTCTTGGTGTTGGTCTTGTCCGTGTAAGATTGAGAATACCTTGGCAATGAATCTCATCCGTCATCTTTAGGCTGGTGTCTTCAGCCGTTCTCCCAGAAGAACGAAGCTGAAGACACCAGCCTGAAGATGACGGATGAGATTTCATTGAGTACACGGACAAATACACACACACACACAAGAAATGAGCACATAAATCAATAGACATTTTCATGTTTGTTTATTTTTTTTCACTGAAATTGATGGAGAAACAAGATGGAATAAACATAACACTGGAAAAATGAGAAATTGAGTGAAATCCAACTTGGCAGATGTACAGTATTCACATCAGTTGCAGTGGGTCCTAGCATTTCATTGGCACTGGGCCTGTTCATTAAATTAGGTATCTTTCTCTGGAGTCTCTAACAACAATTTACAATAATCGTAATTGTGATTGTTTGATTTGGGAAGGAAGGGATAAACCATAGGGTTAATTCCAATATTATTACATGGATATAAATAACAGCTGCAGTATTATCTGTTCTTATTTTTTGCTACTAAGGGAATATTCAAGAAATTCTTATGTTTATGTATGGAAAAGCAGAGGCCAGAATGGTTGAATGATTAAGTTTGTTATGCTCTTCCTTCTGTAATACATCTAACCAAACGTGACTTAATTTCTTAACTTTGGTTGATCAAGTAACATCAGTGGCAAAGGCATAATAGTTGGGTTTGTTCATTCATTTGTTTTAGATAACAGGAATGTTTTTGGCAGTGGTAGGATTCAAATATTGTTACCACCGGTTCTATAGGCATGGCTTGGTGGGCATGCTTTGCATGTGTGCACACACTTTGCGCAGGCGCAGAGGCGTTCTAACCTCCTGCAAGCCTTCACTCTCCCGGCCGCTTCAGCAGCTGCCGCACAGTACTCTGCTGTGCCGCGCAAAGCAGTGTGCTTCAAATTCAGAGGATGAAGGTGTATGGATATATCCTTGGTTCATGTTCTCCTAGGCCTCACAGCCTCATGGTGTTATATGGTACCTTATGTTTTTCCAGGTCTCACAGCTAAAGAATGTGACATACCCTTGTTAAGAGCTACAAGATAACAAATGCCTGGCACAACTGATGTATATTACTCCCATCGCATTCCTTTCAGAGGTGCAAGATACCTAGTGTCTAACAGACTTGAGTTATAGTACCCAATTGCATTCCTCCTCTAATTAAGTTTTGTTTTCCCTGAGTTTGGTTTCTGTTCTGCTGGACTTTGTGATTTCCTGCAAACCAGGTGGTATTTTGTTGATACGCATGCTCAGACTCACGTTGTTTGGTAACTTTCCACACACTGCTCCCCCCTTTGCTGTAGTTACCCCTCCCTGCTAAATCTGCTTAATAAAAGAGACTGTTGCGATCTGTTCGGGGGACACAACATCACCCCAGGCACTTCGTGCTTTCTTATCTTTAGAAACTTCTTGTGTGGTGTCTCTTATTTGGCTTCTTTCGTCCTTGCGAGGACCCCCTAAATTGTCTCGGCGAGGGCTGAGACTTGTTCCTGCGGGAACC
Organism: Naja naja; assembly: GCA_009733165.1. Classification (NCBI taxonomy): domain Eukaryota; kingdom Metazoa; phylum Chordata; class Lepidosauria; order Squamata; family Elapidae; genus Naja; species Naja naja. Next base: position 192,063,123 of record CM019150.1, on the reverse strand, counting down.
CAGGACAACATCAGCAGGGAACCTCGGACAACGAGTAGTGTTACAGACCTTGCTGTGACAAAGGTGAGTATGGGAGCCCAAGCGGGCTGGTGGGCCCAACAGCAGAGCGGCAGAGAGAATCGGTTCAGTCTCTGCTGCTCATCACTGCTACCGGCTCGGCAGAACCGGACCGAACTGGTAGAATAGCACCACTGGTTTATGGTAATAAGACGGAGAAAAAGAAGGTAACAAATCACTAATTAGTTTTGCATTTTTCTTTTGGAGGGGACTCTGTCTTAAGCTCAGACCAACTCATATATCTAAAACAATAAAAATGGAAATGCTCTTCATAGCCTGAAAATATGGTTTAGTTAAAGAAAATGAGCTTATAGGAGTTTACATTACAAAGTAAATGTACACCTTGCAAACACAAAAGCATAGTTTATGTCCAATTATAGGGTTCCAACAGAACTATGCATCATGCTTCCTCCTCCCACCCCACAAACACAGAGAAGTTATACACTACTTTTATCATTTGGTGGATGAATTAGAAACATTAATGAATGCAAGGGCAAAGCAAGGGAGATAATAGGCCCACACATCCAAATTGAGATCATGAGACCGTGGAAATGGTACAACAGTCATCTCCATGTGAGATTCAAGGTGCTGGTACTTACCTATAAAGCCCTACATGGCTTAGGATCAGGGTACTTGCGGGTATGTCTCCTGCCAGCATCGAACACCAATCGCCCGGTGCGTGCTCACAGACAGGGCCTCCTTGGGGTACTGTCGGCCAAACAGTGTCGGCTGACGGTCCCGAGGGGGAGGGCCTTCTCTGCGGGGGTGCCCACTTTGTGGAACCAGCTTCCCCTGGAGCTACGATTGGCCCCTGACCTCCGCTCCTTTCGCCGCGGCCTAAAGACTTGGTTATTCGAACAAACCGGCCTGGACTGAGGGGGTGGGGCTTTTGTTTTAAATGTTTTGTGGGTAGGGTTTTAAATATTTATTTGGCCTAATTAGTTTAATTTGTTTTTAATTCTTTTAACTTTTGTATTGGGTGTTTTTTATGTGAGCCGCCCTGAGTCCTTTGGAGATAGGGTGGCATATAAGACCAATTAAATAAATAAATAAATAAATAAATAAATAAATAAATAAATAAATAAACTTTGAAGAGCGGGAGGAGTCATAGGTCACTATCTCAAAGGCCATCATAACTTCAAACAATCATTAAACAAACAGTTGTTAAGTTGGGGATTATCTGTATGCTTCTGATCTGTTCTTGAGCCAACTGAGCTCAAGAACTGTAAAGAACCCTGTATTTCATTGCTAGATCTCTAATTGTATGGTTTAGTCCTATGCAATCAGCATAGGCAGCATTGGCAGCAAAACCATCAGCTGCCCCAGTCATAGCTCCAGTGTTGGGTGAGATGACAAAAGAAGCAGATGGGAGGAGATGGTCTCTGATCCTACACTTTTTTTGCCACCCCTCCTAGACTGGGAAAAATACTTGGGAAAGTGGCAGGAAAAAAAAAGGGAATGGAATTGGAAAATACCCACTAGCTCTCCAATATCACAGTGTCGCTCCTGGTAACTGAAGAATTGATGAAAAGAGAGAGACCTACTTCCAGCTCTTAGTAAGGAGGTAAAGTGGAGAGAGGTGACTGTTTGGACAGGAGAAAATCCTAGTTGAATAGAACTGTTATCCGCTGGTACCAAAAACAAACAGACCTGGAAAACTGTGCCCAGGAACCAGATGAGAGGAGGCATATCCACCGCCACCTATCATAGCCAATGGGAGCTGAGTAGTTCTCAGCCACTGACTGGATCAGTAAGCCTATCACTGATGAGATATAGCTCATTTGCACGGCAAGGTAAGTGCCAGGAGAAGAAGAAAAATACCACTTTAACATCAGAAAGATAAGCTGAGTGGTGCGGTGGCCTAGAGGTGGAGCGCCTGCCTCACAATCAGGAGGCCGTGAGTTTGATCCTAGGTACAGGCAGATTTTTCTCTCTGGGCACACTGAGAATATATCTGCTGAAAAAAAAACCCTCCACATTGGCAACAGGAAGGGCATCTGGCCAGTAAACACTCAGCTCTATTCAGTTGCCCAGATGCCATCCCACAAGATTTTGTGGGGCCATTAAAACAGGAGGAGGAGGAGGATCAGATAGATAAGCTACTTCTTTGAGAGCCTGGGAATGAGGCAAAGGGGATGTGTCAACACTCTAATGAGAGGTGAAAAGATGCTATCAGGGGCAATAAACTATGCAAGCTAGAAACAGATCTGCTTTCTTAAGAGTTCCTGAATATTAGATGATGAAAATAAACAAGTAAACACACATACACACATACACACAAACAATAAGAGCTGAGCATTTCCCTTTTCCCCATCTGTAAATTGGGTGTCCAGTTTAGAAAGAGAAACTCGAGGTAACCTATTAATGTCTTGTTTTTCCTCATAGAATGAGACTTACCCTGCTAAACTGAATGGCAGCAACAGCCGAAGAAACCGACTCATAGAAGACAGCATTCTCTAATTCTAGCTTTCCGTTGAATTTCAGTGCCTTTTTCAAAGAAGCTGCAGTAAGAGAAGGCGGCTTTGTAAAAGAGGAGCAGGAACACCACAAATGAAACATAATTCATAAAAATTATCTTCACTTGAAAATTGATACCTGCCTTTGCAATTTGCCAGACAAACATTTATATTATTTTTTTGAGCATCCATATAAATCTAAAAGAGAGGAAATATATATATATATTATTCAGGATTAGGAAGCATTTTAAAACTGTTTTATGTAAATAAAAAACATTAATAGAATTAATTCTTATGCCAAGTAGACAAAGGAATGAGAACATAACCCAAAAACCCAATCTTTCTATTTTTCTAAATTATTCACCCTTCATTTTTAATGTCATTATTAGCAATCTTTTTTTCCCCAAGATTCATAATATTCTTGCTATAGATAAAAAGCGCTTCAGATTTTACTAGTTTCTAAAACATCCAGCTCTCTTTTTGTTTATGCATACTTTAGGTGTCTGGCTTATTTTATTTTGGCGTTAAGTGCTTGATTTCTAAATCTAATTTTCTTGCTAATTGTGAGGATTTTTTAATTAGATTTAGCTGGTTTATTCATTCTCCTCATACTACTTGCTTTCATAGCCTCCTATCTAATTTGCTTTGCATCAATTTCTTTCAGAACATTTGTTAAGACTTAAGATAAATTTTGTTTTGTTGCCTAAGGGCTAATACAAGATTTTTATTTTTTACTTCCATACTAATTGCCTGGACAACTCCACACATTTTCTTGACACATTCAGGAGTGCTTTGCCATGGATTTCTTCTTAGGCCTGAGAGAGAGTGACTGCCCAAAGTCATCCAGATTGTATAATACAGGAATGTCAAACTTGATTTCATTGAGGGCCGCATCCGGGTTGTGTCTGACCTCAGGGGACCAGGGTGGGCATGGCCAACTCAACTTCACTCATGTTGGGGGTGCCTGTGGTAGTGCTCTCCAAGTGAAAACAGAGTTCGTGAGGACTGCACACGACCTCTGTTTTCACTGGCAGAAGGTTGCAGGAGGCAGCTGCAGCCAAAAATGGAGATCATGCAGCCCTCCCAAGCTCTGTTTTTGCTGGTAGAGGCACCATGGGCCAGTCCTTTGCCGTTTCCAGGCAGCCCCACAAACCAGATCTAAGCACTCTGTGGGCTGGATGCGGCCCACGGGCCTTGAGTTTGACACCTCTGGAATAATACAATGAATAGGTGTGTTTGAAAGGGAAAATGAAACGAACAATTACAGGTTATACTTAGATGCTAAAAATCAAAGTATTTTACCTTTGTAGAATGTAGACTAATTTTAATATATGGAAATTCTTACAGAAAGGTACAGGCAGTAGGTGGCCTGTTGTTAGGAAAGAATGTTTGTCAAGGAAAAAATGGCTATTATAAAGTAAGACTGTGGTTCGGCCCCTTGTTATATGAAGTAACAATTGGGTATAACAGGCAAAGCATAGAGATTGATGCTGTGGAATCAGATGCTTAAGAAGTGTAAATGGAGAACAACAACACAGAGGCTCAAAGAATGGATGCTGAATGGATGTGAATTAAATGCAAAACTAAGTGATCAGTACCAAAAAAACCCCAAACCATTGAATGATCTGGTTACATGAGAAGTGAATGACAGTCAATTATATGAGATGGATGGGGTGCATAAGGCAATAATAATTCTTTTTAATGTCCTCTTCTCAAAGTTAAATTTTGGCAAATTAGTACCTCATTCTGCATGAAGTTTATGCCATAATGAGATTCTGAAGAAATGCTTCAGCAGTGTCTCATATATGTAATATAATCTGTTTCCTATCAGAATAACGACAACTGTACTATTCCCTGTTGTATTTGCTTTACAAAATCTTTTTTTTAGCAATGATTCACTCAACAAATGTCCATGCATTTCAAAGCAATGAGCTGAACAGGAACATAGTCTAAAGTAATAATAGCACCTACAGTATACCGTATCACATGCTTTAACTTTGGGAGTCAAAGAACAAAAAAAATCAAGAAATAATCTATCTGAAATCAGTTCTTAGGCGCGGAAGGAAGAAAGGCATACCAGCATTGGGGAGGATTAATAGAAAGCCAAATACATAGCTACTAAAAGAAATCCAGAGACAAAATCTAGCAAAATATTAAGAATTTGAAAGAGTAGTTTGAATGGTGAAGGGTAATAAACTAAAAAAGGATGCAGTATTTGATTCAACTATTACATGGTCCACTAATTTTGTATATAAATGTTGAAAACAATTAACATTTGTTCTGAACTTTTTCGAAGGTCTTACCAAATACATTGCAGGCTGAGGGGGGGTTGTCACAAATTGTATTCCAAATAGCCGCTAGGGGGAGGCGTTCTATAATATAAACATCCCCTAAAATAGCATGGTTTTGTACCTCAGATTAACACGAATGCAATTTGTACAGTACAGTACAGCAAATGGTTTGATGGAAGAAGCTCTGTCCTACAATTTGGGCTGGCTTCAGGAACTTGGGATGGGGGCTACAATTTTGTGCTGGTTCACCTCCTTCCTCTGGGACTGGTCCCAATCAGTGTTGATAGATCCACCCTGCAGCCCTTGCTCCATGGGGTGCTGCAGGACTCAACAGTCTTTCCATTCCTTTTTAAAATCTTTATGAAGCCACTGGATGAGATCATCATTCACCATGAGATGAGGTATCATCAGTATGATGATGACCCCCAGCTTTATATCTCTGTCCCAAGCAAAATAACTGATGCTGTGGATGCCCTTTTGTGGCGCTTGGAAGCTGTGGAGGTCTGGATGGGGAACTGAAGCCTGGTGGGACAGAGTGGCTGTGGATGAGAAACTTCTCTGTGTCTGGAAGTTTATCATCTTTGGTCTTGGATAAGTTTGCACTGCCCCAGATGGACCTGGTGCATAATTTGTGAATCTTGCTAGATTCACAGATCCTGCTCATGGAGCAGGTGGCAGTTGTGGCTTTGAGGACCATTGCACAACTTCATGTGTGCTAGTTACGCCCTTTTCTGGGTCAAGCTCTTCTTTCAGATATTCACAACCTGGTCATCTTCTATATGGACTATTACAATATGCTCTACATGGGCTACCCTTGAAGAGTATTTGGAAGCTGCAACTTGTACAGAATGGGCATCCCTTGAGCTGCAATGTAACAGCTTTGCCACACAACCCACATTGGGTGCCAATTTGCTTCTGGGTCAAATTCAAAGTGGTGATAATCACCTTTAAAGCCTTCCCGGGCATTCAACCAGTTTCCATTTACATTACATTGACCCATCCCACCCAGTCAGGCAGGGAGGGTATTTTGCGAATCTCATCGGTTAAAGAATTTGGACTGGTGGAATCCAGAAAAAAGAGCCATCTCTTCTGTCACCTCCATCGTCTGGAACACCTTATTTCCAGAGGTGAAGTGGCCCCCCAAAAGAGTGCTAAAAACTGGCTCTGGTAGTTGTCATGGGGTTATAAGAGACATAAGAAACCTGTGGTGGTTGGAGATATGAGGGTGCTTCCTCCAGTTCTGTCATTTTTTAATAGCTCAGTTTTTAACTTTGTTTTTAAGTCTGATTTAATTCTGTTTTATTTATGCTTTTATACTACAGTATGTTTATTGTAAACCACCAGAGTCATTCAAGTGATATGGGCAATATAGAAATGTGATAGACAAATAAATAAATAAAATCTAGACCAAAATGAACATAGGACGAAAATAAAATACAGAGTGAAACTTTAATTTAACAAATCTCCAATTAGCGCCCTTCAGTAGTAATGGACCAAATTTCTGTCTGGATGTTATCCCAAAATAAAGTCCTTTCCATCTGAAAAACATTTAATTTCTATTAAATGTATGTAATTTTCTCAATACTACTAGGCAAACTATATAAATTGTCACAAATATTAATTTGGGTTATTTGCATAATAATAACACTATGCAAACAATATAAATCACTAAAATGATGTCATTTCTAATTTAACCCTACAACTAGTCTCCTAAATCAAATGTAGCTCAATATGAAGATTTCATTTCCATGTACACCCTTGTCAATTTATATCATTATGACTCCTAGCCTGAACAGTGAATTATTCTCTTGAAACATATTTTACATGGAAAAGCTAGTTTAATATTGTGGTCATCAAGAAATGAATCAGACCTCCTCTAAAATCCAATAATAAGGAACCTCGCAATACTTCTATGCCTATTTCATGAACATCAAGAAATATGTGGTTCTCAATTGTGCAGTTGCAATATTCTTGAAGTAAAAATAAATATTTCAAAAAAGGGAGGCAAGCCTATTTAGTTTTAAGTGCCAGTCTTTTGTTGGCAGCTTCAACCAACTAAATGTAGAATAGGTTTTATTTAAAAAGTAGATGAAAATGAAGACATAGAAGATCATAAATACCTGAATAAGTACAGAGATACCAGTGTAATCAAAGAAAGTCAAGCCACTGCAGTCAAATATTAGATTGTGCCTTTCACTGGGATGCTGTTGTAAGGATGAACGTCTTAGATCAGCAAATGCAGGATCTACATTCCCTTCTGGAAGAAGTAGAAATTTCCAAATGAATAAACCTTTTCTAGAAATTAAAAATATGCCTTTCCTTCCACAATGAATGCTAATCTGTGTTATTTTGGGTTTTATTCCAAGTCGTGGACTCTGTACATTTGTTAAGCTGCAGAAGCCGCAGTGTGAACAATGTTGCAGACATAAGCCATTTTTCTAATTCTCCACAAGGTCAGTGACATAGAAGAACTGAAGTATGAACAAGCAATCCACTGTTCCTAGAAGTGTAACCCATGAAAATAAACAAAATCCAGGGCAAATATCTGCTTTACGTGTAGAGACAGAGCAATGGCACTTAGATTTATATACTGCTTCATACTGCTTTACAACCATCTCTAAACAGAATCAGCATTTTTTTTAATTAGATTTATATGCCGCCCTTCTCCGAAGACTCAGGGCGGCTTACAATTTTTGGGATACAACCCAGTGTGCTCAGCAATAGCCTTCATTCCATTGTATATGCCTGCTTATTACTAAGCGGCATTTTTACAAAGTCAGCTTATTGCCCCCAACAATCTTGGGTCCTCAATTTACCTACCCCGAGAGGATGGAAGGCTGAGTCAACCTTGAGCCTGGTGGGATTCGAGCCTACAGTAATTGTAGGCAGCTGGAACTTAAATGCAGGCATTTAACAGCCTGAGCCACCAAGGCCCTTATTGTCCCCAACAATCGGGTTCCTCAGCTTCGGAAGGGTGGAAGGCCAAGTCAACTTTGAGTTGGTGAGAATTGAACTGCTGGCAGACAGCAGAATTAGCTGCAATACTGCATTCTACCCATTGCGCCACCACAGCAACAGTCCAAGGATGTCAGATGTCAGATACTGATACTGTTAGGTTATTCTAAGCAGTAGGGTTGTTTTACTAAAAAGGAAATACTACTTCTGAAATTATTCTGGAGAACATGCTAGTCTGTGAGTTATATCTTATTGAAGTTCCCACTTCAGAACTGAAGAAGCTTCGTGGAAATATTTTCAAGGAAAAAACAAAGGGAGTCCAGTTGCCTTTTAAAAATCACTTTTGGGACTCCTGGTGTATGCCTGTTGCTGTTTTACTCAAACATTTTCAGGATTCTTCAGTTTTTATCATTTAAGAAAAACTTTAAGAAAAGTCAAGCTCTTCTTCCACCACAACTTTTTCCTCAGATACAATAGGGATATCAGCTATAGGTCTACAGTACTAAAGGAAAAAAGTCTCAATGAGAACATAATGTGACAATACATCTAAGATAAACCAATCTAGGAAGATAGCATAATTACTTATGCTTTACTTTACCATATAAAATGCAATAAATTACAGAATGAGGCATTTTTGAAAATCTTGTACATTTATACTTTGAAAATTCCCTATGTTGCACTTGGAAAAACTTTGAGCCAACCTTGTAAATATGCTCATAAAGATATTTTCCTGGAAGAATGTTGATTGGCCTCCTGAGAGTTGGCATTCAAGTTAGAAGCCGGCTATGATCTCAACATGACGTTGCAAAGCTTGGGCCTCATTGATGTATTCAGTGAAGCAAAAGCAGACCTCTTGGGAATGTCTCCTTCCCCCCAAATCTTCTTGTCCACAGTTGTTCACAAAACTTATGTAGACATCAATGAAGTAGGGACTGAAGCAGCAGCTGCAACAGGTGTTGCAGTCTCCAACAGGAGCTTAGAACACCAGGAATTATTTGTGGCTGACCATCCTTTCCTCTTCTGCATTCTGCATAATCCTACAGACACAGTTCTTTTCCTTGGGAAACTCTGCTGTCCTTGAAACTCAAGCGGTATTATTTTTTTTCCTTGAGGCAGTAAGCTTTATATTCCTTTATAGCACTCCATTAAATTCCTATGTTGTGTGTCAAGGAGAGTTTCCCTTTCCACAAAAGTCTATTTGGATTCTGGGATGCACGCAATGGAAGAATGAATATTATCAATAAGTAATAGCAATAACAATATGAAGCATATACCACTTCACAATGCCTCATAGCACTCTCTAAGCCATTTACAAAATCAGCAACAATCTGTGTCCTCATTTTACCGACCCCGGAAGGATGGAAGGCTGAGTCAACCTTGAGGTGGTGAGATTCGAACTGCTGAACTGCTGGCAGTTGGCCATCAGCAGAATTAGCCTGCAATACTATATTGTTACTCTTCTACTGTGCCATTATTCTTCCACAGTTTTCTCACCTTCGCATTCCTTGTCTCCGATGGCTTCCACATAAATTAATAAATAAAAAGCTCTTTAAATTAAATGGTCAGCACAATCTCCTCCTTCCATCAATTGAGGGTACATCAATTACACTACAGGGAACAACCTGATATCCTTTTTTGGGATTCATGCCTTCTAGGCCAATGTTTCTCAACCTTGGTTACTTTAGGTTCTGTGGATTTCAACTGAACTTCCAACATTTCTGGGTGGGGAATTCTGGGAGCTGAAGTTCACAAATCTTCAAGCTGTCAAAGTTGAGAAACCCTATTCTATTCCTTTCCCTTCCTATGCCAGATGGAAGGTATGTGGACAGCAGTAAATTGGATTCTTTCCCACAATACAACAACCTGACAATCTCCTTGAGGGAAATGGGCACTCTAAAAACATGAAATATAAATAAATTAATTAACAGGAAAATTAAGCACTGATTATTTCTTGAATTATTCACTCACCATGGCAGTTTCCATTGGATAATGAAGTAAGTAATATGTTCTGTTCATACTGAAACAAAAAGCAAAGCAGCCTGGTTGATTGCAATGCTATTTTTTATTTTCTGCTTAAAAAATGCTTATTCTGACTGTTATGAATACGGTGTATTTCCCTTGCTAAGAACCCTGACAGTTATTTTTCTACTATTTCTAAAATCATCAGGTTTGTTCATGATAAACCTTCAAGAACTTGGCTGCCAGAGCAATAATAATATTATTTAAAAGGGCATATTATATACAGATCAAACAAAAAGACAATTTGAATACTGTTTCCCTGGAAGCATGTTTATAGAAACAGGTTTCCAAGAATTGCTAAGGCTATGGGGAAAATTTACAGCATTGTTATTACCTGGGATGCAAAACTAACCCATAATAAAAAATAACAATGAGAAAGCTGCAAACCTCCCAGGGTTGTTTTATTATTATTATTATTTACTGGCAGCAGTGTTGAAGCAGAGGCAAAACACCAGTCATTTGTATTTGATTTCTTTCACTCACTGTAGTAACATGGATGGAAAGTGTTGATTAATTTTAAAGTTGACTAAGACACTGTGCATAAAATAAGCCAACATGCTTCCCTCCAGATGTAGAACTATCAGCATACCTGTTTGATTTATAGGTAAAATAATGCCACTGTTTCCAGATAGCCTTCAAAAAGTCTCATGTTTATATGTCCCACTTTCCACCAACACTGATTCCCTAGCTCCATTCTTGCTTTAGAGACACAATGCTTGATGCATTTTCTTTGCAAAGGAATTACGTTTTTATTCTAGTGTTCAATCATTACCACAGATTAGAACAATCACCATCACAGATTAGAACCAACAGAAAACTATTATGTGCTTTAAATCAGGAAGGGAGAGATTGGTAGCATTTGAGAAGAAAAATGAAACGCAGAAGGTGTGCATGAGCTCAGGAGGCATTTACAGGCAGTCCTCACTTAACAATGACAACTGAGACAGCAACTCCATTGCTAAATGACATAGTCGCTAAGAGAGAAACACACATGACTGTGACGGATTTACAATCTCACTTTGGTTGCTGGTAAGTGAGACATCATATGATCAAAACCTGTTATTTTACTGCCAGCTTCTCTATTGACTCTGCTTGTCACAGGACTAGGAAGCATGCAAATGATTATTTTATGGCTGAGAGGATGCTGCAATCATTGTAAGTGTGAGACCAGTTGTTAAATTAATTTTTCAGTGCTGCCATAACTTTAGTCACTAAGCAGGACAGTTAATAAGCAAGGACTAGCTGTATGTGTAGAAAAAGCAGAACCTGGGACAGGGTTAAAAAAGGGATCAGCCTAGGATCATTACATAGCCACAAGCGAACTAAGCCCACATCCAACTCCCTTGAATTCCGTTGACCCATATCTAACTCCAAGCAAGTGCTGATCTTTAGTTGAGAAGATTCCTGTGCATAGGGTTTTAGCAATAAATACATTTAATTGAACCTTCGTGTATAGACGTGGTCTTTCAAGCCTGACAGTATGCCTTGTTTGACAAGACTTGTATCTTGCATCAATACTAACTGCATTTGAAGGACACTCTTTTTTAGACAGAAAGGAACAACAAAGTTGTGCAGGCAGATATCTCTATTTGTATTGATGGATTCATATTTTGCCCTCAATCTCTTTTTTGAGTATAATATGCTTTCTCTGGCAATACTTGGGACAATTGAAGAGCCACATCTAAAACTGTTACAGCAAAATACACTTAAGTTCTCAAGCTTTAAATAGAAAGGAACTTGCTTCTATTTGATTCCCTCACTTCTATTTCTATAGCTATCTACTACATTAAATGCCAAATCCATTAAGTTTTAGAAAACAGCTAAATCATTTCTGGAAGCTCTGAAAGATTATAAAGCATGTACTGTTGTCTCTTTAGTAGATAACATCCACTGGTATTATGTCTAAGGATTACTTAAAATAACACTGACAGCTCCTCATTCTATGAATTTGCCTAATCATCTTCAGAGGATAAATTCTTCCCATCAACCCATCCATTCCCAGCACACCTCATGTTTAACAGAATTCTTAACTTCTACAAGCTCTACAAGTCATCGCAATTTGGACAATTTCAACAGAGGCTTTATCAGTCTGTATGTGTGTATGTATTGGTGTTCTTGTTGAGCATCAGAATTATCTACCTTAATTTCTTGCCCTATTGGATCCTAGGCCCTAGTTCTAATCAGATTACTATTTTAGGGCCATTTCAAATCGTAATTGATTGCATTCCATATTCTCAAAAATTATTTTTGTGGTTAGAGAGCATTTGTACTACATAATCAAAGTCTTTGCTTACAGTGCTGGTTGATCTGCTGCTTTGAAAAATCAATTTTATTTTTTCTCAACCATATTTAAGTGAAATCAGCAGAAATATTTCTATAGCAATAGAATTAAATGTGATGTGCCAGCAGATCCAGAACTGTTTCACAAGAGGAGGATTCATTGGAGAGGGGGAAAGCGCGCAATGTTTTTCTCTAATAACCAGCATTGTTCTGTGGATAACTATCTGTTTATACCTCCTCCCATATTTACATCTCCCTTAAAAGTAAAGGTTTTTCCTGTCCAATCGTGCCCAGCACTAGGGGACAGTGCTTATCTTAATTTCTTAGTCGACGGAACCAGCGTTGTCCAAGACATTTCCGTGGTCATGTGGCCAACATGGCTATATTCCAAAAGCACAGGGAATGCTGTTACCTTCCCACTGAAATAGTGTCCAATTAGCTACTTGCATTTGCATGCTTTCAAACTGCCAGATGGGTAAGAGCTGGGACAAGTAATGGGAGCTCACCTCGTCACACAGCTCTCAGGTCTCAAACCTGGGCTGTCAGTTTTCCAGCTGACAAGCCCATCATCTTAATTGCTGAGTCATTGCACCCCCCTCACACCTTCTTTAGTCAGATATTTAGAAATAAAATTTGAGAGTTTTTTATTGGAGCAGTATAGGGTGAATGGAAGGAAAGAAAGCACCTGGGAACAAATGAGTCTAGGTTCAGACAGGACTTTTTTCAGAAACTTGGAACTTGCTATAGGTCACTGTAAGCAAAAGAGAGCTGGGGAGAAGTCCAACTGAGCATTGCAGGTCCCCTTTTGACATATGACATAGCATGAAATTCTTAGTCATGACCTCTTCCCAGCAATACAAAATACAATCACTTAACTGCAAATCTGGAGGCCAAATTAATGTTCAGTTTTCCCTTCTCTTTATTAAGTGGATCTTACCTTGGTCATATCTTCCGACAGCTGCTGTGCACATGTGCACTCCTTATGGATTATTTCTAATATATTGGTGTAAAACTTCTTGGCATTCAGAAAGACTAATGGGTTATTCACTGACACTATTTTCACTGGTTGTGAAGATTCCTTTAGAATAAAAAAAACCAATACTTTAGAAAATAAAATATTTTAAATGCTTTATAACATATAAACCCTGCATTATCCACATGAATATTAGGAGCACAATCAAATGCATTTCCAAATAGACCAATGACAACATGATTTAGGCTAGTACTGGTTGATCTAACAGATCTGAGCTACAATAATGGGGAATTACTCAACCGCAGTGAAGAAGTTTTTGTATCTCTTGGAAGTCTGGATTTTTGCAGCCCTGTTAAATCTGATATCCCTACAATTATTGACTCTGAGCAATTGTTCTTGATACACAAATTCCTCAATAATATTGCTATTCTCTCAGAATTTGTGCTTGCAACCCTACATTTTTGTAGAGTTTCTTTAATTTCATATTTAGATTTGCTGCTTTATTGGAAATTTCTGTTTATCATAAAGTTCAATAGACTATACAAAATAAAATATTATCATCCAAACCCAAAGGAAATGAGGCAGCGATATCAACTCACAGCAAGTTGATAGCCATAACGTAAGAGATTCCAGACTTCTCCCCAATAATTTTATCATACTTTAAGTTAAGGGGATGTCATGGGTATGCCTTGAATTGCCATGAAACAGGATTGCTACTAAATTGTGAATGAACAGGTGAGATGAATAAAGTCACATTTCTCTCATCACTTTGGAGTACATATGAGCAAAGCCTGCACACACAGCCCTCAACCCTCTTAGTCATCTGGAAAAAGAACTGAAATCTTGACATTTCTACATACAACAACTTCAGAGAGGAGGAGCAAAGAATTTTTTAAGATGAAAAAGAACAACAAAATTAAGCTTACAAAGTCCACTTCTGTTTTGAATCTGCATTCTGTTTCATTCATGTGCTTCAAGCTCAGTGTTGTTGCTCTATGACAAATGTATAAAAGAATGTGTAACAAATACATAAAATAGAAAATCTTTTTAAAAATCAAGTGTTTTTTCTTGTGGTCCTCTTTCAAGTGTCCAAGATGCTGTACATTAGTTCCTAGCATAAGGTGCTTGCATGTTTAAACCATAGCATTCATACTGTATTCTAAGAATGCTTAATATTTAAGCTAATCATAGAAGTAGTATATTTATCTGTGTTGTCTTGCTGGTCATGAAAAATAAGCATTCTCCCAGTAGATTTTACATAATTTTTTTATGTTTCCGTGACAATTGCTAGGATACTGCCAATAGCAATAGCACTTACATTTATGTACCATTCCATAGTGCTTTACAGCACTTTCTAGGTGGTTTACAGAGTCAGCATATTGCCTCCAACAATCTGGGTCTTCATTTTACCGACTATGGAAGGATGGAAGGCTGAGTCAACCTTGAGTCAGTCAAAATCAAATTCCAGGCTGTGGGCAGAGTTGGTCTGCAATACTGCATTCTAACCACTGTGCCACCATGACTCCTTGGGTTAATAAAATTTTAAGATGATAAAAAGCTATTTAGAATCACTATTTACTTTAGTATTGTAGTGCATTATCATTGCTCAGATGTCTGAATTGGCCCTCCTGAGACTATAAATATGAAGAGTTGGTCTAAAACAGAAGGAAGGCATTGGAGTATAAAAAACACTGTTCGAAAGAGAAGAAGTGTAAATATGAACCGGTATGGGAAGATTAGATGAGCAACAAGCAGAAGTTTGACTTTACCCTTGATTACCATTTTCCCCACTGCAAAGGATCATCTTTTGAGTCTGTGCTTACTTTGATCCTTGCAATAGCCCTCCACTCTGAAAACTGACCTTCTGAAAAAGAGTCAAGGGCCAACTAATGCCTACTCAACTAACAATTCTTAGTCATTATAACTAAAGTCACACAAGTAAATGTGAGAATTAGTTCTCATGTGATCAAAAGTAAAAGATGTGGTATCAGATCTGTCTGTTACCAAAGCAAGAAAAGGTGGATATGGTTTCACTCACCCCAAGACAAGTATAAGTAGTCCTTAACTTACAATCACAATTGGAACCAGGATTTTGGTGCTAATTGGTGCAGTTATTAAGTGAGTCATCATGTGACCAGACTCAAATTTTACAACCATTTCTACTGCAGTCTTTAAACAAATCATGTGGCTGTTAAAGTGAATCACCTGGTCATTAAGCAAATCTGGCTTACCCGATTGACTTTGGATGTTGGAAGCCAGCCGGGAAGGTGGCAAATTCTGATTACCTGACTACAAGACATGGCTACTGTTGTGAGTGCAAGCTGATTATCAGGCCTTAAACTGTAATTGTGTGAGGCAAGTCACCTTTTCTGAGGCCATGATATCTTTGAGCCGTTCTGCTTGAACAGTCATAAGTTAAGGACTTATGTACAAACACAGACCTGTAATTTCTAACCTCTTTTACAGAGCATGTAGGAGAAGGAGGCACAGGAATTTGAACACTTATTGCAGTATACATAGAACTGGCACTTGATATGCAGCAGCTACTAGAATTCTTTTGAAAATACCCTCTTGACTTTGGTACTATAAATAAGAAGTTCTTGTGTCCTTATGGGCCTATTTATCTGTTCTAATCAAACTTGTCAAGAATAAATCTGGCTGAAATAACAGAATAATTATATTTCTGACTCATTAAAACTTCCAAGATTATTTGTAGGATGTTAAAAAAAACTGAACATAACAAAAGCAATTTGTAGTATACATTTGTCATGAGCAGAAGAGAATCATTCAGCATTTCCAGAAATTATTGGCTTCTAAAAACCTTTTAAAAGGCCTCACCTTGAAAAACGGAAAACCACTATAAGTATTGTGCAGACGACGCCATACAGTAACCCTACATTAGCAGCAAAGCAAACTGTAAACACGTAAGTGCTGACCCATATACTCTGAAAGATACAAAAGATGAAAATATATTTCATAATTAGATAATTCTTTGTCCTGGTGGTTTTATTATATCATTAACATTTTTATTACTTTAATTAGAAACAAACAAATGTAAAATCTGAAAAGCTATTTTACAAGATATATATTTTAAATTTAAATAATGTTACAATAGTATACCTTAGAAGATATTAGCCTTCTAAACTGGTAAAGGAAGAATATTTCATTCTCTAGAACATTGAGCATCTACTAAAGCATATAAGAAATTAAGGCAGTGCAAAGCATGCATAAGGGGTGCTTTGCCAACCAAGTTATTGAAACCCTCCAGTCCTCCTTCTCAAAGCACTGAAGCAATTGCATCTTCTGAAAATTAGAAAAGCAGATGTGGATCCACATACATGTGGAAACAACCAGGGAAAGCATGATTTTATATATTTCGGAATATATTTCTATGCATGCCTCTTCTGCTTTCTTAGATCATGTCTTATAAGGTTGACTGCTTGTACTCAAAGACTATATAGCATTCTGACATATTTTTGATTTCTTATGAAACAAAAATATCATAGCATGGAAAAGAAGGAAAAATCACAAATGCAAAATTAAAAGTGCCTTTTATCAAATCTGGAGTTAAACCATATTTATTTTTTATTTGCTCGGAAATTTTCTTTTATTTCTTATTTTAATGCCACTGTGTTTCAAAATCTTTGCTTTTCATTTCAAAGCATAATTGTAATGTAGAAATTTTGCTGCAAAGTCAGAGGAAACACTGGGTAAACCATTATATTCTAATCAGAAAAACCAGCTATTTGTTTTTAGAAACAAAACAGAAGCTGGAATAGTCAGGAATTACGACAAAGATCCACTTCATCTCTAGCATATGGAATTTTAAGGAAATCAAAATGATGGGAAATTATCCTCTGGTGACTAATTGACATTTGAATGAGTCGGTCTGATTATTTTCAATCTCTTCTATTGTGGATAAATTCCTATATAAAATCATATCACAATGCATGGTCCTTAGAGCAAATTTGCCAATTGAAATTATAATCACATCTGGAGTGAAGTCATTTCTTTACAAAAGCACTGAAGCATAGAACTTGGAAAAATGACTGGCTCAGCACTTACATATTAAAATGATGACTATGAATTTCAAGTAGAAGACAAGGAGACAACAAACAGGAAAACTTTATACGAATTGTGAATAGCAACAAATAAAAATCACAGTTTAAAACAAGAACCCTGGCTAAACATTCTAATCAACCAAAGGAGAAAGCTAATTTTGCAGCAATATTCTAAGTGTTACACACAGGATGGGACCTGTAGTAGCTGCTACCTGATGTTGAAAAAGACATCAAAAAAGCAACTTTGGAGGCCTCCCAGTAATGTCCCAAAGGTACTTTTTCAAAAGGAAACTGGACTTTGTTTTTCTTGAGTATCTTTGAAGAAGTTTTGCTTCTTATCCAAGAAGCTTCTTCAATTCTAACTGTTAGTACTCAATGACAATCAAAATATCTTCAAGGAAAAAAAAAGAAAGAAAAGTGCAGTTGCCTTTTGAAAAAAGCACCTATGGGACACAAAAGGGAGGATTTGTTTATTAAATTAAATGCCTTCCATCTCACTGTCAAGCAACTCAGGGCAGCTACAAGAATAAGGAGATGAAACTTTTAAGATTACTCCTAAGATGACCAACTTTTTTACAATGAGAATGAGGACACCAATAAATTGAAGAAAACCACAAAGCCACTTGTGCACAGCGCACTCTTGCGTGCGGCACACACTCTCAAAACAATTCTCCTGTGTGGAGCGCATGCATCTCATAATCACGTCTCGCCGTACTGTACCGAGCCTTGACGAATCGTCATGTCAAATACAAATACGTCACATCACACACAACGGATTGGATCGACATCGATCAAATATGGAGATTTACAGATTAGTCTTCAAATATCAAAAAGGAGGACATGTAGGAGGACACTTTTCGAGAGAGGACAGAACTTACAAAGGGAGGACTGTCCTCCCTAAAGGAGGATGGTTGGTCACCTTATTACTCCATATCCTGAAAAGAGTTAAACTTTACTTACCCATTCAGTTTTATCCACACTCCAGTATTTTTTTAAATCTCGGAATTGCATCAGCATTCCCTTCAGGCCCACCACAATGATACTTGCTAACACACCCTGGGATGAAAAAGACCTTCATTAGAAGATAAAGTTCATTATTCTGGAGGGGGAATTATTTTGGCAAAAGGACAGGCAAGTCACAAGGCAGGAGCAGATATTGTTCATATATATATCATTCCTTTCCCCAAATATACATAATGCAAAATTAAAAATTAACCAAAAAAACTAAATGTTTAGCTGAATGCAATTGTTACACTTGTATCTACCATACGTTCCTATTTCTATCTTACTTCAGAACTCTGTTTTTCTTTAGAAAAAAAAGGCTTTCATCAGAAAGAGGTTGATCTGATATTCAGGATTACCTATTTTCCATACTTCTTTAGGATTCTTTTTGGTTTTGTACTATTATAGTCATACAGTATCTGAACTACAGTTTTCCTTTTCTCTGTCTGGATTTTCAGGACTAAGGTAGAAATATAAAAAGCTTAATACTTTTAATACATAGAAAAAACAGGTAAGATGGATATTCCCTGGATGCCTGCATGCCAATTTCCAACAAGCAACAATTTCCACAATGCATTATGGAATGTCTGGACTCAATCAGCTTAACAAAATTGAGATTATGGTTCAATGTGGTAGATGAATCCAGTCTAGCACCACTCAGCTGGTTAATCACCATTCTCCCAATGAAGAGAATGATGAGTTTTCATAGGTTTTTACAACTAAAATTGGGTCAATGTTTATTTTTATCCAATTGTCATGTGCTGCCCAGAGCTGCTTTTGGTAAGATCAGCAGCAAGATAAATTTGATTAATTAACCAAATAAGTTTGTATAAGTTCCAGCTATTTCCTTTCTTCAGTGGTAGCCAACCAAAAGCATTCATGATTAAGATAATGAATGACCTGCTGGCAATCAAATCTTCCACCTGTGCATGACAGCCTTCTTGGGATTTTATGATTTTTCTTGAATGAATCTGCAATCTGTGTGCACTTATATAGGTAAAAATAAGCTTCACTGAATGCAGAGGGATTTCCTTCTGTATATTATAAAAAGTAAAAATTTCTTTGAAATGAAACTGGCTCTTTTAGACTATATTCAGTGCACCTTGATTTCTAGCAGCAATATTTATTTTTTCCTTACAATGATGTTCCATTTTTACACCAGAAACTTAAAAGAACATATGACAAACAGTCATATGGAAGTGGTGAACCACTGCTTGCTTCTGGGATTATTGTGTCTAAAAACTTTCCAATCTAGCCTCTTGCTCAGGGATTTTTAGTGGTCTCTCATCAAAGTTCTAAGCAGTTCCAAGCTAAACCAGCCAAATAGCTGAAGCAAATTACCCTACAGTTGCTTTCCTTTCTCCTGTTCACATAAGTCCCTTTGCAAGCACTTTTGTTACACAAAAAGTGTTTTCTTTCTTAAGCAAAAAAAAGGTGCTTCATGGTTTTATACACTGGAAGAATAAATT
Source organism: Naja naja (assembly GCA_009733165.1). Taxonomy (NCBI): domain Eukaryota; kingdom Metazoa; phylum Chordata; class Lepidosauria; order Squamata; family Elapidae; genus Naja; species Naja naja. Next base: position 192,043,560 of record CM019150.1, on the reverse strand, counting down.
GAGTTCTTGTGCTGGGGCCAAAAAACCCAGCTCAGTCTTACAGCCTATTTCAATCTTACATAGTAGGTGCACAATATCTAAGCTTCTTATCCAAGCAAAATAAAGAGTACTTTTTCACATATTTTTTATTCTTGGCATGCAGCAATGGAGTGTCCTTTCATGGAGTCCTAAAGAAAAGTGGAATGATCATTTTCAGAAGTAATAATTTCAGCTAAATTGTTATACACAGTTCAAATAATAATAATAATAAAGAACTTTAAAAATAGAATAGTAATTAAATAATAAACACACAATAATAGTTAAAGGGGAAAAAAGAACTGTACCATGGGTAGCCAGTATAACATTGGTCCTATTGTATAGATAACCACAAGCACCAACATACAAGATATCAGACAAGCCACCTAAAAAGAGTTGGAAAGAAAAAAAATCGTATTATTCAGATTCTAAAACTCCTAAAATAAAAGTCCTTGGTTTTCTCAAAGTTGCTAAGCATAACAAACCACTACAGGCATACAAAAATTAACAAAGCAGAGAAAGGGACTTTTGGCTCTCTCACAAACTGTAGTTGGAAACATTTGAGAATAAATTATTATTTTTTCTTATTATAAGGTATCCCTACATTACTCAAGAAGAAAATGCATGTATCAAATAACAGTATATATAGCATAAACTCAGAAGTGGCACATGTTATTTCAGATAAACTACCAAAGAACAGCTTTAAAGAGGAAAACTCAAAGATGTAAAGTTGTATTTAAAAAAAAAAACGTGTTCACTGTCTACTTGTATCCATAGAAGTGTTGAAATCCACAGATATTGGTACATACCTTCATTTCATTTACATTGTGTAGGGTGGATTTGCATTTGTACAGATGCATATGTAACACAACTGTGTCTTGGAAGCTACCATGGCTTTTGACCATGGTGGGAAATATGGGAAATATTGTTTTAATATATCTATCTGGAAGTCTTCAGATGGAGAATCCAGCTCTAGTTACCCCAGCAAACTAATGCCAGAGCTATGCAATGTTTCTATATGTTAGTGAATTAAATCTTTATTTTCAAAAAAAATTACACTACAGATTTGATTTGTATGAGCATAATTTACATTTTATTAAAGAAGTTTCCCTTTTCCTTTATTTTACTCTGTCTAAGAATAGAATAGAATTCTTTATTTGGCCAAGTGTGATGGGTCACACAAGGAATTTGTCTCCAGTGCATAAGCTCTCAGTGTACAGGTGAAACTCGAAAAATTAGAATATCGTGCAAAAGTTCATTTATTTCAGTAATGCAACTTAAAAAGTGAAACTAATATATGAGATAGACTCATTACATGCAAAGCAAGATAGTTCAAGCCGTGATTTGCCATAATTGTGATGATTATGGCTTACAGCTCATAAAACCCCCAAATCCACAATCTCAGAAAATTAGAATATTGTGAAAAGGTGCAATATTCTAGGCTCAAAGTGTCCCACTCTAATCAGCTAATGAAGCCATAACACCTGCAAAGGGTTCCTGAGCCTTTAAATGGTCTCTCAGTCTGGTTCAGAAGGAATCACAATCATGGGAAAGACTGCTGACCTGACAGTTGTGCAGAAAACCATCACTGACACCCTCCATAAGGGGGGAAAGCCTCAAAAGGTAATTGCAAAAGAAGTTGGATGTTCCCAAAGTGCTGTATCAAAGCACATTAATAGAAAGTTATGTGGAAGGGAAAAGTGTGGAAGAAAAAGGTGCACAGAGCAGACAGGGATGGACAGCTGGTCTGTTGCTCAGTGGTCCAAAGTCTCTTTTCTGATGAGAGCAACTTTTGCATCTCATTTGGAAACCAAGGACCCAGAGTCTGGAGGAAGAATGGAGAGGCACACACTGCAAGATGCTTGAAGTCCAGTGTGAAGTTTCCACAGTCTGTGTTGATTTGGGGAGCCATGTCATCTGCTGGTGTTGGTCCACTGTGCTTCATTAAGTCCAGGGTCAACGCAGCCATCTACCAGGAGATTTTGGAGCACTTCATGCTTCCTTCCACAGACGAGTTTTATGGGGATGCTGACTTCATTTTCCAGCAGGACTTGGCACCTGCCCACACTGCCAAAAGCACCAAAACCTGGTTCAATGACTGTGCTTGATTGGCCAGAAAACTCACCTGACCTGAACCCCATAGAGAATCTATGGGGCATTGCCAAGAGAAAGATGAGAGACATGAGACTGAACAATGCAGAAGAGCTGAAGGCCGCTATTGAAGCATCCTGGTCTTCCATAGCACCTCAGCAGTGCCACAGGCTGATAGCTTCCATGCCATGCTGCATTGAGGCAGTAATTGCTGCAAAAGGGGCCCAAACCAAGTACTGAGTACATATGCATGATTATACTTTTCAGAGGTCCGATATTGTTCTATGTACAATCCTTGTTTTATTGATTGCATGTAATATTCTAATTTTCTGAAATTGTGGATTTGGGGTTTTCATGAGCTGTAAGGCATAATCTTCACTTATGGCAAATCACAGCTTGTACTATCTTGCTTTGCATGTAATGAGTCTATCTCATATATTAGTTTAACCTTTTAAGTTGCATTACTGAAATAAATGAACTTTTGCACGGTATTCTAATTTTTTGAGTTTTACCTGTACATACAAGCAACAAGTGATAAATCATGATCAAGCTGTATATCAAGCTGTAGATTATGGTATTACCTAGTTTGATAGTGAAATTCCTGCAAGAAGATAACCAAGATCAGAGAGCACCAAGGACCCTGCAGACTGTAGGGTATTTTGATGTGACCAACTCACTCTTCATTTTAAGTAAACTTTGTTTTGTCTTCAAGAATTTTACATTGGATGATACATTATGGAAGATACATAACTGTCATCAAAAACAAATAGCTCTTGTCATTTTTTTTCCTTTCTCTCTTCTTCTTTTTCATATTAAAGAAAGGACTATGTGATGAGAAATTTCTGTGCCAAAAGTTTCTCCAACATATGGAGCATCTTTTTGGCAAAGAAGTTAGAAAAGGAAAGGAATTGCTATTTTCTACAGCAATACATCCATTTCATAAATGTGACTCCGCTCTAAATGCCAAACGAATAAGTACTATAAATTTTAAAGTTTCTTGCCATGCTGATCTGGTTCTTAATCACACTAAGATTTGGAGGATTTTTAAAGATGATGTATTAAAAACTAATGCTTCTCTGAGTTGAATAGTCATTCTATATAGGCCACTATCTCCACCCATCCATCATGGCAGTAGAAATACCTGTGTTTTTGCTCCAGTGTTGTACAAAAGTACAGTTCGTCCCATGGCTGCTGCACTTGGTATGCAAAAGAAAAATGAAGGGATCACATTGCTGAGGCCATGAGCCAAGAACTCCTGAAAAAGTTTTTTACAAAAATAAGGAAGAGGCTACACCAAAGTCCCATAGAATCAAATAACCTCAACTGAAGTCAACTTGCCTTCCCATCTCTTATACCATCATCCCCAAATAAATGCATCCTGAAGGCAAATTTTAAGGCTATTATTGTTTTTTACCTGGTTATCATCCACAGAGTAATAAAATCTTTGAGCAGAGTCATGGGCCAGAGCTAGAGATGCCACATAACCAACTAATGCAACTCCAAAAGCCTCTGTCACTACTTCAGGGAGGATCTTCAAAGGTGGAGACCATGGTGCTGGAATACTGCAAAAGTAAGGACAGTTTTAGGTGGCAGAAAATGTCACACTGAAGAATGTGGCAAAACTATTGTGAATATTAAGTGAATATCCCAGAGAAATCAGCTGTACTGTACATTATTCTACTATTACAAATATCATTAGAACCTGCAAAGGGCCATGCATTATAGGTACATTTTTGGGGGGTTATTCAGTTCAATTGTGTTATATTTTTCTCCTTTCTAAAAACATCCCTATCCCCACAAGGAGCAATGAAAGGAAATATATTTATAGCAACTTATTTCAATGCATTTCAGGTCCTGGTGATGTGTGGGGGCAGAGAACACTACATAGCCTTCAAATTTCTCAACACTGAAATAAATTACTGTGAAAGTAGCAGAGAGGCACAAGAGGTAGATATAATGTCAAATTTATCCACCCAAGATTAAGTCCTATCTGTGACCTGAGAGAGAATAGTCTATACATGAAAAACAAAGGATATACTACTTTATTATTTAATGTATAAATTTAAAAGCATTTGTTTTATCCCTTTGAAAACTCTCTGTACTAATTATAGAAACTGCATTCAAAAAGATGCAAGAAACATTTACCAATATGTTATTAAAAACAAAATTATTAGGTACCAGATTTTGATTTCATTTCTTTTCCTGAGATGTTACCATTTGTAGTAATGCAAACTGTGTACTTTTATTTTCATTCTTCAACTGTTTTGTTGCTTAGTTCACATTAAGAACTGTAACCTACTGTATAAAATCTGGATAAGAAATAACTGTATTTCCATATGTACATGTATATAAACACAAAAACATATTTAGAGTAGACTCATTACCCTTTTGGAATATGTCCCACAACTTCCAGGCCAAAACTGTGCTCCATGTCAGCAGAATAGCAGATGAAAGAGGTAGCAATTACCTAATGTCAAGAAACAATAAAGATTAAATGATCTGAAACAAGATTATATTTTTTAAAAAGTACAAGAAGTACCGTAACTGTTTCTCTACTTTCTTAGAAATATGGATTAGGACCAACTATACAGCCAACTATGAGATAGCATCACTTGTTGAATACCATAATTATCGACTCAGGTTATGGGTTCAGGGGAGACAAAAAGGAATGTTCTTTGATCCAAAGGCCACATTGTTTCATGGAAAACACAATTTTATTTATTTATTTATTTATTTATTTATTTGTTTGTTTATTTTGTCAATCACTTATAAGATAATAAGTATAAGGATAAACATAGTTGTGAATACATGAAATGAATACATATAAGAAAAAAAAGAAAGAAAAAATAGGACAGGGATGGTAGGCACGTTGGTGCACTTATGCACGCCCCCTACAGACCTCTTAGGAAAGGGGTGAGGTCAATAGTAGACCGTCTAAGGTTAAATTTTTGGGGGTTTGAGGAAGAAACCACAGAGTCAGGTAGAGTATTCCAGACATCGACCACTCTGTTGCTGAAGTCGTATTTCTTGCAATCAAGTTTGGTGTGGTTTAGCTTGAGTTTGTATCTTTTGTGTGCTCTTGTATTGTTATGGTTGAAGTTGAACTATTCATTGACCGGAAGGACATTGCAATGTATGATTTTATATACTATACTTAGATCAGACCGAAGGCAGCATGGTTCCATGTTTTCTAGGTCTAGAATTTCAAGTCTGGTGGCATAAGGTATTCTGCAACGAGTAGAGGAGTGGAGAACTCTTCTTGTGAAATATTTCTGGACTTTCTCAACTGTGTTAATATCAGATACATGATGTGGGTTCCAGACTGATGAGCTGTATTCGAGTATTGGTCTAGCAAATGTTTTGTATGCCCTAGTTAGTAGTGTGATATTACCAGAGAAAAAGCTACATAGGATTAGGTTAACAACTCTTAATGCCTTTTTGGCTATGTAGTTACAGTGGGCTCTAGCACTTAGATCATTAGAGATGAGTATTCCAAGGTCCTTGACAGAGTTTGGATCATCAACAAGGTCTTGACTATTCAGCTTGTATTTTATTTTCTGATTTTTTTTGCCAATATGTAAGACAGAGCATTTATTTGTTGAGATTTGAAGTTGCCATTTGTTTGACCAGGGCCTTGGTGGTGCAGGCTGTTAATAGCCTAGCACTTAGCTGCAGCTGCCTGTAATTATTGCAGGCTCGAATCCCACCAGGCTCAAGGTTGACTCAGCCTTCCATCCTCTCGGGGCAGGTAAAGTGAGGACCCAAGATTGTTGGGGGCAATAAGCTGACTTTGTAAAAAATGCCGCTTAGTAATAAGCAGGCATATACAATGGAATGAAGGCTATTGCTGAGTGCATTGGGTTGTATCCAAAAACTGTAAGCTGCCCTGAGTCTCCGGAGAAGGGCAGGATATAAATATGAATAAAAATAAAATAAAAATAAAAAAATACATAGTCGAGGTCTTTTTGAAGGGTAGCAGTATTGTCGGTGATGTTGAATAGTTTTACATCATCAGCAAAGAGAACGCAGTTGCTCTTAATATGATCATAGAGGTCATTTATGTAGAGTATGAAGAGAGTTGGTCCTAGAACGCACCTTGGCTTGGGGGACACCACTGTTGACAGGTACAGAATTGGATAAGACGCTCCCAATTTTGACCATTTGTTGTCTGTTTGACAGGAATGCTACTATCCAGTTATGCAGTTATCCAAAGATATCATAAGATTTTAGTTTTAGTAGTAGTTTGTCATGTACCACTGAATCAAAGGCTTTACAGAAGTCTATGTAGATTGCATCTATTGCTTTGCCCTGATCGAGTTGTGCAGTCCATATGTTTTTGCAGTGTAAGAGTTGCAGATTATAAGATAGTTTTTTTCTGAAACCATATTGTTTGTTAGAGAGTAGGTTGTTTGTTTCTAAGTGGAGGATAATGGATTGGTTAATAATTGATTCCATGACTTTACAGGTGACGCAACATAAAGAGATTGGTCTGTAATTTTCAACTAGACTGGGGTGTCCCTTTTTGAAGATGGGATGACCGTGGCTTGTGACCATAGGTTTGGCAAGGAGCTGGTCCTGAAAGATTTTTCAAAGATTATGCTTAGAGGTTCGGCTATGGCAGCGGATAGCTTTTTAAAGAAGTAGGCACATATTCCATCCGGTCCAGTAGATACAGATGGTTTTAGATTGCGTAGTGCTTTTTCAACATTGTCTTCTGTAAAATCGATATGTATATATACATATGGGAGCCTTGTAGCTATACTTCCTTCAGTGACATGTCTTAATGTATTTCAGAATTCCAAAGGTGTTCCCTCCATACTCATCAGCATTTTATATTATTGAAGAGAGTTCGTAGCCTTCCAGAGGCGCTTTCTGGAGTCCAGGTGGTTGTGGAACCAGAAAAAAAAAGGTAGGTGTCATATAGTCATAGTATATTCCTCCTTTCTAAATATTTAAAAATCCTGGGGAAGGACATGGTAAAATCTCTGCCTGGGCAGCAGTAGACTAGCCTGCCTGAAGATGGTGATTTGGCATTAAATTTTTATATCTTTACATTGGAGCCACAGTATATATTGATTTAAATAAAAAGTATCAATGTAGTTAAGCTCATCTGACATTTTAAAGAGAAGCAAATTGGGACATTCTTCAAATTAATTACCCTAGCTTATATATCACAACATTGTCTGACTGACATTAATGGGCACAAACAGTATTGATTAAATCTTTATTACCTTTTTCTTTGATAAGAATGTAATATTTTTCTCAGAAGTTTTATGAGAAACAATATACAAATCTTGTGGCAGTGGACTTTGAGACATGCTGCTTATCAATATCATTTTGTTTATTTGATTATTACAGGCAAAAGGAAAATATACATATTTAAAAATGGTCAAGCTTTCTAGAATTATTCACTTACGGTGTTTCCTGGGAATTTTAATTTTGAATTATCCTGTAATATGATATATTATATTATAAAATAAAATTGTAGCTGGTTTGTGTATTTGTTAAGATTTTTTAGTCATGCCTTTCCTTTTAGAAATAATACATAGCATAGCACTGCCTTCTTCTTTCTTCCTGCCCTGTTGAGTATCTTCATATACTGTATGTTCATGTATCAGTTATCCTGGCAGTTGCCATGGCTGAGGATAGACTTGAGCTGATTTACACAGCAGATTTATCATAACATCATTACATTGATAAATCTATACATATCTGTTGCATGAAATAAGCAGAAGGCATCAAAAACTGTAGCAAATTATCAATACAGTACCTAAAAAGTCATACTTACCAGAACCAAATCAATAGGAAGCACTATTTTAATTTTCTTCTTAAATTTTTCATTTAGCTCTTTAACAAGAACTAGTATGACAATACTAGATATAGACAATAGGACAGTTTCTAGTTGAATGGATCTGATGTTTTCAAAAATGTAGGCATAAATCTATATGGAAAGAAAGATCATACATTATAAATAAGCAATCTTTAAAGATACATTCAGGTATGGAGAAGTTATTGATACTGAGACCTAATCCTGAATATTATGAGCCTCGGTGGCGCAATGGTTAGAATGCAGTACTGCAGGCCACTTCTGCTGACTATTGGCTGCCTACAATTTGGCAGTTCAAATTGCACCAGCTTCAAGGTTGACTCAGCCTTCCATCCTTCTGAGGTGGATAAAATGAGGACCCAGATTGTTTGGGGCAATATGCTGACTCTGTAACCACTTAGAGAGGGCTGTAAAGCACTATAAAGTGGTATGTAAGTCAAAGTGCTATTGATATTATAAATTGGATCCAGCAATGCCCTCCATGAACAATAGAGTTTCTTTTGTTTTCTGAAGAGATGCGTATTCAGTTCAAATCTTTATTAGAGAAAAGAGAGGAGCTTAACTTCTGCTAAATGTTTCATCTTTCCTGTAATTTCCAGGAGGCTTCTTAATCTTCTGAAATACAGTATGAATTTGATTTGCTTTATATACCTATAGAAGTCTAGATGAACACAAATATACACTATTTAATATGGGAAAGATATATGGCAGGCAACTGACACGGCAAGTTGAGTCAACTGTGCTTGTAACAGTTTCCAAAATTAATATTAATTTTAGAAACATCAATAATTATGACATGGAATATCAGTTCTAATAGCCAATGAGCTACAGAAGAATCTGCCATTAATGGCAGAGAAACAAGTCAAGGCCTAGTTTAAGACAGGCGGTGATATCAAACTCTAAGGCTCACCTTCAATACACTCACATGAATAGGATCTAAGGTTCTCCAAGCAAAGACAAAAGCTCCATGGGAATTCAGAACATAACAGAATAACAGAGTTGGAAGGGACCTTGGAAGTCTTCTAGTCCAACCCACTGTTCAATCAGAAGACACCATACCATTCCAGACAAATGGCTGTAAATTGAATCTAGAGAGAGTCCTAATGATAATTCCAGTGAAGATGACATGTACGAATAAAAAGGTAACTTGGTGGGTTGCATGTTGCTGTGAACTCTACTATCAAGCTTAACTGCTTACTCTTCTTTTAGCCATTGCCCTTGTCCAACAACACAAAGAAACTGAGACTGCCATTTCTAGTTTTCCAGAACTGAATTATAGAGGGATAAAATATCTTTGTCAGCCCATGCAAGCTGTTGTGGAGAATCTTGGACTTTTCAACAAAAATGCAATAAGACACTCGAGAAAGACACTTGGTGAGACCAAAGGACAGCAAAGTTCTTTCATGTTCCTTGTTGACATTTAATTAAATCATAATCAACTCAACAGATCATCACAGCAACAAAAAAAGAACCACATGTTGCATAGATAACGTTTTCAAAACTAATGTAGACATGTTACATTCATTCAATCAGCAAAGAAAAGCAAATTCATCTCAAGACCCCAAATCAAAGTTTATTTTTGGAATGGAAAGCCCAAACAGACTTTCTGAAGAGACAAAGGATAAAGTAGTGGCTGATGAACATGGCAAGACTGAATTGGCAGAGTACACCCCCAACAGAGATGCACACTAGAGTTCCAATAATTGTGTAATTCAGCCACATCATTGAATAGTACATACTAAGACATACAAATGACATCAGAGAGTTAGCATGCCAAAAAGTATAACTGCAAAGAAAAGCAATTAAGGTTGAAGTTCTAAATGGGTGCAGCTATCAAAGCAAACAGCTTTATTCAAAAGATTGGAACCTATACTAACAAATCCAATTTTACAGGCAGAAAGCCCCCATTAAATTGCTAAAAAGTGCTTTTCTCCAACATTTGGCAGCCAAATGCAACACTGATTCAAAATGAAATTGCTTTACAAACATAATTTAAATCTAAATCTTGAATCATCTAATTCAGAAACTTGTTTGTAAGAAAAATAAGAGATCAGGTCCTAAATAAGAACATTCACTTTTAAAGAATTATTTATATATTATTTAGCTTGTTCTTACTTTCAGAAAATGTGCTACACAGCATTTCAGCTGTCAAGTGGAATCCTGCCATGCCTTGTCTTGGAAAAGCTGGTTTGGAAGTTATATACTTTATTTTTAATATTGCATATCTCAACATTCTGCATAGCCAAGTACAGCTAGAAACAGCTACTTTATAAAATGGATATGACATGATCCTTTCCCATGTAAGTGTGGTATCTATCTGGAAGATACTTGCCAGGCCTAGTGAGTTCATATTTTTCTTTTCTTATATTTATGTAATATACATTATTACGTATAACTAACAAGATAAAGAAAGAACAAAATAAAAAGCTAAAAGTATAAAGTATAAGAATTTTATTTATTTACATTTCATATTTCTTAACCACCTATGTCTCTTAAGAGAATGAAAAGAAATAGAAATAAGTTGCTTTCAATTTTCTTTACAGCAATTACTGTATATCTGAAATTATCTATACAACAAAAAATCACCCTTTTTTCTATTATCTCTTTTTTCTAATCATCAAAATGATAAATCATGTTTTTTTTCTGTTTCATGCAAGAAGTCTATAAGGACTCAGTAAGTCTATAAAGTCAACAGTGAACATCGATATTGTCTTTTCTCTAAATAAGAAGTCAATTTAGCTACATTGAAGACTAGTCAGTAGAATGTAGCTAGGCTTCAGAACTCATGGCAAGTTCCAGATAGCATCAGATAGCAAACCTAGAATTGCATCCAGAATTGACTCCAGTTGGAACAACAGAGTCAGGCCTGATACAAAAGGTCACAATAGTATTTAGAGTTTATCCCGCAACTTTAATAAGCATACAAATAGGAGCAAAACAGCACAATGAACATTTATCAATATACTCACATAAAAGAATCCCAGAGGTCCTGAGATATATGGCATTTTCATTCCCAGGAGATACTTCACTTGTGAAGTCACAACATGCGTCGCTGCCCCAGTTGTCATTGCACTTATCACTGGCTCTGTTAGCAAACAGGTAGCACTGCCCAAATGTAGCATAAACATTGCTACCTGAGAAACCAGAAACAATATAATTTCAGAAATATAATAGAGATTGCATCCAGGTGCAGTTACTGATTCTAATGTAGGAAAGAGAAACACTAACTTGCATTCTTTTAAAAAAAAGCAGATGAGAAAGTTCTATGAGCTAATCAAGCAGAAATTTCATTACTCATTGCACTCATGAATACCCTTTCAACCCATATTAACTTTCATACATTTATTAAATGCTATCTCTCTTGTGTTTACACAAATATATTTTTTCCCCAAATGAGTTTACCATCAGGCTTGGGCACTGAGATTAGTTATAATAGCTGACTGGCCATTTGTCTTCATTGACTTTAGGTTATTCCAATGTACAAACATTAGAAGCTCTGTGGATGGGACAAATATTAAGCCAAAGAAGTCACACAGGTTACACTTAAAAGTTACGGTACAGGTAATCCTAAACTTACAAACACGAGGGAGACCAAAATTTCTGTTCCTAAGCAAGACCATTGTTAAGTGAGTTGTGCCCCATTTTATGAATCATTGCAGTTATTAAGCAAATCATGCAGTTGTTAATTGAATCTGGCTTCCCCCCATTGATTGTGCTTGTCAGAAGCAGCTAGGAATGTTACAAATGGTGATCATATGACCATGGGACAGCACAACTGTAAGAGTAGAGTAGAGTAGAGTAGAGTAGAGTAGAGTAGAGTAGAATAGAATTTCTTTATTGGCCAAGTGTGGTTGGACACACAAGGAATTTGTCTTGGTGCGAATACTCTCAGTATACATAAAAGAAAAGATATATTCATCAAGAATCATCAGGTATAACACTTAATAATAGTCATAGGGTACAATAAGCAATCAAATCATACTAGGAAACAGTCAATATAAATCGTAAGTATACAAGCAACAAAGTTACAGTCATATAGTCACAAGTGGGAGGTGATGGGTTATAAGGAGTGATGAGAAGATTAACATTATTAACATTAATAATCTGATAATAATGATAATGTGATCATGCAACCATGGGGATGCTACAATGGCTCTAAGTGTAAAAACCTGTCATAAGTCACAGTTTTGTAAGGTCACTAAATGAATGGATGTAAGGACTGACTGCATTCGGTTTATAAAATTCAGACTAACAAATTTGAAATGTAAAAGGTTAGATTTCTAGACATCACAACTAGAGAGATAGAAGTGAGAATCACAGTTTGTCTGTGTGTCTTGTGTCTGTTTCTGTGTCTCTCCATGTGTGTATGTATGTCTCTGTGTCTATATGTTTCTTTGTTAAATACAACTAGTCCTCAACATACAACAGTTCATTTAGTGACCATTCAAAGTTACAACAACACTGAAAAAGGTGACTTTTGGCCATTTTTCACACTTACAGCCATTGCAGCATACCCAAGGTCACATGATCAAAATTCAGATGCCATCAGATGCTTGACAACTGATTCACATTTATGACGGTTGCAGTATCCTGGAGTCATGTAATCCCCTTTTGGGACCTTCTGACAAGCAGGGTCAAAGGGGGAACCAGATTCACTTAACAACCATGTTACTAATTTAAGAACTGCAGTGATTCACAGATTAACAACTGTGGCAAGAAAAGTCTAAAAATGGGGCAGAACAAATTTCTCACTTAGCAACATAAATTTTGGACTCAATTGTGGTTGTAAGTTGAGGACTACCCTGTACATACCCTACCTTTTTTCAGGAATGAAAAAAGAGGTACACATGAGGTCCTCTCATTTCCCCTCACACTGCACCAAGGGCATAACCAAGGAAAGACAAATCACACAGACTTCAACATGGCAATAATTAGAGGCAAAGTACAGAATCCTGGAATGTGTGTTAGGAACCTCCAATCTAATTTGATAGTGAGTTCATTAAAGCAGAGGGTTTTTAAAGAAAAAATATTTTTAATCTATTCCTGAGCTTAAATTAATGAGCTATTTTTGAGATGGCCCCTTAGACCCGAAGTATGCTAAATCAAGGCCCATTCAAAAGAACTCAAATTCTGATGGAAAGCTTATCTGAATATTATTAAACCTCCCCTGGGAAATGGTGATTTATTTATTTATTTATTTATTTATTTATTTATTTATTTATTTACATGCAAATCACATTTATACACACACACACACACACACATACACACACACAGAGAGAAAGAGAGGCATGTGCACACACAAATACACATTATCTATTCATAGTTAAAATATGAAGATCATATTCTGGGAATAAAAGTCAAGAGCTTTAGCAGCTTGGATTTGTTCCTGATCCTTGCCATACTGACCTTGAATTATTTGATACTTTTTAAAAAGAAGAACTCAGCAGAGCATGAATGCAGCTATTTAGAACATCTCAACATCTCAAATTTGGCTATTGGCCTTCCTTTAGAGCAAAAACATCATTTACCATTTGTGCATTGCACTATCTAGGCTATGACCACTTAAAACATGATTTGGGATCATATAGCAAGGTTAACCATGAAAATGGTGTCCAAAACAAATATCAGCAGGGATATGAATGAATATGATCCCTCTCCAATCACATGTGTTTAACAATTGTCTTTTGCTGTGTTAAAAACTATGATGTGCTATCAACTTCTGGAGATCTCTGGAATTTTGTGTTGTAGTAGCTGATGAAAAAAGAGTAAGATAAAAAGAAAAAGACCAAAACTGCTGAGAGATGAAAGATTGAATAAAATTCTGAAAAGAAATAAAAATTTCCATAATTCCGTACCCAGTGTAGGTCAATTGAAAAGCATGCCTTACTTCTCTATTGGATAAACAAAGATTAGAACAAAAAACACTGATTAGTTTTTGTGTTCATGCTCAGTGAGAATAAAATATGTTTTCCTTCTGATAGTATTTATCAGCAAGTAATGATAAGTCTTTTAAACACAGCTAGTGTAGAAAACAAAAAAGACAGCCAGTTCTACTGCTAATTACAACGTTTCAACTTCTATTACAATAACATTTCATTCGGATATTACATTCAAAGGTGATTCAATTAAATCTCATATTGGAAAACTGAGTGCCTCTGCAACCAATGTAGATGCGCCTACACAAATATACTTTTTTTTCAAATCAATTCTAAATATTTCATAATTCAATCGATGATTTGAGCTGGATATTGCATAATTTGCAAATCCTCTAACTCAGTGGTTCTTAACCTTTTTGAAAGAATCGCCCCCTTGAGCCATTGAGGAAGTTGTCATTGCCCCCCACCCCCAATATAACTGCCCCCCTGCCGCCTCTTAGCGTCCCCAAAGGGGCCAGCAGAGGGGCGCTAAGAGGCAGCAGGGGGGTGTTCGAAGCGCCGGCCCTGCAGATTCACCCATTGACTGTAGTAACACTCTGGAGCTGGCGCCTCCAGTGTGGAAGTGGTGGTGTGTTATGTGCCACCGCGGCTGCATTCGACGCGCCACCCCCCTGCTACCTCTTAGCGTCCCCAAGGCCAAGGGGGCCAGCAGAGGGGTGCTAAGAGGCGGCAGGGGGGGCTTCGAGGCGCCAGCCCTGCAGGTTCACCCCACTGACTGTTGTACTGCACCTGAACTGGCACCTCAAATGCGGCAGCATGTTGGGAAAAGCCGCCGCCACTGCTTTCCCAAAGTGCTGCTGCTCTCGCATTCTTTCTGTCTGTCTATCCGTCCATCCGTCCATCAATCCATCCAAAAGGTCTGTCTGTTTGCCTGCCTGCCTTCCTGCCTATCTACCTACCTGTCTGTCTTTTTGTCTACCTACCTATCTACCTATCTACCAATATAGATATCTCTCTCTCTCTCTCTCCCAATATATCTCGCTCCATCGCCCCCATATCACCCCCTTCCGTTCCTTCGCCCCTTTTCATTCCATCGCCCCCCTGAAAAACAAAATCACCCCTGGGGGCAATATCGCCCAGGTTAAGAACCACTGCTCTAACTGACCAGAAAGAAAGCATATAAACAGAAGCTTCTGAGACTCATTAATATGTTACACAATTTGTATAAAAATCATTTTCATTACAAAACTGGAATACTCCAATAGTTCACTATGGATATGACCCATGTACACCTTTCCATTTTGCCATAGACCCTTAAAGATAAACATGCACCATTCAATAATACAACATTATTCTTCATCTTTCACATAATCACATTTTTAAAGACTGAATCTGTACCAGGAAAATGGCAGGAGCATAATTATTATTTCCAGATACAAGAGCCTACGTGCAACTGATTATTTGAGCTTACTTATAAATGATATAAGCAAAGTCACTAGAGTTATTGAGATGATTGACTTTTTTATGAAACTGTGCATGGTAAGTGTGGAACATGCAGTTATACCCTACACTAACATGTAAGGTGAAGATAAAGATGTCTTTTTCATTCATTTCATGTACAAGTCGTCCAAATTAACATTGCACTTCCTCTCAAACACATTCACCCCATTAGTGGGTTATAAATCATGCTAAGCCAGAGAATTGGCTTAAAAGTATACAGTGTAGAGGCATTTAGGATATTGAGAATTACAGCTTCCATTATACCTCATCATTTTTATTTTTATTTTTTATTCATATTTATATCCCGCCCTTCTCCAGAGACTCAGGGGCTTACAGTTTTTGGGATACAACCCAATGCACTCAGCAATAGCCTTCATTCCATTGTATATGCCTGCTTATTACTAAGCGGCATTTTTACAAAGTCAGCTTATTGCCCCCAACAATCTTGGGTCCTCACTTTACCTACCCCGAGAGGATGGAAGGCTGAGTCAACCTTGAGCCTGGTTGGATTCGAGCCTGCAATAATTACAGGCAGCTGGAAATAAGTGCTAGGCTATTAACAGCCTGCACCACCAAGGCCCTTGGCTATCTTCCCTAAAAATGGCAGAGTTATCATTTATTAACCTCTGGAATGCACAGATTATGTTCTCCCAGCATAATCAGTGTGTTGTGAAAACTTAAGTACCATGATTTGTATGCCATGTTTATATTTATTGTGTTAAGAGAAACAAATCAATTTCAACTTAAATTACAAATCATGATTAAATAATATTTTAATATAATATGTGACATGTAATCCGAAACCATTTGGAAATACATCCTTTCATGATGGCTTGCTTCTCTTGGAAACAGTGGTGGCAGTGTTTAGAACGCAATACTGCAGGCTACTTCTGCTGACTGCTGGCTGCCAGCAGTTCAGCAGTTCAGTTTATTTATTTATTTGTTATTATTTATTTATTTATTGGATTCATATTGCTGCCTATTCACCCATGGTGACTAGGTGGCAATATAAATCCAATAAACAAACAAACAAACAAACTGAAGTCTCATCAGCTCAAGGTTGACTTGGTCTTCCATCTTTCGGGGGTTGGTAAAATGAGGACCCAGATTGTTGGGGGCAATATGCTGACTCTATAAACTGCTTAGGGAGGGCTGCGAAGCACTGTAAAGCAGTATATAAGTCTAAGTGCTATTGCTATTGCTATTTCAGTACAAGAACTTATTTTTTTAGCTATAAAATTCAACTATTCTGAAAAACGTACTTGAATCAGCCCTCCTAATAGTGAAACTGCTGCAGCAACTCCAATCCTCTGCATCTCAAACTCAGATAAGCCCAATACTTCAGATGTATTGTCTGAACTGAAATTGGTGCTTATGGGAGGAACAAGACGCTCAACAGCATTTGCAGAAATCAAGGAAGTCAGAGCAAAGGTTCCTGCAAAAGAAGAAAGAGGATTTAGTTATCATTTGTTTAATTCCTACCAGATCACTCTAAGTTGCTTAGGAAGAAAGAAATACCTTTACAGCTAAGCCATGATTCAGATTGCTTGGTTTGGACATGACATGCTATGTGAATCCAACCTCTGCATGTAAATATTATGATGAAGTTTAATCTTTCTCATTTACAGTACATTTAACAAAATCATGGTTAAATAAATCATAGCCATATGATTCCAGACTATGCCCAACTAACTCCAATTTTAACTTGAATTCTTTGAACATGTCATGTTTTATAACTATTTTGAACTTCTGAAAGTTGTGAAATATGGTGATATTCATTTATTAACTGATTGATTGAATTGTAATTATTGTCAGTATGCCATAGCTGTATCCAGATATCCTAAGCACTGTCTTATTTTTCTTTCCACCCTCAGAGAGGATACCAGCCAGAGCGTAGAAAGTAGGGCAAAGATCAGAAGTTGTGAAGAGACTTGACTTAGAGAATGTCCAAGAGTCAGACATAACTGAATGGATAACATCATCATCATTTTGCTTTCTGCAAACATCACCTTTATACATTTCCTCTTGCCATGAGCATTCATTTCCATATTGAGAACTCCATTGTATATGATGCAAATTCTAGGCAACAAGCTGTTCACTGTTTTTTGTATATACATAAGTCATATGACTGCATATATATGCAATCATTGTGCTGAAGCTTATCTGAATTTAAAAAAAATATTTCCAGGGATAGTTTGATGTCCAGCAATGGTCTAGACTGCATAAATGTTAGTGTAAAATAAGGGGGAAATAGTTTGAAATACTGTAGGTAGAAACTGATACTTTGCATAAGAAATCAGTTGCTGATTATGTGTATAAAAGAAACAGCATGCAACAGAAGACTCCTATCTCAGTTTTTAGAGGGTTCAGGCACACAGTACAGACCAAGGTGGACAAATAGTTTAGCCTGCAAAACACACTTTTCCCTTTTCTATGGACTTAATTTGCATCCATCAGTCCAAGGGTCTTCAAACTTGGCAAGGAGATCAGAGCAAAGTTGGCAAGTTTAAGACTTGTGGACTTCAACTCCCAGAATTCCTGAGCTAACATGACTGGAGGAGGAATTCTGGGAGTTGAAGTCCACAAGTCTTAAAGTTGTCAAGTTTGAAGACCCCTGCATCAGTCACAGATGCAAGAATTTCTTCTTATATGGCCCCTTCCTATTGGGTGGAGCTATTAACTACACAAATTTTTATAGCACAGCCAACAAGTATGCCAACTGAAAATTATGAAAACTGGCACCCATAGAAAAAAAGTCATAGAAAGATTTAATTTAATCTACATTTGCTTTATTTAAAATATGTTATCGTTAATATGGTCATTCTTTAATTAACTTCCTTCCTTCCTTCCTCTAGTCAAACAGTTACAGTTTGGTAATTCTTAAAAATCTTGAGAAGAAAAGTCAAGGATTTTGAAGGCCCCATAAAAGCCCTGAGGCCTTGGGCTATTCATCTCTGATATATCTGAGACTTTTACAACAAACACATCCTTAATGAACCAACAGATACTTAAGAGAACATAAAAATTAAAAACTCATTTTAATATTTTCTTAACTGTTTCCACTACTGTTTCAGAATGTGGCTTTAAACAGAATTCTTTCATCCTGCTGATTCTTATTTCATTTAAAGATAAACTAAATAGCATAACAGCATAATCCGTAAATATCTGCTCATGTATTTACCACTTTAAAAAAATCAAAGTGCGTCCAACATTTTTTCAAAATGTAAGATAATATAAATATCTTTTTTAATAAAACCAATACTGCATCGTGTCCCACTTGGGCAATTTTTACACTTAAAATGAAATAACTACATACCATCTACTCTGCTGACTCAACATTATCATCACTTCCAAGGAACTCACTGCAAAATCCCAATCCAGCTTGCCAGTGAGTGGCAAGAGAGCTTTAACAAAATGCTTTGGATACATTCCGATGTAAATTCTATGTACTTTGGATGGGATGTTGCTATCCTAGTAGACCACATGGCTCCCACAGAGTTGTTAAATGTAATGCTGAATGCCCTTTTTGGCACAAAGGCTATTTGCAAAGGGCCACGCAATTACTCAAAAGAACAACTGCTTCTCAGAAAGCATAATAATAACCAAGGAGAATATGCATGTAGTTGAGATTTTCAGCCCCAGAGGGTTTAGCTTTGTGTGGGGTTCCATACAGTTCTGCATTTTAAGTGCAGAGACACCGTCCCCAATACTAGACACAATTCTTTACCTTCCTACTTCATGTCCAACCCATATTGAATTATGGGAGACATGACCCCATACGCAGCTCCATTGTTTTCTGCAACGAAGACCAGATGGTTTCTCCTATGAAATAAGCCTGCTTCACATTCTAAAAAGTCAACGTCTTTAATTATTAAGTTGAAGACTGTCATTGTTTCAGAATAAATGAAATAGAGAATAGTGCAACAAATCCTGCCTGTTGGGCTTTGTTACATACTAAGATATCAAAAGGGAAGAAAGAGGTAAGATTGTTACTCAGAGGAAAAGCATACAGGTAGTCCTTGACTTACAACCACAACTGAGCCCAAATTTTCTATCGTTAAAGTGAATTTTCCCCTCAGTTTACAACCTTTCTTGCCACAGATGTTAAGTGAGTCACTGCAGCCGATAAGTTGGTAATATGGTTGTTAAGTGAATCTGGTTCCTCCCATTGATTTGGGACAAAGCAACGGTCACAAGTATGAACCAGTTGCCAAGCATCTGAATTTTCATCACATGATCATGGGAATGGTACCAAGGTTGTAAGTGTGAAAAATGGCCACGAATCACTTTTTTCAGTGCCTTTGTAACTTTGAATGGTCACTAAATGAACTGCTGTAGGTCAAGGACCACCTATACTGTATGCATTGTAAGCAAGCAAGTCAATCTTAAGCAGGGCTGGGAAAGAGTGCAGTCTAAAACTTTGATATCTGCTGCTAATACATTGAGAGACACTTTTGAGCTCTATGGACAATTTCATAGGAAAGAAAAGGAAAAAAAAGAGCTCAATCAGGGATCCCATGAACCTACTATTGATTTACTCATATAAAGTACATAGCAATCCTATATCTCAACTCCAGGAATTTTAAGAAGGAAATATAATTTTGGATATTTTAAACTTGTTTCACATACTTTCCCAGATTTCGTAAGTAGGAAAAATGGGGAAAGGGGGGGGGGAGAAAAAGGGAAAGAATGTTTAATTTAATTTAATTTAATAATTGGACTTGTATGCCACCCCCTCTCCGAAAGGACTCGGGGCGGCTCACAACTAAAACAACAACAATAAATACATTAAAAAACGAATTAAACAGTACAAGCCCAGATAAAAACGATTTAAAACCCCCTCCCCGAGCTGTCAGTCCAGCCCGGCCTGTTCAAACAGCCAAGTTTTCAGATCGTGGCGGAAAGAGCGGAGATCCGGAGCCAAACGGAGTCCCAAGGGCAGTTGGTTCCACAAGGCGGGAGCTGCTACAGAGTAGGCCCTTCCCCGGGGCACCGCCAGCTGACAGTGTCTTGCAGATGGTACCCCGAGAAGTCCCAGTCTGTGCGCTCGCACAGGGCAATCGACATTCGATTTCAGCAGGAGACGCTCCCGTAAATACCCTGGACCCAAGCCATGAAGGACTTTGAATGTTAATACCAACACCTTGAATTTCACTCAGAGGGCAACCTGCAACCAATGCAGCTCGCGTAACATGGAAGTACCAGGAAACTCCCATCACAACCCACGCGGCCGCATTCTGCACCAGCTGAAACCTCCGGATGGAATGCAAGGGCAGTCCTAAATAGAGAGCGTTGCAATAGTCGAGTCGGGACGTAACAAGTGCATGAGTGACCATGCGAGGGGCATCTCGATCCAGGTATGGGCGAAGCTGGTGAACCAGCCGAACGTGGGCAAAGCCCCCCCTGGTCACAGCCCCCACCTGCTCCTCCAAACCAAGCTGTGAATCCAGGAGGACCCCCAGGTTTCGTGCCCAGTCCACAGGGGGCAACACCTCTCCCTCTATGACCAAAGATGGAATTTGTTGACTGGTCCGAGATGCCTGTATGCACAGCCACTCTGTCTTAGCCGGATTGAGCTGCAGTTTGTTCCTGCCCATCCAGATCTGTACCGCATCCAGACAACAGGATATCACGGAGAGGGCATCACTGATTTGGTTTGGGGTGGAGATATACAACTGGGTATCATCAGCGTACTGATGATACCTCACCCCAAAACCACGGATGATCTCACCCAGCGGCTTCATGTAGATGTTGAACAGAAGGGGCGAGAGGACCGACCCCTGGGGGACCCCACAAGTGAGAGCGCTCAGAGTCGACCTCTGCCTCCCTGCCAACACCGACTGCGAACGCCCCGAGAGGTAGGAGGAGAACCACTGCAAAACAGTGCCTCCCACTCCCAACCCCCCGAGGCGCCGCAATAGGATACCATGGTCGATGGTATCGAAAGCTGCTGAGAGATCTAATAGGACCAGGACAGAGGAAAATCCCCTGTCCCGAGCCCTCCAGAGATCATCCACCAGCGCGACCAATGCCGTCTCCGTGCTATACCCAGGCCGGAAGCCTGATTGATACAGATCTAGATAGTCCGCTATGTTGATATAAAGCAGGGTTGTCAAATTCAAGGCCCATCGGCTAGATCCAGCCCAAGGGGTGCTTAGAAAAGGCCTGCGGGGCCAGCCTGGAAATATCAAAGAAGCGACCCGCGGTGCCTCTGCAGGCCAAAATGGGATGCAGGGGCGGCTGCACATAGCCCCCCACAGTCCATTTTTGGCCTCCACGCCTCTTGCAGCACACTGCCACCCAAAAACAGCCCATGTGGGGACCTCACACAGCCCCCTGCTGCCTGTTTTCAGCCAGCAGAGTGCTGCAGGAGGCCATGGAGACTGAAAATGGGCTGTGGGGGGGCCACATGCTGCCCCCTCAGGCCCCGTTTTGGCCAGCATGGTGCTGCAGGAGGCATCCATCCCATCTCCCCCCTCCCCCCACCCCCACCAGCCCACGGAGCACTACAGTGCTGATCAGGCCCTCAAAGAAATCCAGTTTGACAACCCTGATATAAAGGAAGTACAGAGAGGCACAAAAGAAAAACCTTGCTTCCGGGATGTATTCTTCATCTTCTCTAAACTATAATCTATGACTGAAATCATAATCATTAGGATTGTTATCTGAATACAAGTATCACTGACTCAATCACTTGAGCAACATAGTTATTAAGAATCCAACTTATTATACATTGCTCTATTTGCATTCAATGAATTTGCAAGGGGTTCTTACTAAAGAATACAAGCTGGGAAAGTCTCAGAGAAGCCAATCAGATATTGTTCCATCATGGAAGAAGAAAAAATGTATTTTTCTCTGTATGTGTAGCACTAAGATACAATTTTTTATTTATTTATTTATTTTATTTTGTCAAGTGATTATAAGATAACAGGTATAAGTATAAACATAGTTATGAATACATGAAATGGATACATATAAGAAAAAAAAACAATAGGACAGGGACAGTAGGCATGTTGGTACGCTTATGCACGCCCCCTACAGACCTCTTAGGAAAGGGGTGAGGTCGATAGTAGACAGTCTAAGGTTAAAATTTTTGGGGTTTGGGGAAGAAACCACAGAGTCAGGTAGAGTATTCCAGACATTGACCACTCTGTTGCTGAAGTCGTATTTCCTGCAATCAAGTTTGGTATGGTTTACCTTGAGTTTGTATCTATTGTGCTCTTGTATTGTTATGGTTGAAGCTGAAGTATTCATTGACAGGTAGGACATTGCAATATATAATTTTATGTAGTATACTTAGATCAGACTGAAGGCGGCGTAGTTCTAGGTTGTCTAGGTTTAGAATTTCAAGTCTGGTGGCATAAGGTATTCTGCAACGAGTAGAGGAGTGGAGAACTCTTCTTGTGAAATATTTCTGGACTTTCTCAACTGTGTTAATATCAGATACGTAATGCGGGTTCCAGACTGATGATCTGCATTCAACTATTGGTGCAGCAAATGTTTTGTATGCTCTAGTTAGTAATGTGATATTACCGGAGAAAAAGCTACACAGGATTAGGTTAACAACTCTTAATTTTTTTTTATTCATATTTATATCCCGCCCTTCTCCGGAGACTCAGGGCGGCTTACAGTTTTTGGGATACAACCCAATGCGCTCAGCAATAGCCTTCATTCCATTGTATATGCCTGCTTATTACTAAGCGGCATTTTTACAAAGTCAGCTTATTGCCCCCAACAATCTTGGGTCCTCAATTTACCTACCCCGAGAGGATGGAAGGCTGAGTCAACCTTGAGCCTGGTGGGATTCGAGCCTGCAATAATTACAGGCAGCTGGAGCTAAGTGCTAGGCTATTAACAGCCTGCACCACCAATGCCTTTTTGGCTATGTAGTTACAGCGGGCTCTAGCACTTAGATCATTAGAGATGAGTACTCCAAGGTCCTTGACAGAGTTTGGATCATCAACAAGGTCTTGACTATTCAGCTTATATTTTATTTTCTGATTTTTTTTGCCAATATGTAACAGCATTTATTTGTTGAGATTTGAAGTTGCCATTTGTTTGACCATTCTGATACATAGTCGAGGTCTTTTTGAAGGGTGGCAGTAATCAGTAATCAAGGTAATCAGTGGAAGAGTAGCAGCAAACAGTGGTGGGATTCAAATGTTTTTACTACCGGTTCTGTGGTTGTGGCTTGGTGGGCATGGCAGGGGAAGGTTACTGCAAAATGTCCAGTCAGAGGTGGGATTTGCTGGTTCTCTGAACTACTCAAAATTTCTGCTACCGGTTCTCCAGAACTGGTCAGAACCTGCTGAATCCCACCTCTGGATACAATTTTTTATGTTTAATTTTGACTTAGTGTGTATATATGTTGTGTGCATGCACGTGGTTCAACTCATACAGTAAGAAATACCATAGAATAAAATACAAAATAACATTGAGTAACGAAGACATAGGCTAAGTTTTTCAAACTGAACCACTAGGACTTAGAAATAACTTACCTGGGGCAACATGGCGACCCATTCCAAATATGGCATAAATAATAGCTGGAAAGAATGATCCATATAAACCAAACACTGGATGCACTGATGATAGAATAGCAAAAGCCAGCCCTGTAGAAAAAGTAAATTTGGAGAACAAAATATAATATAAGCCATTATGAAAATATAAATATAATTGATGGGAAGAATTCCCTTTTGGGGCTATTTTAAGAGATCATGTGGTATAATAGCTGTATTATAACCCTGAGAATTCACATTTCCTGCAATGTGGCCCTTTCTAATAAAATATCTTTTTTGGTCCTTGAAAGCTTTTGTTATTTGTGTGTACACACACCATATATTTGAAACCTGGATATAATACTCTAAATCCAATATTAAAAAATACAAGGATGGGTTATGTGAAAAAGCAAAATTAATTATAGTTACACTTTATTTGGTCTAAAGAAAGATACATGTATAGTTTACTCATCCTGTCAGGATCTAAATGAGTGAATGAATATTCTAAATCACACAATGCAAAAGCATATAAATTGTTTATATAAATTATAAAGGAAAAGCAAAGAGAGAAAGTAATGCACAAAGTTCCATTAGTGTAAACCAGAATATCACAGACATATGAAGTCAGTACACAATGTGTTCCTTTGTTATCTTGGAATACTTAGAATGCTACTACTTATTGCTGTACTATATTTTATTTATTTATTTTTATTTTATTTGTCAAAAGCTTACAATATAACAGAAACAAGAATAAAAGTAAGTTTAAATACAAGAAATAGGAACTAATAATTGGGGACAATACGACAGGGACGGTAGGCACATTTGTGCATTTATGCACAGCCCTTACAGACCCCTTAGGAATGGGGTGAGGTCAGAATCAGTAGAGTTCCAGACATTGACCACTCTGTTGCTGAAATCATACTTCCTGCAATCGAGTTTGGAGTGGTTTACATTTAGTTTATATCTGTTGTGTGCTCTAGTGTTGTTGTTGTTAAAGCTGAAATATTCATTAACTGGTAAGATGTTGAAGCATATGATTTTATGTACTATGCTTAGGTCTAATCTTAGTCAACATAGTTCAAGGTTGTCTAAGCCAAGAATCTCAAGTCTGGTGCTGTAGGATATTCTATTGTGAACAGAGGAATGTAATACTCTTCTGGTAAAATATTTCTGGACTCGCTCAATTGTATTTATGTCAGATATACAGTGCGGATTCCAGGCAGCAGAGCTGAATTCAAGTATTGATCTAGCAAAGGTTTTGAATGCTCTAGTTAGCAAAACAGTATTACCAGAGGAGCTTTGTAAAATTAAATTTACAATTCTTAAAGCCTTTTTGGCAATACTGTTGCAGTGAGCTTTGGTGCTTAGATTGAGAACTCCAAGGTCCTTGACAAAGTGAGGGTCATCAACAAGGTCATATCCGCCTAGATTGTATTTGGTATATAGATTTTTTTTTACCAATGTGTAGGACAGAGCATTTATTGGTAGATATTTGGAGTTGCCAATTATTAGACCATTCAGACACATAATCAAAGTTTTTGAAGGACGGTAGCATTGATGGTGGTGTTGAATATTTTTACATCATCAGCAAAGAGGATGCAGTTGCTAATAAATTCATTTATATAGAGTGTAAAGAGTGTGGGTCCTAGAACACTCCCTTGTGGGACACCACTGATAACTGGTGCAGGGTTTGATAGGGTGTTTCCTATTTTTACTATTTGTTGCCTGTTTGTCAGGAAGGCAGTAATCCACTTGTGAAGGGATCCAGAAATGCCATAAGAATTTAATTTTAATAGTAGTTTGTCATGTACCACTGAGTCAGATGCTTTGGAGAAGTCAATGTAAATTACATCTATTGCTTTACCCAGGTTGAGAAGTGTAGTCCATATGTTTTTGCAGTGTAGAAGTTGCAAATTGCAGGACAATTTTTTTCTGAAACCAAATTGTTTATTGGAGAGTAAGTTGTTAGACTCTAGGTGGAAGGTAATGCATTGATTAATAATTGATTCCATAACTTTGCATGTAACACAACACAATGAGATTGGTCTGTAGCTTTAACCAAGCAAGGGTGACCTTTTTTGAAAATAGAGATGACTGTTGCTAAAGACCATAGGTTTGGTAAAGAGCTGGTTCTGAATGATAACTCATATATTATGCTTAATGGTTCTGCTATGGTAGTGGAGAGCTTTTTTAAGAAGAATGCACATAACCCATCAGGGCCAATAGATAAGGATGGTTTAAGGTGGCATAGTGCATTTTCTTCGTTATCTTCAGTAAAGTCAATTTGTAGATTGTTGCAGTTTGTTTTTGTGCAATTAGGAAATGAGGGGCATGAGCCATTACTGTTAACAAAGACTGAACTGAAGAATGTGTTGAAGAGGTTTGCCTTAACAGCTTCATCGCTATAGTCCTTAGGACCTTTTAGAGGTGGGATGGTTTTTGAGTCTTTAAGTTTGGTGTTTACAAAGTTATAGAAGGCACGGGTGGATTTTGTGGGTAGAAGATTTTCCTCTTGCTTGCAGTGGTAATAGATGCATTCTGCCTTTATCTGTTGGCATAAAGTGTTGTATCGGTTTTTAAAGTTAGTTACGCATTTAGTTTTGTTTTGACGCCATAAGGATTTTTTTTAGATTGAAGTTTTCTTATTATTTTGGGTTCATAATTGGCTTTTTTAAAATTGTATTTTGGAGATCCATCATTATGATCCTCTTTTAGTGGTGTAAATTTAGACAAAAGTCAATCATGCTATGGTTACTGTTTGAAAATGGTTCCTGTATAATAGATCACTAACCACTAACCAGGAAAATAACGTCTGGCTGTATTATTGCTAGTTGCAGAAAATGCCAAGTAATGAATTTTAATGAAGTTGGGACACAAGCAACAACAGAAAAAAAAAGGCTGTGGTAATCAGGACAATTGCCAAACCAAACTCCAATGCAGTTTGCTGAGAAATACTTCCAAGTTGCCCATATTCAAGGTTATAACTACAAGGGCAAAAAATCTACTTAAAACAAACATCCAGGGTTAAAGAGCACATTAGTCATTCTCATAATCTGGAATTTGGCTTTGTATTCTATAATTTTTTAAAAAAATTAAAAGCTTGAATAGCTATAATTTAGAAGGAATGGGAATCTTCTAAATATGTTTTAAATATACAATCTCTTAATGTTTATAGAGATTCTCAGTCATCCAGGTCATGGTTGTCCCAAAGGTATTTTTTCAAGAGACAATTGGACTTTCTGGTTTTTCTCTGAAGATGTTTTGCTTCTCATCCAAGAAGCTTCATTCAATCTCATCCTGTGGAACGTCTTCCCCCAACTGACCCACCTTTTAGACTTCCAGAAGGCTATAAAGACCTAGTTGTTACCGCTGGACCTGAGATAGTGTTTGATGGGAGTCGGTGGATGGTTTGGGGCAGTGGTGGGATTCAAATATTTTTACTACCGGTTCTGTGGGCATGGCTTGGTGGGTGGAAGGATACTGTAAAATCTCCAGTCAGAGGTGATATTTGCCGGTTCTCCGAACTACTAAAATTTCCACTACCGGTTCTCCAGAACTGGTCAGAACCTATTGAATACCACCTTTGGTTTGGGGGCATCCCAGGAGGATGATTGAGCTATTTATGAAAAATAATAAAGGTGGGATATACATAAATAAATAAGGGACTTATTTGATCTCAGGCTCTTTGATTCTGACCCTGTTTAACCCTCTAAACAATATATATATATATAAACACCTGCAAGGCACCACAGCTCTGAACAACCTAGTGCACATTTAGGACATTGATTTTAAAAATCCAGTTAAAACCAAGCTCAGTTTAAGCTAGGGCTGAGTCCAATGGAGTATATCTAATTAAATTTAACAGGGATTTTTGTTTGAGTAAACAAGTATAGAAATGCACTGTTAAATATTTAATCCAACCAATTTCGAAAAAATGTAAACATTCCTAACATCCTGCAGGTGATGCACTGAAGAGCCAGCAGAGCTAACAAAAATGCTACTATTTACAAAGAATATTCCTTTCCAGTTTTAACTCAAATGATGCCCCAGCTTTTTAGTCCTTACCTTCTAAAATTTCAAGAAGCTTCTAGACAACCCATGTCTTGTTCAGTCATTGTTTCAATGATATTTCCTTACCATATTCCTCAGAGCCTTCAACAGTGTCAGAATGTACTGCCTCCATTGGAAAAGTTCTTTAAAATTCAGGGAGATGTACAGAGAGGCATCTACCTTGAAGGTAGTCCATGATGAACTGTTTATCACAGTGAAGCATCAGGAGTTGATCATAATGTTTTGTGGCATTTTGTATTGTAAAAAGTATTTTATAAAATTGGTTAAATTTCAGTTCCACCAGGTTCTAGATTTTAAATGCATGCTGTAAGTTAATCTATTTGAGGAAATTAAATTCAAAATTTCACCATGCATCCTTTCTCCCCATGCAGACAAACTGTAGAGTTTTAATGGCATATTGGTTGAATGAAGCTCTCATGAATACACATGATCCATTTTTCTGATTTTTTAAAAAAAGTACACATTTCAAGCATGTATATTAGTGGCCCAAGAAAGAATGTCTTTGCCAACTTATGAAGCCTTTAAATTCCTTGGTTTTCTAAGAAACCCCATAATCCAAAGAAAAGATAGAGAGCTTCATTAGGAAGCTGATGGGCTCTGACCTATAGTTTATGACTAAATCCTTTGCTAGAAAATTCTATTGTGAAAGCACAGATTAAATGCTTTCAATTTAGTGGAAATTACTAAACAGCATAGGAACTAGTGAAAACTTTAAAAACTATATTAATAAGTTATGTTATTAAAAATAAACAGCTTCAAAGGAATCTGGGGATTAAAATAAACTTCTCTCTCTGGCACCTATAGCCTATAATCTTGGAGAAGATGATTGGGAGAAAAATCAAAGAGAGATATAAAACAATTTTACTTTATTCTCAAGTCAGAACATCTGGTCAAACAAGTGTTTGGGAATCTAGTGAACTCCAATCAAGTTAACATATACAATTAATTATTTATCTAATCATAGCTCAATCAATGATGCCACAACACGAATCTCTCAAACAATTTACCTTTACCATTCTATTGGAACAATTTGTATATTTTTTCTTGGATAACAAAATGGTTCAGAGAACTGTATAATTGATGAAAACTACTTTGTTAAAAGTAAAATAATCTATGATAATAAAAAGTTAAAATAATATATTCATTTAAAATATTTAAGTTCAACTACTTGCACATTGCAAATTAAAATATCCCAATTCATATCCTTTTCAAAGATACCCTCTCATATGTGGAAACAGTCTTTCTTGGGTCTCTATTCCATGAATTAATCATTTTGTTCAAAATCTAAATTAATTTAGTCCTCTGATTATGGAAAGTGTTACCAAGCAGCATCAAAATTTGTTCTTTAGAGACTGAAAAAATATGAATGATTACTGCATCCTTTATCTGTTCAAATATAAACAGCAACATTATTTCATCAAATATTCTTCTTATAGTATTTATGAAACAGTTTTGATCAACTGATGTATGCATGTTGATAGCTCTCAAAATGACGCAAAGGTTTTGGAGCTGGGGATAGAGACTGAGGAAGAAGAGTTAGAATTTTTGAAAAAAATCTAACTCAAGAGATGAAATGTAATCATGCAAAAGAGGCATGTTGTATTTTCATGAGGCATGTAGCTTCATTTATTATGTATGATTTTGCTGAAGGAAGAATGCACCAATACATTTTATATTTCAAAACTAAACTAACCAAAGTTTGAATCCATCCAGGTACTGCTAATTTTTGTATTCTATTCTGTAGTTCTGTCAGGAAAGCAAAAGAATTGACCTCACAGTATCTTTAATATATGCCTTAAATCTCAATTCTTTACCAATTACATTCACAGAACATATGCCTAGGAAAGTGGTAACTATTGTATGTGTTTGATTGCTTATCAACATTTGTAGCAGACAAACAGGATTTGAAATATAGTGGGTGGTTATGGTTCTTTGTGTTCAGAAGTTAATTTGGGTGATATCAATCAATGGTTCATCAGGTAAGAAATACTTGAAAGGGAGCTGTTTTAATACAGAAAAGGACTTGGGCGGGCAAATACTGGCAAGCAGAGAAAACACTACTTAAGACATAAGTGATTGTTGTCAACAAGAACAGGTGAGGACACTTTGACAGACTGGAAAGGTGTGAAAACTTGAAGCACTGATATTTAATTTCAAGGGGCAAAATGAATAAGTTGTTTTTCTACAGGTTTTTTTCCACTTGCTCCCATGAACATTACTAATTTTCTTTGGAGAGAGGATTCATTTCTACCAGCAACTTCTTTTACATTGCAAACTTGAGAATTAATGTTTGACCTATTTTAATTCCATCTTCCCACATTAACTTTTCACTGTGGTTCATTAGCTTTTAAATATTATGCATTCTGTGCCAAGACTGATAAAAATGTACTCTCCTTGCTACCCTATACAAATTGTAAAGGACAAACAGGAAAGTGTAATCTAATAATCACCAGCTGGAATTCTCTAAACAAGTGAGATGTCAGAAAACTGGAGAACAAACATAATCCTAATATTCAAAAAAGGGGAAGAGCTGAAAACTACAAATCAATTATTATAAACCTCTGTGCAAGCTAATTTACTAGGATAGATTCTTAAGCACCACATCCATGAATGTTTAGAAAAGGATCAAATTATTACTATCAGGAATTAGCATGAGTTTATTAATAATAGGTTATGTCAGATTGCCTTCTCTTTTTACAAGAGACTGATTAGTTTACTAGACCAAGATAATGATATGGATATGATGTTCCTTGATATAAATAACACATATGAAAAGATTCTGATGATATCCTAATGGGAAAGATACATAAAGTAGTTATTACAGACCAGCATACGGTACTGCAGGTTAGTAGATTTACAACTGGTGAAAAAACATACCCTGAAGGAGCTCATTAACCTGCATCCTGGATCATGGTTCTATATTAACCTAGAAGGAAATACTCCCTGGGGTCTCCCAGGGTTCCATCCTCAGATTTGTGTTATATAACTTTTTAGAGGATGTATTCAACGTAATGCTTATTAAATTTTAATGATACCAAATTAGTTACATTAGGTAGCACTTTAATACCTTATCTGAGTTTAATACAGTATGACTTCAACAGGCTTGAACAGGGGGCCAATTCAACAGGATGATAGTGATTTTTGTGTCCAAATAAGAAAAATCATATGCATTATCACAACATTGGGGAGACCTGGTTTGGCAGGAGTACATGCGAGGAAGATTCAAGAGTACCAGCTAAATATAAGTAACTTGTGTGATTCAACAGTTGAAAAGCCAATATGGTGGTAAAGTAGATGATTTTCATGAAATTTCCCAGGTTTAACACCTGACATTTTCAGATTTAATGAAAAAGGTAGACTGCAGCTAATGAAACTAAATTTCTGCTGTGAAGAGTCTTGCCAGTCAAGGGCACAGCCAAAGAATTGCACTCTTCAATCCACCAGTTTTTTATTTGGCAGATAAATACGTTAGCATAAATTATGCAGTCCCAATGGATAAGCCCTAGACTGCTTCATTAATGAGGCCAGTGAGTGATGCTATCCTTAAAATGTTCAATGTGGGAGGAAGGAGTTAAGTTAAGGAAGTTAAGGAAAGCAACTAGTGGATTCTACCAAGCATCAACTGCAGGTAGGAAAAAACAAACACCAATCACTCTCCTTAACCGGGCTGGTAAAGCACAGTTAGACAAGCATACGTGAATGTTTTGAATAGATTAGTCACCTGTCAGATCTTGCAAAGCACGTGCTCACCGAACTGGTTGTTATGCCAGTAGGATCCCACCCCTGAAGAGAAGGGATTGCAAAGCACACTGGAGGTTCTCTCTCTCTTATAGAGCTCCCTCCTGCTTTATCCCATG
The DNA here is from genome assembly GCA_009733165.1 of Naja naja. Classification (NCBI taxonomy): domain Eukaryota; kingdom Metazoa; phylum Chordata; class Lepidosauria; order Squamata; family Elapidae; genus Naja; species Naja naja. The sequence continues at coordinate 192,011,825 of CM019150.1, read as the reverse complement.
CCCATCTCTATGCCTGCAACCTGGCAAGAAGCATAGAGAGAAATGGAAAGAAACTAGCGATAACCAATGAGTTGTGTTCTGAACAATTGCTGTTGTCATCAACAACACATGGCAGAAGCAAAGGACAGGCTACAAACATAAAACCTCTTTTTGATATTAAAAACCCAGTTATGTATTTATTAATGACATCAGTAACACATAGATGGCAGGTTCAGGTCATATAGCACAGGCTAGCTCATTCATAAAATCAGCAGGTTCAGGGCTCATTTAAAAAGGCTGCTGATTCATAATATATAGGTAGTTCTCAACATATGACAATAACGGAGTCTGCCCAGTAAGGTCACAAGTCATGACAGTTGTAAAATAGGTTGGTCATGTGACCATCCCAGTTTTACAACTTTTTTTGGGAGGAATTGTTAAGCAAACACCATGTTGTTTGCTGTGGGCATAGCTTTGCCAAAATTTTGAAGTGTCAATTTTCAGTACAACCATCCTAAAATGTGGTCATCTGACTGCAGGATGCTGTAAACAACTGCAAATACATCTATAATGCTATGTGTTCAAAGTGCAGTTATATAACCATGGGAGGCTCAACTTTCAAAACTTTGGATCTAGGTCTTAATAGTTCCAAGGTAGGTCCTTCATAATTTTGAACAATCATTAATCAACCAGACATAAGTGAACAACTACCTATATAAGGAACCTGTGTATGTTTTGGTACCTACAATAACCCAAAGTAGCCACCCAGCTGCCAAAAATTAGGCAAATGCCAATCCATGACCATATGATTAATTAGGATAAACATTAAAATTGGGTTATGATATATGTTAAGTTTGCATGAAGAGTCAGACGCGAAGAGCTTCAGTGAAGAGTTTATTAGTGACTACAGCTCGAATGGACCAGTCTTGGCTGGGCTACGGCTGCTACTTATAGCCAGCAGCCGCAGTTGCCAGCCAATCAGAGTGCAGGGTTTTCCGTCACTTTTCAAACCAATCATATTTGACATTTTACAAGAACAATTCAAACTAAACCAATGACATTCAAACCTACATACATAACACCCCTCCCCACTAGGTTCAGTCCATACCAAACCCCAACCTATCTAATGTATTCTTTTAAATAGGTGGGGCTCTTACGTGTACGTTGAGACCTTCGTGGTTCAGAAGTTTTAACATTCTCACCCAGTGAGAGAGGAAATGTGTCTGCTGACATTTCCCTACTGGGACTTCCTGTGAAAGAAGACCCTGTTTGATTGTTAGAATCTGGTCTCTCCTCCCAACCCATCTCCAGCCCAATGTCAGCACCCAAGTCAGGTAGTGATGTACAATCTTCCACTTCTAAGGATGGATTTTGGCATTGTGACAGGTTTTGGAATGGTTCCTGTCGTAATGGCTCGTTACACATGGGATGGATTCTTGCTTGCTGATTATCCTCCTGCTCCTCCCCTTCCCCTAGAATTGACATCAGGTGAGGGAACTAGAGAGGAACAAGTGCGATGTTCCTGAGAAAACCTGGATCTAAGTTGATCAATGTGCCTGCTCCAGAGGACTCCATCCTCTGTTTGCACCCTGTAAGAACGAGGGCCTGTGATTTGAGTTATCTCAGCAGGAATCCACAAAGGTTCACCCATAAGGTTCTTAGCATAAACAGAATCACCCACACTGAATGTGCGAACTTTGGAAGTGGAATCTAGTGGTGCGTTGGGTGCGTAAGTGGGATGAAGGCGGTCAAGGGAAGACCTAAGTTTCCTACCCATCAACAACTCTGCTGGGGATAAGTTATTAGATGGGTTAGGAGTGATGTGCTGAACACTAAGAAGTTTTTCAACTTTCTCAGTGATGTCCCCAGGACCCAGTTGCTGAAGTTTCTCCTTGGTAAAACGTACCATGCGTTCAGCCCGGCCGTTAGCGAAGGGTGCCCAGGGGCAGTGAGGGCATGTCTGATACCCTGTTGTGCTAAATAGGATTCAAAAAGGTTGGATGTAAATTGAGGGCCATTGTCAGAGACAAGAACATCAGGTAACCCGTGGGTTACAAAAGTTTTTGAGCTGCTTGATGACAGCATCAGTTGTGGTGGATGCCATAGGGATTACCTCTAGCCATTTGGAATATGCATCTACTATAATAAGAAAGGTGTGCCCTCTGGTAGGGCCTGCGAAATCAATGTGAATCCTAGACCATGGGCCCCTAGGACATTCCCATTCCTGTTTGGGGGCGAGAGGTGGGGCAGGCCTGACTACCTGACAGTTGGGACAAGATGCAACCCAGTTTTCAACCATTTTGTCAATACCTGGCCACCATACATAACTCCTGGCCAATCCCTTCATCCTTACAATACCAGGATGACCCTCATGTAACATTTCCAAAACCTCTTTTGCAGTTTTGCAGGAATAACCACCCTGTTACCCCACAAAATACATCCTCTTAATACAGATAATTCAGTTTGCCTGGACTTAAAAGGTTGGGCCAGGTGAGGTAGATCTTGAAGAGGCCAACCTTTCTTAATCCAGCCTATAACAGGAGCCAATAAAGTGTCTTTGGCAGTCTCTCTGGCAATTTCAGCAGCATGCACTGGAAGCTTGGCAACAGTTTCTAGGAAAAAGGTGTGTGTTTCAGGTTCAAAGTCCTCCTTGTGGCAAGGAAGTGGGCAACGACTCAGTGCATCAGCATGTCCAATGTCCTTGCCAGGCTTGTGGATAAGTTTGTAGAATAAGCAGCAAGAAATTCAGTCCACCTCAGCATTCTTGGTGACAGGATAGTAGGTGTAGGTTTATCTCCTGCCACAATGCCTAACAAAGGTTTGTGATCTGTAACAATGGTAAATGTTCTCCCATACAAATATTCATGAAATTTCTTGACAGCTGCAACAATTGCCAATGCTTCCTTGTCCAATTGGCTGTAATTCCTCTCTGCTTTGGTCAAAGTGCGAGAGTAAAATGCAATAGGGGCTTCTCTCCACTGGGAAGCCTGTGGCTCAAACCCCCCACTCCAAAGGGGATGCATCACAAGTCAGTACAACAGGCAAATTCTCAGAGAACTGTATCAGTACAGCATCAGACGTGATTAGTCTTTTAATACTGTTAAATGCTGATTGTTCCTTCCTCCCCAGACCCAAACAGACTTTTGTCAAGTAATCTGTGCAATGGTTCTGCAATGGTTGCCTTCTGAGGTAGGAACATGTGATAAAAGTTAATGAGTCCAAGGAAGGCTTGCAAATCTGTTTTGCATTTAGGTCTAGGGGCTTCTTTGATTGCTTGAACCTTGGCATCTGTAGGGTGGATGCCATGCTTGTCAATCATATAGCCCAGGAACTCAACCTTGTCAGTTTTAAGAGTGCATTTTTCTTCCTTGACTTTTAACCCCGCTTTCCTGAATCTGGTAAGGACTTCTCTGAGTCTTTCTTGTAACTGAGTGTCATTTTCAGCAGAGATTAACACATCATCAAAGTAAGGCACTACCCCTGGCAGTCCTTGGAGCATCCTTTCCATAAGGCTTTGAAAGATGCCTGGTGCCACGCTTACTCCAAATTGTAACCTTTTACATTTGAAGGCACCTCTATGAGTCACAATGGTTTGGGCCTCTGCAGTGGCATCATCAACTGTTAGTTGTTGATATGCCTGGGCCAGATCCAATTTGGCAAAGACTGTACCCCTGCCAAGTGAATGTAATAGATGATGCACCACTGGAACTGGGTATGCGCTCTGCTGCAGCGCATGGTTCAGTGTCCCCTTATAGTCCCCACAGATTCTTACTGACCCATCAGTCTTGACTGGTGTGACTATGGGTGTCTCCCATCTGGAGTGGTCAGTGGGCTCTAAAACTCCTTGAGCTATTAGTTTATCTAATTGTGCATCAATTTTTTCCTTTAAGCAAATGGGACCCTTCTGGGCTTTAAACGAATTGGGGGCACCTTGGGATCTAGGTTGAAAGTGATAGGGGTCCCCATATACTTGCCCAATCCTTCGCTGAAGACCTCTGGAAACTCAGACTTCAAGGCCTCCTCCCATTCAGAGTTGCTCACGTGATTGATGCCAGTCACCTCGATGCCTAGTGGATTGAACCACTCAAGTCCCAGCAAGCTTGGGCGATCCTTGTCCACGATGGTCAGGGGCAAACGTTTGGTGTGGCCTTTGAACTTCACGTTGAATTCTCTTGTTCCAACTACTGGAATCTTGTTCCCTTGGTAGTCTTTAAGAGTCAGTGCTTGCTTCTGGAAATGTTTCTTCTGAATGTTGGGAAGTAGCCTGTGAATAGTGTCCCATGACACCATAGATAAATAGGAGCCTGAGTCCACTTCCATTTGGCAAGGCCTTCCTTCAATGAGTACCTTCACATGTACTTTTCTGCTTCTTAAGGTTGAAGAATGACCAATGGTGACTGTTTGATGAGTTTCATTCTTCCCATTTGCTTCTGAGTTGCGCCCCATTTTCTCACTGAAGTTGTTGGGCTTGAAATCTTTGTCAGGAAACTTTCTTCTGTGTGGTGGAGTTCTGGATGATTTGCAGACTCTTGCTAAGTGACCTCTTTTTTCACAACGAAGGCAGATGGTATCAAGAAACTTGCATTCAGTGCGGGGTGCCCCCCACAACCTCTGCAATAAAAGTCTTGCCTTTTTCTTCCCAGGTCTTTCTTTTTCTTTTCCATTCTGAGTCTATAAATTCCTTCCTCCACCTCACTGCAGTCTGATTCAGAATCTATTTGCTCGCAATGAGTTGTTGTGGACTTTTCCACATCAGAATGGCTTGAGGCCTTGTTAATTTTCTTCATGGCTGCCGCTGAGGACTTAGTGGCTTCTGCTGAGGAGGCCTCTTCTATGGCTTCCTTCAACGTGATCTTAGGTTTTAATAACAATTTGCTCTGAAGCACCTTGTCTTTGAGGCCTAGAACAAATCGATCGCATGGCCTCCTCCAAGTTGTTAAACTCGCATGCACCCCAATGTCTCTTAAACTTGCCATGAAGTCGTTAACGTTTTCGCTTTCCCCTTGATCCCGACGGTAAAACTCGTGTCTCTTAATGAGGCACGATACTTGTGGGGCGTAATGGGCTCTTAAAAGCTTTTCTAAATCAGGCCATTCCATTACCTTCACGTCTGCAGCTCCCGCCAATGCCTTCGCCATCTTGAAGACTGCCGGACCGCAGTGCGTAAGAAAGACCGCCCTCTTCCGCTTCTCGGAGATGTCGGCGAGGTCGTTTCCTTCCAAATACATTTGGAAGCGATCCGCATACGATTCCCAGTCTTCTGCCGCCGGATCGAACGGGCTGGGGGCCTGTTCAGCGCAGCCATCTCGCTCTTCTGCTTGTCTTCCGTGTCGTCTTCTCTTCAGGGGAATCCCACCTTCGTCGCCAGTGTTAAGTTTGCATGAAGAGTCAGACGCGAAGAGCTTCAGTGAAGAGTTTATTAGTGACTACAGCTCGAATGGACCCGTCTTGGCTGGGCTACGGCTGCTACTTATAGCCAGCAGCCGCAGTTGCCAGCCAATCAGAGTGCAGGGTTTTCCCGCACTTTTCAAACCAATCATATTTGACATTTTACAAGAACAATTCAAACTAAACCAATGACATTCAAACCTACATACATGACATTCAAACCTACATACATAACAGTTTCTGTGTTTTTAAAGAAATAATTTTTTTTTCCAGTATCACATATGTTTTTTTTATTTAACTCTTCCATTCCTATGGTGCCTTTCTCACTGACTGAGAATTCTGGGAATTGTAGTTCCAGTACATTGAGGAAAGCTGCCATAACTAGTAAAAATCCTGCTCTGTGGAAGTTCACAGAAAGGACAGAAATAAGTGCCAATGTTGCCTTTTTTTTAAAGCTCATTATTTTAGTTGGCTTCTGAAATGTCATTACTAGCACCATTTGACGTGCTATTCTTTGTATCAATATATCAGGGAACAAGATTCTTTATAGTACTATAGTATTAAGTCCTTCAACTTAAATCATGCCAATGCAGATGTTACTAATTATTCCAAAAGCACAAGTACGTACCCAAACTGGATGATTCCAGCTGCAGAATAATTCAATTAAAGGAGTGCTTATAATTTTCAAAGCATGAATGAAAACTAAAGCAAGCTGTTAGGGAATCTGAAAAAATCAGCCATCAGATAGCTTTTTTTCTGAATGATTTATATTCCATTTTAATATGTGATTCCATGCAGTAATTTCCCAAAATGCCGTAATGTGAGAAAGCTTCGGCTACTATAGCATTTTTTGACCTATCACCTGCAAAAAAAAGATGTGTGTGTGTGTGTACGCACACATGTACGTACACACAAGGATTATTCTTATCAATGGTGATTAACTGAATTGGAATGCTATCTTTGTTTAGTTCTCCAAGAAAAGATGCTATGGAGAAGATGATAGAGGGTAGTTCAGGATATTAAAAATAAGGCATCACAGCCTTGGCCTTTTATACCCAGAAAGTTTATGTCTTGAAGGTTACCATTTTCAAAGGAATATCAGATAACACTCAAAATAATACTTTATTTTACTGTTTTCATACTTTGAGGAAGAGAAGGAAAATTACTACATTAAGAATGAAATCCTGAATATTTATAAAACAGTGTTTTACAACATTCACCCACACCCACACACTATTTCTGCATAATTTCAACATAAAGCATGTCTTTTCGCTAAAGTTTATATCAAAGGGCATAATGCTAGATATCTATAATCCTCTTTTTGATGTTGCAAATGCAGCTTTTTAACCACAGTCAAATAAAATAAAAGTAACAAGATTATGTAACTGGTTGCCTAATAAACTGTTATTGAAGTGAGCCTTCCTTTTCTAAAAACAAAGATAAACCTCTTTGCACAGATATGATGAGAAGAAATGGAAAGATAAGCTCCATCTATTATGTAAACCACTGAGCATATATGTATATATGTGTACACATAAATGTATGATCAACATTGTTTGCAAGTTATAGAGGTACGCTGTTGTTCACTAGCCAGTCCATAAAACTGTTTTAAGTTTTATTTTGATTTTTAACACAATCAAAAGAGATTATTCCCATTTAAAATTTAAATTTTCCAAAATAAGCCCCATTAAATATAATTGGAGATGCTTTAAGGCAAACATAGAGATTTGGAAAAGGAAAGGTGCCCATCTCCTTCATTCAAAAAATAATAATAATAATAAGTAGGCAAACAGAACTTCTACTTTCAAGGCTAGAGCAGTTCAATTTAAATAATACAAGCCACTGACACAGTTTTTAACACAGTACCTTGCGTCACTTGTTGAACTGCCAACATCATCCCAGAAACTGTATCAGGGAGCAGGTCCATTTTCCAACAATAGTGTGGTGCCCACTCCAAAACAGGCAGCCTGCTTACACACCAGAGTTTGAAGTTTTCGTAGCGAAAGGCATGGATCTTCCTCCATAGGGCATTTTCCTGTTTCCTCTTTGGTCCTGTCATGCTCTATTCCTACTTTTTTCCTTCCCTTTGTATAATCCTTTTTTCTGTGAAGAAGAAAAAACACCTCTATGGAATCGCACCAGATTTGTGTGAAGCTTCTATCAGACTATAGTTTCAGACCAGAAGATAAACTCAGCCCATTTGCTTGCTTGCTAAGTATATTTTCAACTTTGTAAGTATCTAAAGTCTTATAGACAGCATAGTAGAGAAATACATCCTGGTCCTATTACAGTTTATGGCTCTCTTTGCAATCATTCTCCTCTTTATATTCACTGTAGTGCTTATGCTTTTGGCCTGGATCCAGAATTAAAATGAGTTTTTGCTGGGCATTTCTTCAATGTGGGATGGGCTATGCTAATGTAATCAGGAAGTGCCCAGCTAGACATGAGTTTCCTTGCCAACCATTATTTTTTTAAAAAAAACTGTTACTGTGAGGAAAAAAGCAAAACTGCCTGTCTCTGCCCATAGCAAAAATTCATCAGTGCATTAAATTCCAGTGCTACTAAACATATTCTGCAACTTTAGCTGGATCCAGTTTTCTTGCATTTTTTTTCTTTCCTGCAACATGATAGGTTGCTTAACGCATTCTCTTCTGTGGGGAAAAAAAGAGTTGAGATTACTTTGTTCTTGGCGCATTTGATACCTGTTGAAAAGGCACAGCAGTTTCTCTGGTAAATTGGCAGAGAAAGCCAAATGAAAACAAGGTGACTGCAGTCATTTTGTCATAAAAAATGAACTGTCACCTGGCCCTTCCTGCTGCTTTAAAAAGGGCTTGTTATGAAGAAACTGTCAGGCCACTGATTCAATAAGGGAACAGCTTGAAAAGATGCCAGGACAAGAAATCACCTTATGCTAGAATCGGACTCCTAGTGCATATTGGCTGCTGTGATGACCCAAGCTTTCGGCTCTGAGGATGAACAACTGATAGGCCACAGTAAATTTCAAAGCTGGTGTACAAAAAAAATCAGTCAAGCTGAGCTCTGACTCAGAACAAAAACAACCTTAAGAACAACCTGTAATTTCCTTGTGACTTGGGAGAGAAAAATCAGAAAATAAAAAAAGATTGAGTATGGAAGACAACAGGCTTCTCTACTTATTTTGGCTTCAACTCTATGAAGCAGTAAAGCAACTTCAGTAAAAAAAATGGGGAGTGAGATTAAAGAAATGCTCAAGGAAGTTTTTTGCATAAGAGGGTTAATTTTGTAGTGTTTTAGTCCACACTGTTTCTTGCCAATTGTAGAGGTATTTCTAACCCAAAGCTGTCTGCCATAGGATATACCTGTTCTGTTTTAAATCAGGAGAAATACATCATCACAAGGTGTAAATGTCTGTTGTCATCTTAACCTGATACCTGCATCATATACTTTCAGTGGTGAATTGTGCTTAAGATCGGCATTATCATCATCATTTTACTATGTTCCATTTATGGTATTTCCAGCACTACAACTCTTCTTATCCAGCAGTGATATAGCCAGGCAAAATTCTATACCAGGGGTGTCAAACTCACATTGTCATGGTGGCATCACGTGACGTATCGGGACTTCTTTCTCCTTTGCTAAACTGAGCAGGGGCATGGCCAGCATGTGATGCATCCAGCCCACTGGCTGGAAGTTTGACAGCCCTTTTCTATACTGTTCCTCTGCCAATCACATCCAGGCAGATCCAGCATTATTTTCAGTTCATGCAGAATGCAGCCAGCAGTTTCCCACCAACAAAATGGTGGTACCTATCTATCTACTCCCAAACAATGCTTTCAAACTGGTAGGTGGGCAGAGCTAGGAACAAGAGATGAGAAGTCACCCTGTCCTGCAGAGCTGGACTCGAACCACTGGAGTGTTGGCAATTGTTCAGCACATCCAGCATCTGCATTTCCTGTGTCAGATAAGGAGAACACATCTTTCTCCCTCTGTCCTGGCCACTTTTTACAGAGGCACAATTCAGAGTGTTTTAACAAACTGCATCACTGTTTGGTGGCAGCAGTGCCTCAGATAGAAAGTCCATACAGAGAGTGGTAAGGACAACCGAGAAGATTATAGGAAGCTCGCTTCCTGTTATTCAGGATACTGCTTATAAGCACTATGTGCTTAGAGATCAAAGCATTGTTAGAGACCCCACACACCCACTTTACAGTCTGTTTCTGTTGCTTCCCTCTGAGAGTAGGTTTCGAAGAATTTCTAGCAGAACTACCAGATTCTGTAATAGCTTTGTTCCCTATGGCATCCATCTGGTAAACTCACAAGATTCATTTTTCTTGCCATGTACATGTATACATCCGGACTAAACTGTGTTGTTTCTCTGTGTCATATAATATATGTGGATATAGGCATAACTGTGTGTTTATTTTGTCATGTTTATGTAGTGCATGTTGGAGGTGGTGACCCTTTGAGAACTGTATGCATCAAAATTTCATTTTAATGTATGTCAATTAGTATACATTCAAAGTGATAATACATTCAAAGTATACATTCAAAGTTATTCTAAGCCTAAGTCATAACAAATCTAACAAATAAATACATTTTTTTCTAAAGTAAAGCAAGATAAAGTTAGATGGCTACCTGGATGAAGTGCCTATGAGTTACATGCATAAGAAGGCACACAGAATGTAAGCATTGTGTAAATGATACCAATCACCTTCACCTTGTACACCTATTTAACAACTAGAGTTTGTTAGGATTTTGAATTTTGGGGAATATCTGTAGCCATAGAAGATAGAACCTAATGCGTTTAAAGTGATAAGCTTGTAAAAGTAAATATCAGAAAATGCTGACATATTTGTTCATTTACTTGAAGAGATGGATATTGTATCTGTACCTTAAAATAAATTTATAACTGTTAAGAATTACCAGGAGTTTAAAAGACATCCAGTGGAGAATGCAATAGATTGCATTTGTTATGATGGAAAAATTGGGATTTATATAGCATAATAATGTAAATAACTGAAGATACAGTGTGCCTTGCAGGGTAACTAATCTAGCCTTGATAAGTACAGCTACCTAGCTACACAATTTCTAATATGCAATTTACACCCAGCATGTCTTATTTTATAGCTATTTAATCTCCTCTCCCCTACTGGAAGTTTATACAGCTAATATGCTTTCCGTGGAGACCATTCTCTAAATATCTTTGATGCCTAGTGATTTCTTATTGTCCCCAACTTAAATACTTTCTTCCAGATGTTATTCTATTGAATATATGTGTTCAATATGACAATATGATTTTACTATAAAAGCCAAGACATTTAAGCATTGTACATTGTATACTAGCATCAAAGAAAGAAAGGCATTCTGTTAAAAGTTACTGTTACTGTTACTATCCTTTTGTATTTATGTGTAATGGAAACGATTAAGTAACTTCATAATGTCAAATAATCCAGGATATAAAACTCATTAAGGATTTTCTCCACCATCCCAGTGTGTAACGAACAACATTCAAACTAATCTGCTTTGCATAAAAGCCATTCATCTTTTTCTAAACTGCAGTTTTTAATTTTGACAAACTTCTAATCTTAGGTTATAGGAAACACAAGGCATCACTGATGAATGCACACAAGTAACATTGAAAAAAAAGACAAGAGAATTATGGAATATAAATGCAAAAAGAATCTGAGATTTCTTCAGTCCAGGGATGTCAGAAATATTTATTTTACCATTTCTTATGCTAAATGTAATTTTACATGTGGAGGAAGCTAAAGATGGATATCCCAGATTCCTTTCTATCAAAGTTCAGACCTGGATATTGGATAGAAATAACACTAATTATGCTTAAGTGATTTTCAAAAGAACCAGGCTCAGGAGCAGGTTGAGCCTCCTAGTTCTTTTAAATTTCTTATCATCATGTAGTATAATTGACTGTAGCACTGTTTCTCAACTTTGGGAACTTTAAAATGTGTGGACTTCAACTCCTGGAAGCTGGCAGTGGAATTCTGTCAGCTGAAGTCTACACATCTTAAAGTTACCATGGGTTGAGAAACACTGGATTGGAAGTATTATTCTGAATTGCCTAAGGATTATGAATTTATTTTACTTCTTCCTAAATTTATGTAGTTCTACTGATATTAATGGAAAAAGAAAGCTCAAAACTATGGTCTAGTAAGAATCTTAGGCATTCTAGATTAAGGCAAAAATTTACTTAGTTAAAAGAGCAGTTTTCTTATTGAAGACAAAAATTCTCCTTTTAAAAATGAAGTGCTACAAAAGCTTTATTACACAATAAATAGATAGAAGTTAGATAAATGATGTTAGATAAGGATTTCTTAATATGATTTGTATGTGCAATATGTTCTGTTGTTGTATTATAATAATTGAACCTTGAAAGGCTCCACAATCATTTTAAGATTTCATTTCTTCTGCACAGTGATGTAGTTGTATAAGGACACATAGTTCATTTAACCAGAAATTATATGCTATGTGTTGGTCTATTCACCCTTAATCAAATGCCACCAAAGCAGGCAAATATGTCCAAGTCTCTATCACAAATTATTCCTTAACATTTCCATTAAAGCACATTCACATATTGCTGTCATGTGCTCTTTTCATAGGTGACACCTAAGCACTAATTATTTACACAAGTTATGTTATCAAAATGTAAATAGCTCAGCAGCTTGTTCCATTAATAGCTTAAATTATATCACAAGGGAACATAATCCATGCAAATACATCTCCCAAAATTATTTGGTCATTGTACCATTAAGGAAGTCCTTTTCTGAAAAATCAAAGCACTTTTACATACAATTACACAAATACTTGATAACTACAACATTTGTTCAGAATGCTGAACATGCGTCTACATGACTTCCAGTTTTGATTATAAAAGTGGAACCAAATTAGACATTTTCCTGTCAATTTAAGGCAAAAATATGAAATATGTCCTAGATATTAAATTTGGACATAAATATGTCCTAGATAGCTTAAATATTTAATGCTAAAGGTATCTATCTGCCTTTCTACACTGTAAGCTTTCATTAGAGATGAGCAACAGTGACATCCAGTGGCATTTACAGATAAACTGATAATTCTTCTCTAAATCAATGTGATTTCTGCTTTTCTGAATCTTGAATAAGATTCTCCAACTTTGACATTCTCCAACTTTGACCAGCTATCCAAAGAACTACCATCAGTTGATACTAGAGTGTGAGGTATAAAAAAGAAAGAAGTATTTACTTTTTTATTGAAGTGACAATCAAGTAAAATTAGTTGGCATCCTGTTCCCCATGTCCAGGAAGAGAAAATGACTCTGAGTCTTAGCAGGACAAAGAAAAAACCTCTGGTATTTTTCTATATCAGACAAATAACATGTTAATGAAAAACAATGATCTAAATAATACGAGAAATTTCACTAAGAAAATTCTGGTTCTCATGGGCAGAAGACTTAAGGAAGACAGCTAACAGTTTCTTTTAATTAAGGTAAATTTTAGAATAAAAATGCAAGGACTGCAGAAGGGGAATTAATGAATTATTTTCCTATTTATTTCTTCTACAGAGGAGCGTCATCTGCATGCCAGAGTTCTCCTCTTCATTTAATGGCTACTTTTTGATTCCAATCAAAGTTAATCATACATCCTTTTTATATGTAAATGTATTCATGGCCAAACAAATGTTCAGATTTCTCTTATTAAATCAGTGTGCATGTTTCAAAAATATTCCCAGAGTCTGAAATGTTTTTGAAATATTTCAGCAGAATTTCTGCATGACTCTTTTTTTCCTTGAGATCTTGGATTCACCTGTTCTTCTTCATGATTACCTCATGCAATGAATCACAACGTCAATTAAGCAACAGGAACAGAAATCCACAAATGATTATTAGCCAGGAGAGTTAAATGGAATCTTATTATCCAATGGAATTTTGCAGTACTGTTACACATGGTTGTGAATAGCCACATTCCTGCCTTGCAATGATAAATGATGCTGGTCAACATTTATACAGCATTTCAAAATTCAAAATATTTCATATCAATATTTAGGTAATACCTTTTCTACAGTTTTGGATGTCAGATTAGTCATGCCACATCTCCTTGGAGACAGTGAACTGAGGCTGAAAACAACTGAGGAATGATTTAACATGCAGAAGAACTAGAATCCTCTGGGCTCACAGATTCTTCCTGTTCTGTTGATAAGTATAAAAGAAGACCAACTAATCTGGAGTGGATTAAAACATTTGACCATAGTCCGGCTCATTTATGCACATTTGCCATTAATCTTGCCCATCTAGGAAAGGGTGTGTTTTCTTTCTAACCACAGCATGAGATTATAGGGTAAGGGAATATCCATGGGGTATGGTTAAAAAGGTAAAGACAACCACAACAGTGTAATACTTGTAAAAAACCAAGAAGAAACTTTTAATTGCATCATCATGGCCACTATTTTTTAAAGCACCTCCTGCAAGCCCTCTTGATAGAGTATGAGGCACCTGAAATTATATTGCCTTATAAATCAATGGTAACCTATTCTAAAACCTCTAATATAATATTTCAGGCAGGCACTGGTTTAAAACAATAATTCTTTCCATTTGTCCTTTTATGTCCTTTAAATTTCTCTCTACAGAGAAAATGACCCTTTAATTGTCCCCCACAGAGAAAATATATCACCTATCTCAAATAATTTAATGTGAATATGGCAGGACTCATTCCCCTTCAAGCTTCATCAAGCATAAGTGGAAAATATAAGCTCTTTTTGAACAGCAAAATATTCCACATATGGAAAACTAGTTCTTCAAGCAATCGGCCATGGAGAACCAGTGTCCTCACATTTTCTCCCAAATTAGTTTTGTAACTCAAATCTCCCTATCTCTCTGTTATTCTCTCTCTTCACTCTTTTTGTCTTGCACAATCATAGTTTGGTTAACTAAACCCCAGAGATCCAGGACAATGAGGGAAGGAGAGTCTACCATAATCAATTCTTGATGACAGCCTGTTACCTTTCTTCACATGGATATGGCAATTTCTAGCCTTCTGTCATGGCTCAGTGTTGCCCATGATTTCATACATGCAATCAGCTGACCCCAACAAGCCAAAGTTCATTAGGCCTTATGAGCATGAGGAATTCTGGGAGCTGAAGTCCACACATCTAAAACTGCCAAGTTTTAAAAAAAACATTGCCTATTTATTTATCTATCAAACTTGCATGTCACCCGAAACTTAACAATTCTGGGTGGCTCATAACAATTAAAACAAGGACATTACAATAAACCAATAAAAGTAAATAGGGGGAAAAAAGAAAGCAAGAATGACAGAGAATTATATTTTCATACATTTTAGCATAAGAGCTTAGGCTACTTTGTGTCTTTCACTCAACCTGTTTACTAACGAGGCACTGCATTTGATGAAATGTATGTTTTCCAATTGCAAAATAAAATACTGATTGTTTTCCTACTGTTTGACTTTTGCTTGATTAATTAGGACAGGCATGCTTCTGGGTCCCAGCAGGAAATGATATTGTTTAATGCAATGCTTCTTAAAGGACTCCTAGAGGCTTCCCTAAGATTTTCTCAGGGATCCTTGAAATCAAAATAACTTGCCAGCCAAAGTTAAAAAATAAAGCATTATTAAAATATCAGTTTTAAAATATCAGTTTTGAGAAGCAGTAGTAGCAGCAAATGTGTCAATTTTAATTTAAACAGTAAATATTGATAAGGTCTATAAACAAAGCTTTTTTGGGGTCCTCCATAATTTTTAGAAGTGGAAAGTGGCCCAAAGATTTAAAAACCCACTCTGGTTTAATCAAAGGGAACCGAAGTACACCAACCCTTCAGGGTCGAATTAGCTGGGATGATACTGTTGGAGACAGGTGGTCCATTCAGTAATCAGGTCTTATGCCATGTAGGCCTTCATAGGTAATAACAGCATCTTGAATTGTACCTGACAAGCAAACTGGCAAGCTATGAAACTTGTAAAGCAAAGCAGAGGTGGTATTCAGCAGGTTCTGACCAGTTCTGGAGAACCGGTAGTGGAAATTTTGAGTAGCTCGGAGAACTGGCAAATATCACCTGTGTCTGGAGATTTTACAGTATCTTTCCCCTGCCACGCCCACCAAGCCACACCCACAGAACTGGTAGTAAAAAAATTTGAATCCCACCATTGAAGCAAAGGTATTATTACATGGACCTACCAAGGCATGCCCATCACTGCCTATGTACCAACTGGAGTAGCCAAACACTACTGTTTGTAGCAAAGCTTAATATTATCTTATCTGAATTATTCACAATTTTCTAGATCAGAGGTTTCAAACTCACATTGTCATGGTGGCGTCACGTGATATATCAGGACATATTCCCCTTCACTAAACCAGGTGTGAGCATGGCTAGCACATGACTAGCACACTATCTCCTACGGCTGGTCTTCCACCAAGCTGCCCCATACCACTGGGATGAGGAGCCACTTAGGTGGTTCTGCCCCAGGCGCCTGATGGACCCTGAGAGGTTCCAGGCAGAACTGGGGTTTTTTCCTACATCCCTTACCCACAGCCCTGCCGAGGTCCTTGCAGCTGCCTGGCAACAGTCGACTGCAGGGGCTCTTGACAGGGTTGTCCCTGTGCGTCCCCTTACTCGGCGCTGATCCCGGTCAGCTCCCTGGTATACTGAGGAGCTCTGGGAGATGAAGCATCATAGAAGGGGACTAGAGAGCAGGTGGAAGGCGACCCGCTCCAGATCTGACCGAGCCCAGCTAAGAGCCCATATTAGGACTTACCTGGTAGCTGTGGGGGCAGCGAGAAGGTCTTATTCTCTGCCCTCATAGCATCTGCAGATAATCACCCAGCCACCCTGTTCTGGTCGCCCGCTCCCTCTTACAGCTGGGGGAGGTGGCAGACCCTCTGCAGGGCAGAGCTGAGGAATTTGGTCAGTATCTGCAGGATAAAATTGCTCGGACCCGGGAAGGGTTGCGCTCGAACTTACAGTGGTCTGAGGATGTGGGTGCAAGTGGTCTGGTTAATGTGATCTGGACTGAGTTCAATCCTGTTTCTGAGGATGAAGTGGAGAGGATCATGTGGCGGCTGAGCTCCACCACATGTTTATTGGACCCATGCCCTTCCTGGTTGGTTTATGCCTCCAGGGAGGTCATGTGCGGCTGGCTCCGGGCAGTGGTCAACGCTTCATTAAGGGAGGGGCTGTTCCCTGCCACCTTGAAAGAGGTGGTGGTGAGGCCCTTCCTGAAGAAGCCTGCCCTGGACCCAGCCGTGTTGAACAACTTTCGTCCTACCTCCTACCTCTTGGGACGTTCGCAATCAGTGTTAGCAGGGGGGCAGAGGTCGGCTCCGAGGTATCTCACTTGTGGGGTGCCTCAGGGGTCGATCCTCTGGCCCCTCTTGTTCAACATTTATATGAAGCCGCTGGGTGAGATCATCTGTGGCTTTGGGGTGATGTATCATCAGTATGCTGATGATACACAGTTATACATCTCCACCCCAGGCCACATCAGTGATGCTCTCTCTGTGATGTCCCGTTGCCTGGAAGCGGTGTGGATCTGGATGGACAGGAACATGCTTTGACTCAATCCAGCCAAGACAGAGTGGTTGTGCATACCGACATCCTGGTCCAGTTTGGAGATTCCATCTTTGGTCATGGGGAGGAGGTGTTGCCCCCCGTGGACAGGGCACGGAATCTGGGGGTCCTCCTGGACTCACGGCTCAAATTGGAGCAGGAGGTAGGGGCCGTGGCCAGGGGGGCCTTTGCCCAGATCCGGCTGGTTCGCCAGTTGCGCCAATACCTGGATCGAGATGCCCTGCGCACGATCACTCAGGCGCATCATTTCCTGACTCGACTACTGTAATGCTCTCTACTTAGAACTGCCCTTGCATACCACTTGGAGGCTTCAACTGGTGCAGAATGCGGCCGCGCGGGTAGTGATGGGAGCCTCCCGATACTCCCATATTACACCCCTTCTGTGCGACCTGCATTGGCTTCCGGTCATCCTCCAGGTGAGATTCAAGGTTCTGGTGTTAACATTCAAAGTCCTACATGGCATGGGTCCGGGGTATTTACGAGAACCACTCCTCCCAGCATCGAATACCAACCGCCCTGTACGAGTGCACAGACGGGGTCTCCTCAGGGTGCCATCTGCAACTCAATGTCGCTTGGCGGCAACCCGGGAGGGCCTATTATGTGGCAACTCCCACTCTATGGAATCATCTTCCGCCAGAGCTCCAGCTGGCCCCCGATCTCCACACCTTCCGCCACAATTTAAAGACCTGGCTATTTGTGCAGTCCGGGCTGTGCTGACCCCCTGGGGGGGTCTGATTGTTTTAACCTTGGGGTTTTAAATTTAATTTGGCTTGTATCTTGTTTAATATGCTTTTAGGTAACTTATTTATTGTTGTGTTTTTAGTTGTGAGCCGCCCTGAGTCCTTTTGGAGAGGGGGCGGCATACAAGTTAAATAAATAAATAAATAAATGACACATCCAGCCCGTGGGCCACGAGTTTGACACCCCTGCTCTAGATGATCCCAGACTCTATATTATGACAAGGGGGAAAGGTTTTCTCTTTCTTTGCTACACATCCATTATATCACTTGTCTCCTTTTTCCCTCAGATTTCAAAATCAGGCATATTTCTTCATGAAGATATGTAGTGACCACACATGCTTTATTAAAAAAAAAGAACAGTACTTATTTCAGGAAGCCACTTTAGATTTTTCAAAAATCACTTTTGTCCTTTATTTTGCTCATTTAGCTTTTTATCATACAAATGGTACCATTTCATGCACACTTTCATATTCAGGTGAAAAACACAGAACGTGAATTGTCTTTTTAAAATAAATTTGAATATAGTGTTTGATTTTAATAGAATATGTATTTCTTGGTATGGTCCTTTGAAAAGCAAAGTTATAAACAAGTAAACTTTTTATCCTTCTGAACCTCTTTCAGCCCTTTTTCAGGTTATGTTTGGACTTTATTTTTTTCTAAGAAAAGATATGCTCAGTCCTCTTGATCAATTCAGTTGCTTCTCAGCACATTCTGCAGTTCATTAACTCTGTCGTATCAGGTCAATGGTCCTCATGAGAGATGCCATTCCATCAGACTGTAGTAGACCAATACAGTTTGGAAAGCTAAATCATTCCATGAGCTCAACTGAGGGAGCAGAAACCAACATACCTCCCTCCCTTACAATTTTTTCCTCTTTTCCATTAGATTACAAGTTTGATATTATCATTTCATGCACACTTTCATATTCAGGTGAATATAAGCATCTTTGATTTCATCAATATCACTTTGAAAATAACTGTGGAAGCAGAGATTTTCCATGGAAAAATTTTCCAGACTGCCATTTTTAATATATATTTTAGTGCTTCATGCCTAGAGCACATATTCACCCATTTCCTATCCAACATGGTTTTTGTTTTGTTTTTAATGTAAAAAGGAGAAAAGGGAAGAAGCAGTGAAAAAAACAGCAGAATAAGCAGCTATTCAAGTTTACGTAATTATTAATGCATTGCATTTACAGTATATCACACCTTTCCCAGGAGAGTTCAAACCAGCATATGTGAAGTCTTTTCTAACTTTATCACCATAACACTACTCTCTGTAAGATAGATAAGGCTGAGAGTAACTAGCCCCAAATCATCCAACAAGCTCTGTGCTTGATTGGGAATTTGAAATTGGAACTTGCTGGTCTAAGACCAAATACTGTTTTGCAATGGGGCTTGAAACATTGAGCCCGCAATAGGAGTCCCATATTTTGGAACATCTTAAAATAGTTGGCTCTAAGCAAAGCAACAATAATGGTGAATGTGCACTTATTTGACCTTGCTGAGCAACCATGGTGACTTATGACACCGTTTTCAATTACAAAATAGAACAGCTCTGTGATTTTAATCCATAGCTTTGCAGTAGACTGAAAACAACTTGGGAAAAACATTTGCATTGGTTTATGGTTTCTTGAGTTTTGCAGTGGTTCTTTTGCGTAATTTGCTGTTCTGAAGGTGTAGTTTAAAATGTAACAAGTCTACTAACCAAATGTTTAAAAAATAAATGCAATACTGTTCTATGAGGTTTCACTAGGAATTTTTTACTTGTATTTCTTTATTGATTGATTTTGTGGAAATTATCATAAAAAAATAAAACATTTGCAGAAATGGGCACTAACATCCAGACAGCTTGATTTTGTGTTTAAAGGTAGAACAGCTATTAGATTGTTTTCATTCCTAATGCCACGAAACAGTTTGTACAACTGCAATGCAAATGTGGTTTTCAAAGTTCTAAGCAAGGAGTGTGCAAGTGCAGATGTCTGTTTCTGTAGAAGACAAAGAATCCAAGCTATTCAGAAGCAGCTTCAGAATTATTTCCAAATTATTACATTGGAATTATCTGTTAGTTGAATTATCTGAATGGTAACTTTACTTTTTGTGCTTGAGAGATGTTTCTGGCATTTTTTCCCCTGAATTCCAGTAAAAAATGTCCATTCAGAAGAATGGATTGGCTTAACAGTCATGTGATTTGCTTAAGAACCACAGTGACTCACTTTACAACTGTTGTAAAATGGTCATAAAATCGAATCTGGTCACATGGTGACTAAACTTATGACCCCAACAATTTACAACTGAAATTCCAGGCTCCATTGTGGTTTTAAGTCGAAGGCAGAAAACTGTTTCTACAGTAGGTAGGGGCAGCCTGATCAGCCTAGGTTTTTTTTGTAAATTTGGGGAAGTGGAAAAATTATTCAGAGCATTCTACAGATATCTATGTTTTATGGTCATCTCTTTCCTAATATAAATGCAGAATACAATTTTATTTTTGAAGTCTGCATTGCTCCATATTTTTTTTCAATAAGGTTATTGTGCTAAATCAGGGGTGTCAAACTGGATTTCTTGGAGGGCTGGATCAGCATTGTAGTTGTCCTCTGCAGGCCGGCCGGGGGGAGGGGGGAAGAGATGGGACAGGATGCAGAGAGGCCACGGGAGGCTCCTGCACACCCTGTTTTCAGCCTGGATGGCCTCTAGCAGCCTGCCAGCCAAAATGGGGCATGGGGGGGGCATGGGTTTTCAGCCTGGACAATCTCCTGCAGTACCCTGCAGAGTGCTGCAAGAGGCCATCCAGGCTGAAAATGGGGCACGTGGGAGCTACCCACCCCCCACTCCACCCCATTTTCTCCAGCAGAGGCACCGCGGGCCAGACCTTTGCTATTTGCAGGCTGGCTCCATGGGCTGGATCTGACCCATGGGCCTTGAGTTTGACACCCCTGTGCTAAATTGAAAATGTCCACACTTAAGCCAATCATGTGGTTCTACTTATTCTTTCTGCATTATCTCTATATGTAAACTGTAAATGTTTGTATTTAAGGTAAACTTGATATTCTGTTAGACTATAATTAGTGACATGGGATGAGCATGCTAATTAAAAATTTGGATGATTTACAATATAGCAACATTTGTAAGAATTTTAAAACCCTTCATTTAATAATTAGAAAAGCAAGCAAACATATCTTTAACTTCTTGCTTCCTTGCAGAACTTTTTTTTCAAAATTTGTCATGATACCCATAGGTTTTCTGTGTAATCAATGCACCTAAGAGTGAATAAATCCCTTATACGTGCCATCTCTAAAATCCACCAACACGTTTTCTCCAGTGTTGAAAGTTCTATATGCCAAATGTTATAACCAAGTTATAAACATCTAGAAAACAGGATTTAAGTAAAAAATCAATTACCCCACATATGTTAAAAGAGACTTTTGAATCATTAAATTCTGACCTTAGATTTTCAGAGAGAAAAACAGAATTACACATTAGTTTGAGTGGATAAAAGCCAAAAGAAATAATATAATCCAGATCAGTGAGTTTACATTTATAAAACTACCTGAAAGTTAAATAATGCTGCTTGCCTAACTAAATATACTCTCAGAAGCGGAATCTAGTTTGCCAAAATACATTACCAACCATCACTTCTCTGAAATTACGCTTCCAAAGCAACTATTAATTTTTAATTAAATACTGATGTAGCAATAAATACTGGCTTCAAGTTTTAAAGGTCTTGGGAAAACTATGATAGCTGCAAGTTGGTTGAGGCACTGTTTCACTGTGTGCTCTACAATATAGAGATTCCAAAGAGTTCATGATCACGTTGGTAAAAACATGTGTATGAACATAGTAGTGATCTCACAGGTAAAAACTGCAAGTTTTTGCTTGTCTTCATTCGCTTCTAAAAAGAAAGAAAAAAATGTGACAGCTACGTTACAGAATTTTACATTTTTTTGTACAAATAGTGTACTATGAAAAAGTCCCTTTTTAATCCCTCTCATAATATAAACACTTCCAAACTTTACATTTTCTGATAAATGATATAAAGCATATCTGCAGTTAAGGAGTTTTCTGAAGTTGCCAGGGATTCTGAATATGTAAAAAACAATCTAGTCCAATATAATTAGGCAAGGCAAATAGGTCATCAAGAGTCAAAGAAAACAAATTTACTGAATTGCATTTAAAAGTAGCAATTAGAAGAGCAGAACCTAAACCTAGAAATCAAGATTTCATATTCTGTTGAGGTGGTGTTAAGAAATAAAGTCAGATTTGTTCAGGATAAGCCTCCAGAATCTTCTTCCTTTTACAGAGTTCCTACAAAGGGATGTCAGATTCTATTGTAAAGTACCATAGCACATGTATGGGTACTGTCCATGTTAGTTCCATCCATTCATCCATTCATGTTTTGGGTTTCTCTATCTTTTGTCTCAATTAGAGACTAAATCTCCACTTTAAAAGGACAACAAAATAGAGATGTTGCTTTTGTGTCATGTCCTTTCCTGGACAAGATATGTAGTGTGTTGTCTTGTACTACACAACAGGACTGCTTAGTCCTGATATGTTTGCCAATGGCTACATTCCCTGACTAACACATGCAACTAGGCGTGGAGAAGTACTGAATGGTTTTTATGATGCAACACCAAAATATGCTTTCGTCATTCTGAATCAACATCATTTGAAAAAAAAACAGAGATTAAGAGACCAGCTTTTAAGTATGAAATTAAAAGAACAAAGTTTGAAGCTGATTTTCAAACCATTATTTGAGTTATGTTTAAATAAATTATTATTTGAAAAGGGCCACTGTCTGGGATACTATTTGGAGACCAGCTATTGTTGCTGCCATTGTTAAAAGCATTGACAAATCTGATAAAAAATATTTCTGAAATGATAACTCAAGACATCATGGGTTATCTAGCATCTACTAAAATTCATGTGATCTTGGATTAAGAACCTGATAGACAAAGAGACACAATCCTTAACCCTCTATTTAAACTCTACTGCCTTCCTGGAGTCAGTAGATCAGGGGTGTCAAATTCATGTCGTCACAGCATCACATGATGTATAGGGACTTTTCCCCCCTTCATTAAATAGGACGGGGCGGGGCCAGCACGTGATGCATCCGGTCCATGGCCCACGAGTTTGACACTCCTGCAGTAGATCATGAGCTGCTGAAAATTCAGTCCCACAAGCTTTGTTCCTTAGGGAAAGGAGCAAATAAATACTGCTCTCTTTTTAGCCACCATTTAAATGCAGGGAGATTATCAACAAATCACAACACACCATGAAGATAGCATGGACATTTTTGAGGTTGTTCTACACAGTAGGGCAGGCAGCTTATAACCCATAACTGATTTCATTCAGGTAATCAATAGGATAAAAAGGAGAGCGTTTGGGGCCTGGAAGTGAGTAGGCTAGTATAATGTATGAGAACAATGCCTAGCTTAATCTTGAATTTCTGTAAATGGATAAGTCCACTTGTTCTACATTAAGAGTAAATATACAATCCAATCAAATAAAAATAAATTTCTTCCTTACACTGAGTAATGCTGCAAATTATTATAATAATAGCTTTGGTCAGTACATACTAAAACTAGTACCTATTTTGATTTACTATATTTTTCCTCAGCTTTCCCACAACAACCCAAATAACAACCATTACGACAACCATAGAAAGTCAATGCAGTTGACTTGCCCAAAGGTAAAAATCAATAAGATTTGTAGCAGATTTCCCACATCTATGTCAAACTTTTAGTTATCATTTCTATTCTACAGATAACAGAAAAATAATAGCACTGTCCCCCCCATTAATTTGAAACCAGTAAGAAACCAGTAAAATTCAGGATTTTATATTTACAGTGTCAAATACGAAAATGAGTTATATTTTTAGAAATTAAAAATCCTTCAAAATGCCATTGTGTGCTTTCTACTTTATTCACACAAAATGCCAACTCTGCAAGATGAGAACTGGGATATTAAATAAATATTGGTTGGGTCAAAAGAAATTAAGTGCTTGCCTGAGGGGAATTATTTGTTGTGTTTCACAAGCAACTCTCTCATGTGGAAAAGACACTCAAATATAGCTTGCAAAATGGCATGGAATGGAAGGTTTTTAAAGAATCCCATGTGTTCTTGGGAACTTAGCCAGCGTAATTGGGCTGCTTCTCATAAGAAATGTGCATTGGGTAGATGGATACTGAATATCTGTAACTGAGAGAAAATAGATGATTTACAAAACAAAAAATATTTTGTTTACATGACGTCTGTTTTCAACTTAGTCCAAGAACTTGTTTATGGAAGTTGTTGTATAAGACTTTAAACCCCTGCTAAAATGTATACATTATATGGGTGGTACTGCTCCTATTCATTATTTCTTATGCAAGAATGTAATCTCTGAAATTAAACAGTTGTCCTGCTTGTTCTTGTACAAAAGTTCACAAACGCACTGATGTATTTTCACTTTGGGTCACTGAATTCTGCATTCAAACCTTCATTTTGTAATACCCATGTTTAAATTACATGGGGATAACTCCAGAAATATAAGCACTCTTTGTTTATTTTTATAAAACATTTTTACTGTAAAACTTATTTCTTGTTATAATATGTATAAAGTTCAGTGTCCCAGTCAGAGAAAGTTTTGGTATTCTGATTTTCTCCCAGAATTTTCTTTTCTACCCGTTCCTAGTGTTCCAGATATGGTCCAGCTGTGAAATTGGTCATATAATCAATTAAAATATAAATATAATTTATGCTTGTTAAACTGCTTCCAACTGAATATATGACTGAACTTTGTGCTATTTCTGTATACAATTACATTAATTTTCCAAAATAGACTTCTCCAGGTCCAAAACTTTAAACAACATCGTCTTTCAAAAGAAGTTTTTGATTATATTACAGATTTTCTATGGAGATAAGAGCTCCCAGGCAAGCATACTTTATTCCCTGTAGGTTATCTATTTAAAAGAAATTAAGGAAGTTTTTATAACTGCAAAGCTAATCAGAATAACCATGAATAAAGAAATCGACTAAATTATGACAACTACCCACATAATCAGGCTTAAGCTTCTAGATAAAATGATATCAATTTAACAAATAAAATAAAAATAATATTATTTCCCAATTTCAGATTCTGGTCAATCAGATTTTGAAGCATAATTTAATATTAAACCCAATTTTTCCTTTATTTTCCAAACATAGTTTTTCTATTTTCAGGTTCCCTGTTTTACATTTGTACTCACTCCCTTTATATTCTCCTGGGAGAGGGGGGGAAAACCATATTGACTAATTTGTATTGCTTTCCAAAGTTTATCCTGTATTATCCTGGTGCTGCTTCTAAGTTGCTCTATTGTATATGTAGAAATAATACACTAACATCTATGAAATATAAGGAAATATTCTATTTGATGCTGAACGTTGTCTATGATATGATCAGCTTTGTAACACATCAAATTTTGCTCTTCTATTTGTAGAACAGTGCAGTTACTGGTACTGTCACCATCTTCATTCTTGGGTGGTGAAATAGCAATGTTAGAATGTGGATGAAGGAATGGTTTTTCTGTACTCTTATTCCAGATGTTAAACTGTATTTTAAGAGCCCTATTCTTAATTTTAGACACATCACTGCATTCCTAATGACAGGGTATTTAATGGAGTTATACCACCTAAATGTTCCTTTATTTATAGTTGTATTTAAAAATGAGAAAATCTTTAAACAATTATGTTTTGCTCATTATGCAGTTGTATTGTTGTTTTGCAATGGGTGTGTTAAGCCAACTGCTGCTTTCCCAGCTTTTAATCTTTGCCTTCATCTTTGACCAAACCTCTATGCTATTGCTCTTCATTCTATGTAAAAAAAATTGTACCACTGTTGCTATTATGCTGATGGGTTGTTTCAGAATTGATTGTGTTGCTCATGAAGCATTAAATCCATTTTCTATTTTAATAAACATATTCTGAATTGACCAAACTGTGAAGGCATTCAATACCAGTCTTCTGATTCACATTTGTAAACATTACCAGAGATCTTTGGCATACATTAATGTTTTTTATGCAACTTTAACATGTGTGGACTTCAACTCACAGAATTCCTCATCCAGTATAAGTTCACACATTGTAAAAGTTGCTAAGGTTGAGAAACATAGATGTACAGTAATCTCAAGGAAACCATTATCTCAGGGTAACCTAAAACAAGAGTAATCCTCGACTTAGGACCACAATTGATCCCACCATTTCTGTTGTTAAGTGAAACATTTCTTTAGTGAGTTTTGCCCCATTTTACGCTTTTCACTGAAATTGTTAAGTTGGTAACATGGTTGTTAAATGAATCTGACTTCCTCATTGAATTTGCTTGTCAGAAGGACACAAAAGGTGATCACGTGACCCCAGGATACCCCAACAGTCATAAATATGAACCAGTTGCCAAGCACCCAAATTTTGGTCACATGACAATAGAGATGCTGCAATAGTCATAAGTGAGAAAAGCGGTCATAAGTCACTTTTTTCAATCTTGATGTAACTTTGAAGGGTCACTAAATGAACTGTTTTAAGTCGAGGACTACCTGTATATTGTATGGATAAATTGCTACACTAGAGAGTAAATTGCTACTCTGGAAAAACAACATAAGATCCAAATTGAGAAATTATGGCTGCACTCCTGCTTATCTGAGAATATGTCTGACTGAAGTCAGTGGAGCTTAACTTTTGAGATATTGTACCTATTTAGAATTGCACTCCTAACTGAATAAAATGATTTTTTAAAAGCACAGAATAATCAAAAAGAGAAAAATTTATAGGAGTATAAATAAGATCAGGTTGGCCATTTATAGAAAATTAGTTCTCAACCATATGGAGTCTTCCCTGAATTTGTCAGGATTCTGCTTACGTTTGGAAGCCAATTATTATTATCGATGAACGCAGAGGGAAACGAAGCATTTAGAACTGCATAAGAAAAGCATGCAGCAATAAAATCTAGTTAAAGTCTTAAAATTGCAGTGAATCTATCTTTAAAAATGTACAGTATCAAAGTAACTTACCTGTTTTATATCTATGAAGCGCACGCATTCTAGCCACATACTCAGAAAGCTGTGTCCACACCGTGCACATTCTTGCTTCTGGGAAAGCAAATTCTGTGCACGTGTGTTTTGTTTTACTGCTCTGCATAAAAGAGGGTTTTCATTTTCCAGCTGAGTAAAAATAAATCTTGCTGTTAGTTCCTGTGGATTTAAAAGACAAAATGATAAACATTATTGACAAGAATGGTAACAGAAATTTAAATATGTCACTTGAAATTTTAATTGAGAAAAAAATATATGCCACTGTCTTTTTAACTGCACAGTACAGTCAGAAAAATACAACAAAAACCATTATTATAAAATAATTAAGAAGGAAGACCACAAAAATGAAAAACAGTAGACTTAATACTAAAACATCAAAAACTCTGCATAAGTACGAATGCTCGTAACCCCCTCCAAACTTAATAAGGAGACAGATTGTAAGTTTTTCCAGTAGCAATTTGTTTCTTAGCATGGTCCCTGCCAAGGGAAAGAAAAAGTAATTACAGATGTTAAATGCATCTGTGTTGAGATCTATAGAATGTGCTCCATTGATATGTAAAAGCATAAAGCAGACTATGTGGGAATAGCAATAGTAATTAGAAATATACTGCTTCATAGTGCTTTACAGAGTCAACATATTGGCCCCAACAATCTGGGTTCTCATTTTACCGATGTCAGAAGGATGGAAGGCTGAGTGAACTTTGAAACAGTGAGACACTAACTGCTGAACTGCTTGCAGTTGGCAGTCAACAGAATTAGCCTGCAATACTGCATTCTAACCACTGTGCCACCACGGCTCTTAGAATACATAGGTAAATCTGTAGATGGCTGGACTTTAAGCCATGCAATGCTTTGCACACCAGTGGGAATACTTTGAATTGAGGGTAGAAAGCAACCCATAACTAATAAAGCTGTTTCAATACATGGATTGTATGGAACCTTTGAGAGACACCACTCAGCACTCATGCTGCTGCATTCTGAACAATTTCCAGGCTTTTTTCAAGAAATGCACACTTGATTTAATAGGACCCAGTTTGGTGTAGTGGTTAAGGCATCAGGGTAGAAAACAGGAGACTGTGAGTTCTAGTCATGCCTTAGGCACAAAGCCAGCTGGGTAACCTTGAGCCTATCATTCTCTCTTAGCCCTAGAAAGAAGGCAATGGCAAACTATTTATGAAATTATGCCAAGAGACCTGTTCAGGCAGTTGCAAAGAGTCAAGACTGACTCAAAGATAGCCCCCCAAATAACCACCCAATTTATCAGCTTAACCTGATAAAAGGTTTTCTATCACCTCTGTTCCTTCAATGTTTTCTTCCTCCTGTTACACATAAGAAGATAGCATTTACATTTGATGCATAGGGTATATCAAAAATGTTCCTTCCTTCTGAATTATTAGCTGATTGATACATTTTACTGAGTGATAACATTATTTTAGTGTGAACCCATCTGTGTGTATTTCATAAACCACTACTTATATGACTTGGTGTTACATGAAACCAATTGTTTAAAATGTTTAAAACAAAGGATAATTTAGGACTAGACTTCAACCCAATCAGTTTTAATTGATGTTTTAATCATCTCAGATTCATACAATTAAGGTTTTTAGTACTATGCTAAATCATTTTAGTCCATTTAACTTGAAAACTAATATACAGTACTCATATAATTAACAATAACTTTCAATATATATCCCAGGCTACAAAATAGTTGTTTGAAATTGTTTGAATAGCAAAATATAAATTAGTATGAAATCTAAGAAAAACATCATGCCAAAGCAATAGTTTCTTGAACATGTACTTCTGTATTAATAACCTTAAGAGTGAGAATGTCCTCTTCTTGTATGGCACTAACTGGGTTTTTCTGAAGCAATGGATTATTTTCACAGTAAAGTTCTTCAAGCTGAAGATATCCCATCTATTTAAATAACAAAATAACATTTTAAATATAAAACAATATATTTAGCATTTTCCCCAGTAACATCATTTATTTTCCATACATCTTAGGCCTATAGTTTGGTTTGGCCCCCTGACAATTTTGGGAGTAGTTATTTGTACTCTTTCAAATTACAAGCTGTCCAGTGTCTTTTTGGGAGTCAAGTTCCCTCCAAATTAGATAGATAGATAGATAGATAGATAGATAGATAGATAGATAGATAGATAGAGTAAGGTAAGGTAAGATAAGATAAGATAAGATAAGATAAGAAGATTAGATTAGATTAGACAGACAGATAGATATAAGTAATCACATTTGAATAGATAAAAGAATCAAGTTACAAATACAATTGGGAAAAAAAAGAATGTTTTTTGTGCCCAGATTGAAAAGGCCTTGTGTCTCTTGTATTTCAATCTAAAACTGCACGAAATAACATTTTCTATAGCAGTACTAAAATGATGGGGCTCTGCTTAGACATCCATTTCAATGGCTTATGTGGCTGACTGTACATTATTTGTTTTAGCAAGCTTTTGATCTGGTTGATTTTATCTGCAATTCTTTACCACTATCATTTTGTGTAAACATATTAAACTTTACTAAGCAATGGTTTGTTTCTATAACAAAAAAATGGTAAAATTCATGTACAAAAACAAATTGGCAAGACTCAAATGCAATAACAGCATAAACACAATTACAAAAGTATAATATCAAAAGTCAAGTAATGGTCCTTGATATATTTACATGGCACTGTTGGAAATGCATTATATTTGAGTATTTTCTAGGCCAACCATTAGACTTCAACAGAAGATTGGTTACAGATGTTTCCATTGAAGAGATTGATTAACAATCATACTTACTGCTTTGGGAAAAATCTGAATATTATTTCCTGCAACATCAAGAATCCTAAGTCCCTTCAGCTTGCAGATTCCCTAATTTAAAAAGATAAATATGAATTAATAATTTTTAAATAAATGCCATTCAGCGCAAACCTAAGTAGACCTACTTTGAAGTTCCGCAGTGTTCCCAAGTGAACATGCATAAAGTTACTGAATTCCTGGAATGTATTTCTAGAGTATCCCCAGAAGTAACCATCAAGTTTCAATTTTAACGTAAAAGGAGGAACAATTATCATTAAATACATGGAGAATAATTAATACAATGTGATTATGTTTAAATGTGACCTAAATTATATTAAATTTAGGGTTTTTTGCTATACAGTATCATTATTTTGTTCCAGTCTTTGTCTATGGAGATTCTGAGTCATCCAAGTCATTGTTGTCCCAAAGGTGTTTTTTCAAAAGGCAACTGAACTTTCTTGTTTTTCTTTGAAGACATTTCTTTCGCTTCTCATCCAAGAAGCTTCTTTAGCTCTGGCCAGTTTAGCAAAGGGGAAAAAAGTCGTGATACATCACATGACAACGATGTGATGAGTTTGACACCTGTTTTAAAGAGTCACTGAGGCTACCTGGAGGGTCACCTAAATGTTACCTAAGAGTCATCAGGGTCACCTGAGTAGTGCAAATGGGTGTGGAGCCTTCTTGTAACTGTTAAAAGGACTCTGTTATAAATTGGAAATAGATGATGTCATATCTGGTCTGGACTGAGATTGGTTCTATCATCTATGAGGCCATCTATGTCAAAATTGAACAGCCCTCTCTCAACAGAGGGGAAGGGATTTCATCACAACCTCCTCTCAATCATGTGATCAAAATTCAGGTGCTTGGGAATTGGAATGTATTTACAACTGTTGCAACATCTCGGAATCATGTGATCTCCATTCAACACCTTCCCAATCAGGTTCCAACAAGGAAAGTCAATGGGAGAAGCAGGATATGCTGAACAACCACAGGATTCACTTAACTGCAGTAATTCGCTTAAGAAACATGGCAAAAAAGTTGTAAAATTGGGAACCCCTCAGTTAATAACCACTTAACAATGGAAATTCTGATCCTAATTGTATATATAAGTCAAGGACTACCTGTACTCTATATAAACAAAACCTTTGACTACTGTTTAGGGCAATGACCCCCAACCTTTTGGGTATAGGGTCCAGTTCTGTGGAGAGGTTTTTCCACGGATTGGAGGGAGCATGGTTTCATGTGCTGCTTGTATACCATGGATGGGTCTTTGCTTGTTTGCCCAGTTTCTGTCATGCCGGTGCTGGTCCTTAGACTGGGGGTTGGGGACCTCTGGTTTAAAATATACCTGCTGCATATTTACATACCAAATAACAGAACTGATCATTGCAACTTTTAAGATGAGTTAACAGGAATACACAAAAGACCACCTTGCAGTAGAGTGAAACACTTCACCCCTCCAAATGTTGCTGAAGAAGAGTCTCCAAGCTCCATCATCATTGGCTCTTTTGACTGAGCGACCAAAGGCCTGTTTCATTTCCCTATCTAAATCCTAAAGGCATGGCTTTTTTAATGATCACAATGTTTGTTTTCCAAACATAGCTACTCACATCAGGGAGCGATTCTATTTTATTTCTTGACAAAATCAAGGTCTTGAGTTTTTTCAGATGTTTGATGTCTTCGGGTAATGAGGTGATGAAATTGTGGGATAAGTGAAGTTCATGCAAATTCTGAAGGTAACAAAATTCCTTGGGGATCTTTTCCAATTTGTTATTCTCTAAACTCACACATTCAAGATTTTCAAGCCTATTGGAAGAAAGTATTTGAGTATACTTGCTTTTAAATATTTAACAATCGTCTATAAATGATGGCCTCTAATGTTTGCATATAAATCAATTTTAATGAAATTACTAATAGCATATTCTCAAACCAGACTTGCTAGCCTTCCACAGATATCAATTATAATAATTCAACTGCACCATGTTGGATATTATGGGAACTGATGTTCAATTTATCACTATTGAACAACCTATCTATATCCTTTTTTCCTGCAATGTTTAACTAGTCAAAATGTTACATCATAGACCCACAGTTTTTGAACCAAGATATCTCAAATGGGGTCACTTACAGAATGGGTCCAAAATCTAGGACTCAAGACTCCTGTGGAATTGAAATTTGGCAAATTTTATAAAGTATTTTACAATATAAAATGGTCATAAAATACTTCATGACATAGTACAAAATGTCATAAAACATTTCCTATATCTATGCTTGACTCTTCTATGCAGTTCAACATGGGTTATTTTCAAGGCAGATACATTTTGAATGTTTTCCAATTTTTCCAGTGAAGGCAGGACATCAGAAGTTCTGCCACTGTTGAAGGCATTGAGGAATCTGATAAGAAAATATCTCTGAAATGATAACCCAAATGTCTAGCATTTACTAAAACTCTTGTTCCTATAACATTTGACTGCATGAAACAATGCATCATAGGGCAATCTTTTTTCAACTAAAGTATATCATATAGGCTAACTTACAGAATATGTCCAAATGTGCAACACGACTCCCATGAAATTAAAATTTGGCAATTTTTATAAAACAGTTTATAAAAATTATATTATGGGCTCACTTTGGTATACAATATTTAAACAACAGAAAAGTGATCTGGATCAATGTTTTTCAATCTTGGCAAATTTGAGTTGTGTTGACTTCAACTCCTAGAATTCTCCAGCCAGCTTAGAGTCTTAAAGGTGCAAGGTTGAGAAGCACTGATCTACTGTAGATAAATTGAATGATGTATAAATATTTTTTTCAGCTACCATATGAAACTGTGGACATAAAACAATTTACTATATTCTGTTGTTAAACGTAACATCAAATATTAACTTATCTCACATTTCATTCAAAAACAAAGGGACCTATTTTCCCCCACAACCACTCTTTTAGGCAAGCTGAGCTAAGAGAGAATAACTGACCCAAAATCACTCACTCAGATTGTATGGCTGATCCAGATTGTTTAGAACAGGGATGTCAAACTCACAGCCCATGGGCCAAATGCATCACGTGCTGGCCACGCCCACCCCCAGTTTAGCAAAGGGGAAAAAAGTCCCAATACGTCACGTGACAATGATGTGACGATGTGAGTTTGACACCCCTGGTTAGAAGATCCAAACCTGAAAAAGAAAAGATCCTACAAATCAAGTATTTCTACTGCAGTCAAACAGTCTGGATTAAATTATGTTTGAAAATTAAGCAAAGATTGCAAAACACATTGTTATGGTAAAATAGCATGAAAAAGATACGGACCTATCTCAACACAGTGGCATTCATAGGTGGCAGCAATGAGAGTAAGATTGTTATAAAGAGCAAGAGAGATCATCCCACAAGCCCTATCCCTGTTATACCTGCCTTATGATGTCACACACATAAAGCTTACAGCATCACTTTGCAACACAGCTTTCATCATTCAAATACTGCTGCTCACAAAAATAGTGACAGGTTATTAAAACTAACTTATCCATCACAGCCAATTCAGGCAAAACCTCATCCCGGTATTTATCAAATTTACCTGCAAATCTCTGGAGGAAGATAACTTAGTTGGTTCTTGTTCAGATTGAGAAGTTCTAAATTCTTCAATTCATCTATAAAAAACATAACCTTCAAATAAAGCTTTTGCAGAGATATTCCCAATGTTCCATTTTATTTATACATTCCTTGTGGATGCTATTTTTAAGTAACCAAGAGTATATTTAATTAAATAATTTGATGTAACTACCATTCTGCTATGCATTTATTTTTTGACCTTCATTTCTACTAAAAAGAAGTTATATTTTGTAAGAGCATTCACAAAATTCTGAGGGCTGCACTTGGGATTTTCAAGGATCACATGGAACCCGTTTCTGCATCTCTGCATTAGCTTTGTTAGGACCAGTTTCAATTGAAAATGAACTACTGGCAACAAAGGATGCTTAGAGGATGGAGTCCTCAGTTATAGAAGATGGATAAATAACACAGCTTATAAGTAACAACAGCTGTCAATAAAAACATAATAAACATTTTTTAAAATAAAAGCAACAGAATCCCTTTCAAGGAGCATAGACATGAATAGGGGAAGAGTGAATTTGGAGTGAATTTTTGGGGTGATGACTGTTTTCTTTTTTTCTTTCTCTCATAAAAGATTCTTTAAAATCCCTCAAAGTATTATTATTTTAGATATTATTTTAGAAAACTCATCCTTCTTTTCTCATTGACAGATTTTTTTTCTGAGATTGTATCAGTTAAAAGTGACAATATCTTTCTTTCAAAATTATTCATTTCATTCATATGCTAACTTATACAACGTAAGTTATTATAATACACTTGCATAGACATGTAAATTAAAAGTGATTTCAGTACAGTGGAATGAAAGGAGCGATTTCATCATATAGCATAGATTTGTAATAGTAAATAGTATAGCACATAGGTAGCTGTATATCTGCTGTATAGTAGAGTATCTGACTTTTAACACATGGTATGCTCTTACCAAATATTAAAGGTGACATTTTGGAGATCTTGTTTCCAAACAAATAAAGCTTTTGCAGAGATATGAGATATTTCAATTGCTCTGGAACTTCCTCAAAATTATTATTTCCCAAATTTAGTACCTTCAACTACAATCAAATATTTGATTAATTAGTGCTAATCAATTCTCCTCTAAGGTTGAAAAAAGAAAGACACTCATGTATATTAGCAATGTACCACCAATTTTGAACTATCATGTTAAGAGCTGAAACTATCCTGTGATTCAAGTATACAACAGAAATTCCTCTCTTAAAACAAAATTGGGCATTATTGTCAGTTAGCTTGAAATTGTGAAATGGGCTACAAGCAAAATCCTACATTATTATAGCAGTTTACCGAAGTGGCATGGAATTATCAGAAAAAGATTTAGTATAGAATGGCATGGCATGCAAATTCCTTGGAATAGGCCTTATTAAAGAAATACCCTGCTTTTCATTCAGGAGCTCAAAGTATGGATGAATACAGTATTTATTTTTCTATTTGTATCCCACCTTTATTATTTTTACAAATAACTCAAAGTGCTCCTCCTCCTGCTATTTTTCCACAAAAACCCTGTGAGGTGGGTTTGGCTGAAAAAGACTGACTAGCCCAAAATTATCAAGCTGGTTTTCATGGCTAAGGCTAAGTATAGTTAAGTATTAGATTTGGTGCAATGAAATTTTGTATCAAGTAATACTACAGGATTGATAAGTTTGTTAATAAATTAGCTGTCTAACACAACATAGTGATCTATAAGCTATGAATTGCAAACCATGATAACAAAGGAGTCG
This sequence comes from Naja naja, assembly GCA_009733165.1. Classification (NCBI taxonomy): domain Eukaryota; kingdom Metazoa; phylum Chordata; class Lepidosauria; order Squamata; family Elapidae; genus Naja; species Naja naja. The sequence continues at coordinate 191,977,010 of CM019150.1, read as the reverse complement.
TATTAATGCAATGGGTGAAGGTATCTATATTAAGCTGCAGTAATATGACTTTGCTGAATGGCTGTGGAGATTCTCAATCATTCAGGTCATTGTTGTCCCCAAAGTGCTTTTTCCAAAGGGCAACTGAGCTTTCTTAGTTTTTTCTTTGAGAATGTTTTGCTTCTCCTGCAAGAAGCTTCTCCAATTCCAGATGATATTTAGATTTTTGCAATCCCAGTAAGTAGCCTTTATTTAGAGGATATGTTTAAACTGAAACTTTAACAATGGTCAAATGTTGATTCTGCCATGGGTTTACACTATTACAATTACAGCATATTTATCTGCTCAAAGTAACATTTTTATCACACACACAAAAAATGTCATGCAGCAAAATGGTTACAATAGTACAATGTAGATCTCAATTGTTCCAAAGATGTTGTTCAAAAGACCTAAAATGCATATCTATTTTTTTCAAAAGGAGAAACACTCATTTTAAAATGCTTCTTCATTCCATGTCAGAGGATAACTATTCCTGCCTTAGCCAGTCACATTCTCCCACTTTTAAGAAACCTCTACACAAGGAAACTAATTTTTTTGAATAAAAAAATTACAAACTACAGTAATTTTTTTTCAATGAAGATTTCCAACAGTGAGGCTTTCAAAACTATTCTGGATTGAAAAAAATATTCATCCAGAATTCAGCAGTATGATGATTATAGCTGAGATTACCGAGATCGAAATTATTACACAAATTTGTTACAACAGCAATTTAAGGACTGCTTCTGTGTAATAAACAGTGTTTTTAAAATTCTAAGAACGGTGTGAATGTTTTCCCTCTGTTCTTTCCTTGCAATATCAGAGGTTCTCTATCCAGTATGGAAGAATGGTGATTGCCTAGCAGCTAAACTCTTCTTGCATTGCTACGGAATGATATCCTGCCGCAGTCACCATTCAGTCACCGACCTCTTAAACCAGCATTATGGGTAACAAAGTTTACAATCAGGGTAAGCGAGTGATAACCCTGCTTTACAAATGCGCTTCCAAGCCAGGATTTCGCCCCACCTCCCCACCCTCACCCGGCTCAGAGCCTCCATTTCGTGAGAGAGACTGAACAGTTGGTTGTCTCGCAGGCTCAGGCGCTCCAGGTTGCTCAAGCTGGCCAAGCCCCGGGGCGGATGCTGCAGCCCTCGACGTGCCAGAGAGAGCGAGCGAGTCCCGGAGCCGCCCCTCAACACGCGAAGCAGCTTCCCTTCCGCCATCTGCGGACCGTCCTCCAGCCCGATCACGTCGCTGTGGAAACGGCAGAACTTAAAAAGTTCTTTCCTCCCGTTGTAGTGGAAACGCCGAAACCTCAGCTCGTTTTGTGGGCGGGCACAGAATTGTGGCAATTGTTATAGCTCGGCGTCACAAATCATTCATCAGTGTTCATTTATGACGAATAATGCAATTTTTAAAATGCGCTACGAAGTGTGGGGGAGTGGGGAATACACCCCGTGGGAATAGAAACGTGGGTGTATAAATTTAATTGCCGTCGCTTGATAACGTTGCAAGATCTGATCAGAATCCGAAGAGATAAATACATCTATGACAAATAATGTTAAAACGGGTCAGATTATTTTCCAATCCACAGCTGTGGAGAATAAGAGTTGACTAATGTTAGCATCCAAGTGCAAATAAATTCAAGTGTGATGTTGGCTAATTTAGAAAGCCAAGTAGAGTTTTGAAGGTTAGATCTTGGAAGAATTGTTCTTAAAGGAGACATTGCTTTATAAATATCAGGGTTATTTCAGCATCCAAATTTGGTGAAATGAGACTGTTAATTCTAGGCCTCTCAGTTATGAAAACTGGCTGGGTTACTTTGGGCCAGTCATAGTCCTTCAGTCTGGCCCACCTCGCAAGGTGGCTGTTAGGGAAAATAGAAAGTGCAGAAGTATTAGGTTATATTTGCCGTCTTGATTTCACCAAATATAAAGGTGGAATAAAAATCTAATCATCCCTTACCTTCTGTGATTTGTACTTCCTAGTGCTGAAGTTAATTAATGAACTTTGGGCCTTTACAAAATACTTCACTGCAGTATTAAACACATTCACACAAACACAGCACTGCATAGTGTAACCTGAGAAAATAGATTGAAGGGGGGCATTCCCAAATGGACAATACAGAAGTCAAGTGGAAAGGATATATAGCATTTAACAAATGAAATATCTAATTTATTCATAGCAAAAAATGCCTTTCTAAATATGGACGAATTTTGAAAAGCACTTGAAGTTTTATTTAAAATGACAGAGTTTACACTAGTCAAATTCAGTTCAAATGGAGGGAAATGGAAATAAGGTTCAAAGTAAAATTACCACAATAGTTATGTTTTCAGTAATACCGTTCTTCACTTTTCAGATGCCAGTAATATTTATCACAGTAATAGTAATTCTTCCTTTTTTTCCAAGAAATTTAGACTAAAACTTCTTTCAAAAATTAAGGGTTTTTTTTAAAAAATCAGCAAATAGTATACCTATATAGATAAACTCAGAGTAGGCCACAAATAAAATTCTATATATTCTTCGGGTATTAGCACATACTAGGTACAATATGAGTGATCAAAAAGGTGTTCATTATGAAAGTCAGATGACTTATGAACAATTTTGATTATAAGAATATTTTAAATGATGTATAAAGCAGCACACCACAATGCAAGAGATGAAAATAATTGAAGTTTTATATACTGTCATTATTACCTCAAATATGAAATGGCCTATAGGATCATAGTATATTCATAAATCATGCTTTACAAGGGAAATTTTCCTTTCTTGAAATATAGTCATTGTGGGATGTATGTGGAGATATGTATCCTATAGCAATATTATAATCCACTCTTCCTGTTTTCAAAATAATGGGATAAGTAGAATACCCAGGTGGAGGCACTATTTCATTTTAAACTGGACAACATTCAATATACCAGAGCTTTTTAATACCTATCTAAAATAGATACTAGCACAATGAGTCTTCTGCAGATATTTACATGTTACAGGATTATCCTGTTAACTAAGAAAGATCAGTTCAACAGCCCTGAAAAGTAAAGTTCTACTTTGAAAAGGAAATATTCTAGTGTATTGGAAAAACACGTGCTTTGTATTCCTGGCAATTCCAAGGTGGGTTGGCAAAGTATCTCTTTATCCTGATTACTATTACTGTAAACTGAGCTGCAAGAATCAATATGGTAAGACTGCTTCCTATACTAATGATCAGAGATGGAGGTTTTTGCATTTCAGAATCAGGTACTCTTCTGCCACAACCCAAAATAAAAACAATATGAGTGTTTCAGTAAAGGGGATTCAATACTCAGAACAAATCATCTTGAAAAGTATAACAGCTCAGCAATTTCAGATGATCCGTATGTCAATGGCTTTTATAATTATTTTATGATTGATGTCCATAACAACTGAACCACAATGCAATATTGCATGTCTGTGCATATACATATTGTGTACACTGGCTGTCATGTTAAAATAAAGTAAAACAAACAAAGGAAATATAACTCACAATTTATTATGAGATACATTAGAAACACATCAGAATTTTTTAAAAAAACATGATTTAAACTGAGTAGTGCTGATTACAGATGTCATATGTACAGACACACATACCATATATGTGTGTTTGTATAACCCTGTATGCCTTATTAAAGAATTGAGAATTTATTTTAAGACCTATATAGAGACATTTTGTAGAATTGTAACCATCATTCATGTCTTCTGATGAACTGTGTATTAGCTTTCATTTTCTGCAGTGTTCTCCAATAGAGTTTTTACAGAATTATAATGTTCGCCTAATCCATACGCATGTCTCATGTACCTAAAAAAAAAAATTGAAAAATTCAAGGACTTCCACCAAATTAAAACACAGGCACACTTGATATAAGTTACCATATTATTTATTTAAAAGATTGTATGGCTGCCCATAGTTGTGTTTTAAGATATGGGTGATCTTACAAATATCTTAAGGATATCTTAAAGAGCCTCTGCATGTTGTACTGTAGGCCACTTCTGCTGACTATCTGCTGCCTGCAATTTGGTAGTTCAAATCCCACCAAGTTCAAGGTTGACTCAGCCTTCCATCCTTCCAAGGTGGGCAAAATGAGGACCCAGATTGTTGGGGGCAATATGCTGACTCTGTAAAACCACTTAGAGACAGCTGTAAAGCACTATAAAGTGGTATATAAGTCTAAGTGCTATTGCTATTAAATAAAGTTCACTTTATTTAATAGCAATAATAAATAGATGAAAAAATTCAGTTTTTGTCACTGAAAGTTATTTCTACGGAAACTGAAAGACATTGCTTAAAGCAATATTCTCTTTTCTTAAACAGTTCATTTTCTATAAAAAAAGTAGACACTTTTATTCTTGGGGTGTTTTTTTTAAGAAAACAGGTAGCAACCTACAGATTTTTGTTACTTTATATTGTCAAAAACAATGAAGTTAGTGATCACAGTGATTGCAAGCCACCTACAAATTTGAAGGCCAATATTAAATCTCTGCATGTTTCTAAACTCTCAAAAAGGTGCCAAATTAGAGCTATGTGATTTTATAATTTGCAGTTCATTTCTTAATTGAATTTCAAGTGAAAAGCAACCAAACAAAAATTGTTTTGAAGTTCAAAGTTGAATGTATTTACTCACACAAGTATTAGTGGTTTCGTACTGTATTCTTCACCAACAATAATAGGAGGGGAATCCATCTGAATTACTTCAATTGGTGTTTGCAAGATATGTGATAAAGCTCTTAGCTGTAAAGCAAAATTACATCTTAATTTACATTTTAATCTTTTCTTTTTCACTTCAGTATCTCTACAAAAGATATGAGGTGGACTGGTTGCTTTCATGGTGTGGAGACAATAACTTGCTCCTTAACACCAATAAGACCAAGGAGCTTATAGTGGACTATAGAAGGAATAGATCAGACATCCAGTCCTTGCTTATCAATGGAGACCAAGTGGAGCAAGTGGCCAGTTTTAAGTTTCTGGGTGTTATAAAAGAGGACTTGACCTGCAGCACTGGTCAAAAGGGCCCAGCAGAGATTATACTACCTGAGACTTCTCAGGAAACAACTGAATGAAAAACTGCTGGTGACCTTCTACCACTGCACCATAGAGAGTATTTTAACTTATTGCACCTGTGTATCGTTTGCCAATTGCACAGTGGCAAATAGGACAGCACTCCAGAGGGTTGTCATTGCCCAGAGGATCATTGGTTTCCCTCTGCTCTCTTTGGAAGAGCTTCATAGGTCCCACTGCCTTGAGAAAGTTCAAAACATTCTTAAAGATCCATCTCATCCTGGGCAACCTTTTTTTGAACTATTACCATCTGGCAGACAGTACAGGATAATAAGAGCAAGGACGAATAGGCTGAAAAACAGCTTCTATTTGGGTTTGTCAGAAACTATATTGAATATAGTGCAATATTAATGCAATATCGGGTTCTCAATTCAATTTTAGAGAATGAAGGATGTGTGTTTGTGTTTTATTTTTATAGTTATAATGTACACTGAAAATGGCATTTCATTTTGTTGTACGAGGTGCAATGACAAAGTAAACTAAACTAAAATATTTTTCTACAAAAGCATACATGATGCATAATTCTACCAGCTCCAGATATCCAAATTACTGAATTTAATTAACTGAAGACTATCTGTATTATTTCTACAGGCTAAGTAAGAGTCTCAGCAAACATGAGAAAAGTAGGTATCAAAACATGATACTTATATATGTTTCCTAACATTCTCTGTGAAACAATATGAAAAAATGCTCTTTATTTCCACCACAATCCTCACTGCCTAACAATCTTCCCTATTTCTTTTAAAGACCTTGGAAAATTCTAAATTCTGTATCATTTGAACAACCTACTTATCTAATAGATCTTTCTCTCCAAGTTTCCTGTGAAAGAAATATAAATTCAATTCACTAGTGCTTTTTATAATACATATCTCTTTTATAAAATAATAAATATTTTATAAGAAAATACAGCATGCTATACTTACTTCTAACTGACCACCCCATGAAGCAGTGTTTGCTATATCAGAACAGTATTTTTCAAATTCCTCTGCAGGAAAAAAATCACAATTTAAAAACATAAAAATGGGGAGGAATAATCTAAAAATAAAAAAGTAGAATGGGAAAAGGAAGCTTGCAGAATATAAACACTTGCAAAACAAAACACAAAGCAAAAGAAAAACCAAAGATTTATATACACTATCACTCTCAAAAAGACAAAATGGATAACAATGATGAAAGTTTATTTATTTATTTATTCGACTTGTATGCCGCCCCCTCTCCGAAAGGACTCAGGGCAGCCTCACAGCTAAAAATACAACAATAAATAAGTTACCTAGAAACATATTAAACAATTACAAGCCAAATTAGAATTAAAAACCCCAAAGCTAAAACAATCAAACCCCAGAGGGTCAGCACAGCCGGACTGTACAAATAGCCAGGTCTTTAAATCATGGCGGAAGGGCGAAGATCGGGAGCCAGCCGGAGCTCCGGTGGAAGAAGATTCCATAAAGTGGGAGCTGCCACAGAATAGGCCCTCCCGGTGCAGCCAAGCAACATTGAGTTGCAGGCGGCACCCGAGGAGACCCTATCTGTGTGCCCATACAGGCAGTTGGTATTTGATGCTGGGAGGAGTGGTTCTCGTAAATATCCTGGACCCATGTAGGACTTTGAATGTTAACACCAGAACCTTGAATCTCACCGGAGGGCAACGGAAGCCAATGCAGGCAGCAGGAGGGGTGTAATATGGGAGTATCGGGAAGCTCCCATCACTACCCAGCCGCATTCTGCACCAGTTGAAGCCTCGAGTGGTATGCAAGGGCAGTCCTAAATAGAGAGCGTTACAGTAGTCGAGTCGGGAAATGACAAGCGCCTGAGTGATCGTGCGCAGGGCATCTTGGTCCAGATATGGGCGCAGCTGGCGAACCAGCCGGATCTGGACAAAGGCCCCACTGGCCACGGCCCCCACCTGCTCCTCCAATTTGAGCCATGAGTCCAGGAGGACCCCCAGATTCTGTGCCCTGTCCACGGGGCCAACACCTCCTCCCCCATGACCAAAGATGGAACCAAAGTATGAAACAGAAAAAAGGAAAGGTTTAATTTATTCAAGTTTAATAGATTTAAAAATTTATTCTGCCTAATTAATAAGTTTTCATGTTCTGAGATGTTTCCCTACTTCATAAATATGGTTCAGAAAAAGTACTACATATATAATTTTTACCATCATTTTTATGAACAAAGATAAGACATGCTGAGATTTGTTTTAACTTAAGACTGTAAATAATGGTTTTGTTTTACATTTTACACAGATTGAATCATTTACCTCTACCCTAAAAATGCTGGGTGTATATATTCTTATATATATACATATTTGTATGAATGTGAAAGAGAAAAACAGAGAGAAGAAGAACATCAATAAATATATTAAGACAGAGGCTGCATATTTATAATACTTATAATAGTTGTATGCTGGCTGGGGAATTCTGGAAGTTGATGTCTACACATCTTAAAGTTGCCAAGTTTGAAAAACGCTGCTGTGTAGATTATATAACATAGCTAAGTATCTGAAGCATACTGAAACTAATGTTCTCTGTAATGACATTTTTTAGCTTTTATTTTTTAATTGGGAGACGTTTACTTACCTTGGCTGTACAAATCTCCTGTATTTGGGTTTGTCAGAAATGGTAGAAAGTCATCCACATGACTTCTCATATACTCTGCAGTCTGACTTCTAAGTGTTGAAACTGTCCACAAGTTTTGTTGCTCTTTGAGCTGATCTTCAACAGCTCTATACAGGCAATGACCATCAGAAGGGATTTGCTTAATTTCCAATTGCCTTAAGGCTAAAACGTTTGCAAGTTTCTGGCTTTCAAGGTGCCTAGCACCTGTTAAATTTTCTATCTCAGCTTCTGCTATTCTTTCTTCTCTTTCCTTTTCCAGGGCTGCTTTTTTATCCTGTGATGAAACACAGCAAAGCACTGCAGTTTTACATTCGTCCATGTCATATTTTAATTCAGCCTATAGAGTTTAACCTTTTCAAGTATTTATGACATTATACTAGGCAACTTGTACCCTGTTGGGTCATCGTTTCAGAGCTATTTTCTACCTAAACAGAGAAACAGAATAGCTAAGGCAGGCAAAAAAGCAAGAGCAACCTCTGACTTCCTGCTGGCTTCCCCATTGAGTTCCCTGTGGGATATAGCAGGGAGTAAGGAAAAGCAACCTTCCTTCATCCCTCCCTTCCCTTCCTCCCTCCAGTGGTGGGATTCAATTTTTTTACTACCGGTTCTGTGGGTGTGGCTTAGTGGGCGTGGCAGGCGAAGGATACTGTAAAATCTCGTCACAGGTGGTATTTGCTGGTTCTCCAAACTACTCAAAATTTCCGCTACCAATTCTCCAGAACTGGTCAGAACCTGCTGAATACCACCTCTGCCTCTCTCCCTCCCTTCCCTTCCTTCCTTTCCTTCCTTTGCAGGAAGGAAAGTGGCTGCTGCTAGGTGGGGAGAGTGAGGGATTGCAAAACTGGCGTGGCAACTGTCACAGAATGTTGAGAATGAAGATTACATGATTACAGCAGTAGCAGCCAGCAGCACCAAAGCAGCCATAACTTTCCCAAATTTCATTCCCTCAGGAGTCATGCTTCCAGATTTTGGACACATTCTGAATGTTAGTCCATCTAAAGTACCTTGGATCAAAAAGTGTTGCCCTATGATGCACTGTTCTGCCCCAGTTAAAGGTCATGACTACAAGAGTTTTAGTAGTATATGGATTCAGTTTGGCTGACAGTTATATAACATGAAAGTTTGCTTTTCAAAAGAAACTGTCAAATAAAAGACAGTGTCATGTGCTTTCAAGCCCAGCTTGCTGACCTGAAGAGCAAAATCAGCTTGCCTGAAGATTTATCCTTTTGGTCCTTTACTATTATTCATCTCAGAATAATATTTCACAGCATTTAAAATACAATTTTCAGAAGGATACGTTAAGTTAAATGTGTTTCATAACAATGTTCTTTTGTTATTAATCAGTGGCATTTACTTGGCAAACTAGTATATCTGTCACCAGCAAAGTACAAGCAGAGTGCTGTAGAGATTAAGCTATCAGATTTTGGCAATCTTGTTTTGAGCAGTTCTCTTATTGTTACTTCATGAAAAAAATTGGAAACATCTGATAGAATCCAGAATCTCGTTTAGCAGAAATATGCCTTTGGAATTGAAGGAATCTCTCCTTCATCCTACAATCTCCAGACCACTCTCTGGAGGTATGGGAAATCATCTGGAGTAAAATGAGGGATAGCATAATGGGAAGAAGTAATAGGGAAAAGTAGATCCTTGCCCACATACCTCTAACCCTCAAATATGGCAGTCGTAGATTGGAAAGTATCTATTTTACAAGTAGTCCTCAACTTTCAACCACAACTGGAACCAGGATTTCCATTGCTAAACAAAGTGGCTATTAAGTGATTTGCACCTCTTTTTATGAGTTTTTGCTGTAATTATTAAGCGAATCACTGCATAAGTGAATTTAAGTGAATTGTGTGGTCATTAAACAAATCTGACTTGCCACGTTGACTTTGCTTGGCTCTGAAGGTTGCAAAGCCATGGTGGCGCAGTGGTTAGCAACAGCAATAGCACTTAGACTTATATACCGCTTAATAGTGCTTTACAGCCCTCTCTAAGCGGTTTTACAGAGTCAGCATATTCTCCCCAACAATTTGGGCTACTTCTGCTGACTGCTGGTGCCAGCAGTTGGAAATTCAATTCTCACCAGGCTCAAGGTTGACTTAGCCTTCCATCCTTCCGAGGTCGGTAAAATGGGGACCCAGATTGTTGGGGGCAATATGCTGACTCTGTAAACTGCTTAGAGAGGGCTGTAAAGCACTATAAAGTGGTATATACTATTGCTATTGCAAATGGCATTCAAATGACCCCAGAACACTGCAATTGTCATAAATGCATGCCAATTACCAAGCACTCAGATTTTGTTCACGTGATTATGGGGATGCCACAATAGTCATTAAGTGGGAGGACTGGTTGTACATCACTTTTTTCAGTCCATTGTAACTATGAACGGTTGCTCAATGAATGGTTTTAAGAATTTCAGATGGACAAATCCAGGCAAAACCACACATAATTTCACCTAGTTATTTCTGTGCATACTTTCCCCCCTGTTTAATTGTGAAACAACGTAAACAGATTTGGGGAAACCATTAAAATTTTATCTCTATATTCAGTGTCTTGTAGAATAATCTGGATGGAATAATATGGAAAGAGGAAACCCTTATTCCCCAAAGAGAAATAATTTGGCTTCCAAACTGAAAAAAGTATTTTTGAAAATCAAGAGCCTCACATAACATCACATCTGATGGATGGGTGTGCGTAGGTGCGCGTCTAATCCTTCTCTGCCCAAAATATTCCAATTATGACTTCTATTGACCCTTGGGACTTGGGACTGGAATCAGGTTCTAGAATCATCTCACAGATACCACATTAAAGATTACACCTTGCACTTCGTTGTAGTCTAATGAATTAATATTAAAATAATCTTACCCGTCTCTTCTGTGCTTTTGATATTCTAGCAGGCTGGGTCTGTTCTCTGCTCTCAATCTCCAGTTTTGCAATATTTAGACCTGCCAAATATTCCTAAATAATAAATAAAAATTACCTGAAGTATTTCACAAAGAATTTCTTATAGCCCTTCAATTTTAACAGAAGCCATGTTTAAAGTTTTACAACATTCACTATTTCTTGATACTTTACACCATTTCTACTGCAGCCATCATTCTCTACAATCATCCATCTACATGATTCTGTGTTAATTCTAGTTCCGAGTTAGCTTGAACAGACTTTTTCTCTTCTGGTAAGAGAACTTTATCTATCAGAAATTCTATTAAATCCCATTATATTTGGGTTAAGAATGAAATAGACAAGTGTTACATTTCTAACGCACCTGATCCCAATATGTAGCACCAAGTTTCTACTAAAATCAGAAGAAAAACTATAGTCCCAATGCTAATAAATACAGGTTACAACATTCATTGGGATTGCAATTTCCAGACTGCATCACTTAGCAACAGAGATCCCAGGAGTCCCTGTTGCCATCGTTAACTGAATCCCACTGGTTGTTAGTAAAGGATCCACATTGATCCAAATCATTCTACCCTTGAGCCCAACCAGCTCTGAGACTCAAAAAGATAAGGGACTGCCTCCTCTTCAATCCCCCATCCCCTATCTCCCACCCATCTATGCCCTTTTAGCTGCCCTGAACAGTGGCACTTCTAGGTAGTGGTGGTGCTAGGCATGTCCTTCAAGCCTAAACCAACTGCCACTACTCTCATACTTCAGACTTAGTACCACTTGCACTGCCACTGTCGTTAAGTGCCACCTCAAACCGCATGCCACAGCCAGCCACCCCAGTGCCATAGCACAAAGGCCCCATTGCTCTGGACTCAGCAGGCCCTGCTGCCCCAGCTATCCTTCACAGTTTCCTCCCCTCTAAAGCTGATAAAGTGCACCCAGCCTGGCCTTATGTGAGGTAGTGGCTGGCAGTGCCAAGCCTTCTTCCTGAGTCTGTGTGTGCCAGTGGTGGGATTCAAAAATTTGATACTACCGGTTCTGTGGGCGTAGCTTGGCTTGGCAGGCATGGCTTGGTGGGCTTGGCAGGCATGGCTTGGTGGGCGTGGCAGGGGAAGGATACTGTAAAATCTCCATTCCCACCCCACTCCAGGGGAAGGATACTGTAAAATTCCCATTCTCTCCCTACCCCACAACCTGCTTTCAGCTCCATTCTCCTGTGCAGGGCAACAAAAGAAGACCCAGCCGATCATCTGAGGCAGAGAATAGATGGGGGTGAGGCCAGCCAGAGGTGGTATTCTGAACTACTCAAAATTTCTGCTACCGGTTCTCCGAACTACTCAAACTTTCCGCTACCAGTTCCCCAGAACTGATCACAACCTGCTGAATACCACCTCTGGTGTGCGCCCTTCTCCAAATCTCATTCTGCCTTCTTGCAATGGCCAACTCTTTTGTTCTCTTTCAGTTAGAGACAAAGAATGTTTTACTAACAACAGTTGTTTCCGTCTAACCTTGAGGTTCCATCTAGGAGCTCTAGAGCTGTGCAACCACTCTTCTACAAAAATTATCTTATTTCCCCAAACTCATATACATTTTATATAAAATCACTGCAAGGTCTCCAACTATATTTCCCAGCAATTGCTTATTTGTTTTACTTATAAGAAAAGTACTGCCCACAAATAAGTTCAAAACACAACAATTTTCAGAATGAAAAGAAGTCCTTAGCAATATTTACTTTAAAAACACAATTTAGTAACTAGAAATACAATGAACGCATGGGATCTCAAAAATAAATACTGCATACTTTATTCTGTTCAGGTAATGTTTCTTTTAACTTCTTTATTTCCTGTTTGTGCTTCTCTTCCAACTCAGATTCCAGCTTGGCAACATCATCCAGCAGCTGTTTTCTTTTCTTCTTATCATTCTTTGGAACAGCATTTTTCATTCCTTGGATTTTGGCTGCAGAAGCAAAAACAGGTAAAGCAAATGAAAAGCGTCTTAAATTATTCTTGTCATTATTCATGATTTGAGTTACACATGCATATTAAATCAAATAAAACTGAAGTAATCAGTAATCATATGTAGTCAGAACACAATTCAGCTCATTAGTTTGAGGTGCCTGTGATTTGATGGGAAATAAGCTTCTTTTTTGTGAATAAATATATCACATGTGATACTGTAAGTCCATGTAGTTGTGGGTCATGCAAGACCTGATCTGGATTCTTTCTGCCTGTCCTATGAAGACAAAACTGTAACTTTGGCTACAACAGTTGCTTTTGCTACTGAACTTGCTACTAAAGCAGAAAGAAAGAGAAGAGATATTAGCCCGTTAGATGGATTCAATTATAGCAACATTGGAGGTCATGAAGGATCAGGCAGGTATCTGTCAGTTCATTGATAATGAAATCTATGTAGTTGCAAAGACTTAACATGACTTAATGGTGCATAATCAAGAGAAAATTGTAGGATTGAAGAGGTTGCTATTAGAAGTAACATCTTGTTCTAAATAAGATATTACATTTTTTCAACAATTTATATCATTCCTAGTTTTTCTAATTCCCCGACTTACTTTATAATTTGAGTTTGAGTGGTATATGTGTATACAGAAATGGTTATTTATTTATTGAGCAATGCAGGTCTGCAAAATTCCTACAGATTCTAAGTGATATACATCCACAGAATAAAATACAAATTATCGTATGTACTTTTGAATATTGCAAAATACTTGGCTCATGATGATCTCAAAAGGTGCTATACATATAAACACAAGCATTTTCAAAACCATGCTGTTTAAAAGATTATTTTAAAAATATTATATGGAAGATCTGATTAATCAAAACCAAAAAAAGGTGTTACTTTTGCTCCAAGTACTGCAATGTAGCAAGGCCTGCATCTTAGGACAGCTTCTCATGACAGCAGGGAAGCTCATGCAGCAGGAACACAGCCATCATTCTCTTCCCTGCCATGCACGGAAGCAAGCTGTATGGGACAATGCAGGATAATTGACGATGCAACAACATGAGTTTGTATGATTCCAGTCCTGTCATGTTGGTGCAATAACTCAAGAAAATGCCTATAATTGCAGTTCTGACAGCATCAAGTTAATTTAGGATGCTATTTTTAAAAAAACACTCAAAATACATTTAAAGCAATTAGTAATATTTCATGATTCAAATATTTCCTACATTACAAGAGTTCAACTATTTCACACTGCAATTTAGATTTGGAGTCCTAGAGCCAAAAATGGCTATTTCCATTTGTACCCAAAAAATCTGAAAGGCTCTACTGGGTTTTGAATATCACCCTTTCTTATGTTAGTTTTTTATCAAGATATTTGTTTCTGTTACACTTATCCATTATAGGTATTAAATATTAGGATGATGCTAGTATTATAATCAATGCATTTCTGTTGTTTTTCGCATGGCCTCATTTGAGACCTTCTACACCATTTCCTTTTGAGCCTGGACTTTGTGTGGAAATTTGTTTATACATGTACAACACATACGTTGTGCACTCATCGTACATTCACAAATGCTCTGGTGAAATCCTCTCCCAGGAACCTTTTTTTGCAAAGCAACACACTTTTTGCTTATAAAAATGAAGCAGCCATGTCATTTGTTGGTTCAATTCACACTTGCAATGGTTGGAAACTGCTGCTGAAGCTGCAGATGTGCTGTATGAGATGTCTACATGCCGAAGCATCCAGAAGTTTCTTCCAGATTTTGCAAGTGCTCTGTCAAACTATGTCAAAAGCTGTGAGATGATATAAAGCGCCTCACTTGAGGCATGTCAAATCCCAATGCAGAGACTCCATATACAGTATATACCTGTACATTCTCACTCGTAACAACACTCCAGGCATCTCATGAAGAGGCTGAAACCCACAAAAGCTCATTAGCTTTGGTACACAGAACTCTGTGCCGCTGCTTATATGACAGACATGCCACAAATAAGCCAATTACAACTAAGCTTTCCATACTATGCATCCAACCAATAGTTAGTTTATAGCTTAGCGTGTCACATTATGATTTTAGCTAGAGTGATACTGTGATTAGTCAAGTCATAATGGTCAAACAGATCTGGAGTGACTCCAAACCACGTGCCCCCTAAGCCTTGGAAGCCCACAGGATGCCAGGGCTGTTTGTTCTACCCTACCGACCGACCTATCTACCTGTTCCTACACTGAAGAGGGAATGCTATATGTACCAATCTTGAGCTCCTGGAGGAAACAAGATAAGATGTCCTTCAAGATGAGCCCAGGTTTGACATGCCCATGTCATCGTCTTGACAACATTACATGGTTTGGGTCCCTGCCTTCTTCCTGGATGCGTTTTCCATCTAACCCCGATATTTCCTTATGGTCTCTCATCCCAAATACTAACCTGATTCAACCTATTCAGTTTTTTGGGGAAACGAGCCACGGCCATCTAGAAGTTGCCACCCTGCCCTGCCCTGGGGGAAAAAAAGTAGGCTGATAAAACTGGGTGGATCAAATCCTGGGTCAGCATGTCTTGCCAATATAGCGCAGTAGCTGGCTTCGGGATACAGGTTTTCCCTGCAAGCTTTAAAGGCTATTTCTGCAACCCTCCTCCCGCTGCCCGGATTTGTGGCTCCGCCGCCGCCGCCCTCACCCTGCAACTCCCGCTTCTCCTTCCGCTGCCGCCTGGCCAGCACCTCCAGCGCGCCGCCCTCCTCCTCCTCTTCTCCCTCCGCCTCCTCCGCCACCGCTGCTGAGCCGCCTCGCCCGTGCCCGTCCATGGCGGATTCAGCACCACCGCCCAGCTGGCTGTGCTATCCACGTGCGGGTAGAGGGGGCGGGGCCGGTCGAAGACACGCCCCCTACGCAACGTCCTAGACCAGCCGCAGTGCAAAGATATAAGAAAATGGGAGGAGCGAGGCTGGGGATTTATAGAGCTATAAAGTCAAGAGCAGGGGGGTCTTCAAACTTCACAGCTTTAAGACTTATGGATTCCAGTCATGTTAGCTCAGGAATTCTGGGAGTTGAAATCCACAAGTCTTAAAGTTGCCAAGTTTGGCGACCTCTAATCTAGAGGATAAACTTCTGCACAAGTTTGGGAGGAAACTTTCAGAGAAAGTTGTCTTCAAAGAAATCCAAAATTCCATAAAACTGGGGTGGTGGGTGTGGGGGGGGCAACGGAGGCTTGCTTCCCTCTTGAAGGTGGCGTGTTTTTCTGCATAATATTAATCTGGTTGCCCTGCTGAGGAGCTATGACTAAATAAATTATGATGGTGACATGGTGGCGAACACGTGTCCTTCCTTAAAACTTTGTTGTTAACTTGAAGTGAAAAACTAAAGGGTTTATTTTTCACTCTTCGAAAGTCTAAATCAGTGCTTTTCAAAACTGGCAACTTAAAATGTTTTCATAAAATTCCCCAACCAGCATGCTGATAGTTGAAAGTCCACACGTCTTAAATTGACAACTTAAAAAAAAACACCACAAGTCTAATCTTTATATATCTATATTTATGACGAGAAAGGAAGAGGGTATGCGGCTAGAAAAAAAAAACCTCGGTCTAAAGGCGGCACGCCACCGTATGGCTGTGTGAGATATTGAATCTTCAAGTGGTTTTTTTTCCCGCAGCTTCTGCTCTTTAGCTTCAAATTAAGATTCTTGCGGTAGGTGATGTAAACTTGGCAATAGATTTACTGAATTTGGGTTTAAAAATACTTCTTCTCCGAACCAAACTAGAAGGCGAGGCAGGTGAAGAAAGCTAAAACATGGGCATTTTATAAAGATAATTAGGACTTAAATGATTAGCATTACAATCCTAGATGGATCTCCTAAGAAAATCCTAGCGAGCTCAAGAGGAATATAATTCTTGCTATAATTTTGTACTAATGCAAGAATTCATAACAAGAATACAAATCCACATTATAAAGAGAATTTAAGACAATGTTGCTTGCCTCTGGCCCTTCAGGTGTATTAAAAATTAAAACCAGTATAGTTACCCATCTCTATTGTATGAATAGCGAGAAACATATTAAAATCATTAGAATAAAGAGTGGATATATCAAGCTTTAATGGAGGGGGGAGTTGGGTGAATAAGGTTGACTTACATAGGGGATATCTTTCAAGGGGAAGAATGTAGAAGCAGCCCCAGAAATATTATTATAGTAACTGTTTGCAGTGTAGGATCCAGTTCACATTTCCAATGAGAACACATTTAAGCCTCAGGACTTAATGTTCTCACATGTATCTAAAATATTATAGAATAATCCAGAATGGATTAAAAAGCCATGACAGAAATGCCATATGGAATAAATATTTATTTATTTATTTATATTTGCATTTATGCCCCCCCATCTCCGGGGGGACTCGGGGCGGCTTACACAGAAACATGTACACAGTATAAAACTTATTCCAAAATTTGCCCAATCCAAATAATTCTAAAATATTAAAATATCCCAAAATTAAAAACCCCAACCCCGCTCAATCCAGGCTGGCCTGTGAAAACAGCCAGATCTTTAGATCACGGCGGAAGGAGCGCAGGTCAGGGGCCAGGCATAGCTCCAGGGGTAGTTGGTTCCAAAGGATGGGCGCCCCCACAGAGAAGGCCCTCCCCCAGGGGACTGTCAACCGACATTGCCTGGCCGACGGCACCCCCAGGAGGGCCTGCCTATGGGAGCGTTCCGGGTGATTGGACCTCGATGCTGGTAGGAGGCACTCCTGCAAGTACCCTGGACCCAAGCCATAAATAATGGAAATGGTACCCAAAACTATATCAGGACCATGTCATAACACCCTGGCTATCCTATGCTTGGTCAGCATACTATGACATAGTCCCAATATGGGGGCTGAGAACCTGGAAAGAAAGCACTGTAGCTAATAAATAACAGAATGAGTTTGAAGGGACCTTGGAGGTCTTCTAGTCCAACCCCTGCTCAAGCAGGAAACTATATACCATTTCAGACAAATGGTTGTCCAATCTCTTCTTAAAAACTTTCAGTGTTGGAGAATTTGCTTCTAGTGGCAAGCTGATCCACTGGTTAATTGTTCTAACTGACAGGACATTTCTCCTTAGTTCTAAGTTGCTTCTCTCCTTGATTAGTTTCCATCTATTGCTTCTTGTCCTGCCCTCAGATGCTTTGGAGAATAGTTTGACTCCCTCTTTTTTGTGGTAACCCATGATTAGTAACACTGTTGTTAAGTGAACCTGGCCTTCCCCATTGACTTTGCTTGTCAGAAAGGTTATGGTGTAAAGCCTGATATGCACACACAGTATTAAACAACTAAAGATTACAATTACAAATGATCTGGAACCTTGAGTTTAACTAGATATGGGTTTTCTTGTGACAAGTTCCTTCTAACTTCTCTATTTTTGACATTATGTTGTACAGTATCTTGAAAGAAGATTGAGACAAGAAATATATTTAATGTACAGTGAAACTTTCTGACATTTTTGAAAAATGTATTTGTTCATTAGGCTACATATTAGGGGTGTACATAACATAGGATATTTATTTAATAAAGAAGAGAATATGAATTAACTAGGATAGTTGGATAGCAATTCAGAAAACAATACTGCGTCAGGAGTGCCAGACATAATAATCATATGAGTAAAAATTACAAGAATAAGGGTCTTTCCAGGCAATAGAACTTGCCAGTTCATTATATTCATAAACTGTTTCAACTCCTTCCCTCAAAATGACGCTATAGAGCACTGCACACCAGAACAACTAGACACAAGAACAATTTTTTCCCAAACGCCATCACTCTGCTAAACAAATAATTCCCTCAACACTGTCCAACTATTTACAAAGTCTGCACTACTATTACTGTTAATCTTTTCATCACTCCTTACCACCCATCTCCTCCCACTTGTGACTGTATGGCTGTAACTTTGTCGCTTGTATTCTTACGATTTATATTGACTGTTTCTTAGTATGATTTGATTGCTTATTGTACCCTATGACTATTATTAAGTGTTGTACCTGAAGACTCTTGACTCTTTGAATGTATCTTTTCATTTGCACCAAGACTAAATTCCTTGTGTGTCCAATCACACTTGGCCAATAAAGAATTCTATTCTATTCTATTTTCTTTGCACTCCATGTATTTCTATTTCTGTTTCTTTGTAGGTTTTGTGTTTTTTAACCTTAGGAACTTTCAGATACTTCAACTCCCAGAACTCTTTAGCCAGCAATCTGGCTGGAGAATCCTGGGAGTTGAAAACCATATATTTTAAAGTTGTCAAGGTTAAGAATCACTAATCCAATAGTACCTTATTTGGAAGCTTCTCCTGGCTATGTGGACCTGGACCTGATCCTGCTGGTGCAACCAGTAGAGCACCCCCACCTACATGATCTTTAGCAAATCAATAAGGGGTTTCTAATTACCAGTAATCTATTAATAGCAGCAACTTCAGCCTTTTCAACCACTCTGAGAAAGCACTCCTGGAAGGAAACTCATAAGCAGCTGTATACCGTAAATGATTTTTTCCTTTGATTGGAACCTAACAGCTACAACTCTTGAAATCAGTATGTGTTAAAGGGCCCAATATTTCTTAGTATAACTGAGCTAGTCCAATGGTTAGACCTTAGTGGTCTAATGCAGGAGTCCCCAGCCTCTGCTCTGTAGAATGGTACTGGGCCACAGCATGTCAGAAACTGGGCTGCACAAACAAGCAAAACTCCATACACAGGATGCAAGCAACACGCAAACCACACCCCCTCTGAGCCATGGAAAAATCTCTTTCCACGGAACCAGTCCCTGATGCCCAAAAGGTTGGGGACAACTGGTCTAATAGAAAGCAATACACAGTCTTCCATCTTATATTACTTGATGGGTCATAATTAAAACAAAAACAAAAACCTCTAAATAACCTACCTGTAATGCTTAGTGACTGATACTACACATTGCTTAGTTTTGTTTAAAAATAGAAAAATATAAGAATTCTATAGAAGAATAAAAATAGAATTCCATTTAATGTATTTGCATGTTGAGAGTTGTTGTAAATAACCAGCAGCACTCAGTCAATTTGGATTAATATTTAGGTGGGAAACTTCCAGGGAATATGAGAGCAGTAGACAATGAAGTGGACATTTTCTACATGATTGTCAGGAAAACTTCATGGATGAATCTATATGGACATTAAGTGTGGATCCAAGAAGTTGTTCCCTTTAAATTACTTTTTCAAAAATTATTCTACAAGGTGTACAAGGTTACATTTAACGCTGATAAGCCTCTGAAACTCTGAAAGATTTAAGAATAATTATCCCATGTAATATTAAGAATCACAAAATGTGTCTGTTTGAAGACTACACACAATAAAATTGCACAGTGATGCAGAAACAGGATGGAATGAAATTAAGACTATAAACATGAGAATCTGAACAAAAATTCATGTTAATATAGTAATTTAGTATTTTAGGCTAAATATGTATCCCTGAGCTGCTCTGATGAAAATGCTAGGCAAATCACTAACGTTTTTCATTCAATTTCAACTTTCAACACTTAAGTGGATTGACCTACTTCTTTTTTAGCCCTTGTATAGAAATCATGAATCATCCATGGTTTCTTTCTCCACTTTCTGCTTACTGATCACTTCCCAATCTTCTATTGGTTTTGCTTAGAAAAAGAGATAACAATAAGCCATTAGTCTGCCAATCATTTTAAGCCTATTCACAAAGAGCCAGAATTTCCATCATAAATTCTGACCCTTTCCTAAAGGTAAGGTTGTCACTTACCCATTAATTGCAAAATGCAATCAACAATGTTTTTCAACAGCCTCTCCACCCAGGTTTCTTGCAATTCCTTTGTTGTCTAGGCTATTCATCCACAGACTATTAGAGTGAAATGAATTATTCACACAAACTCTTCTTCCATTTCATCTTCACCTTGCTTTTCTATATGTGTATATGTCCCATTCATTTTAGCAGTTCAAGGCCATCTCTTCCATTTGCATCCTGGACAGGTGAGTTCTCTTGCTCTTTGCATTTTCAGTTCATTGCCACCATACAGCCTTGGGCCAATTGCCTATTGAAGAGTTCCTGAGAGCATTTGCACCAAGACAAATTCCTTGTGTGTCCAATCACACTTTGCCAATAAAGAATTCTATTTCTAGCAGAAAGCAAATGTTGCTTCTGCAAAGAGGCTGAAGAAATAGTAGACTACCTAGTTTAGCTGCTGCAAGATCACACAGATTGACTATAAACAACTACATGACAAAGTAGCAACATTGGCTCATTGGAAGATTTACATGAAATGCCATTTGCCTGCAAGCAAGAACTGATGGAACCATATAATAGACAAAGTAATTAAAAATGAAGTAGCTAAAGTGTTCTGGGACTTTAAAATTAAAAACAAATAATAATACTAATATTAACTTTAATTTAATATATTAAGTAACTTATTGTTGTATTTTATTTTAGTTGTGAGTCACCTGAGTCCCAGAGAGGGGTGGCATATAAACTCAAATAAATAAATAAATAAATAAATAAATAGTGTGAATATCGGTATTTTAGTACTGTAGAATAGAATAGAATTCTTTATTGGCCAAGTGTGATTGGACACACAAGGAATTTGTCTTGGGCAAATGCTCTCAGTGTACATAAAAGAAAAGATTCATCAAGAGTCAAGAATCATAATGTACAACACTTAATGATAGTCATAGGGTACAATAAGCAATCAAATCATACTAGGAAACAGTCAATATAAATCATAAGGATACAAGCGACAAAGTTACAGTCATACAGTCACAAGTGGGAAGGGATGTGTGATAAGGAGTGATGAGAAGATTAACAGTAATAGTAGTACAGACTTTGTAAATAGTTGATGGCTTTCGGGAAAAACTGTCCTTATGTCTAGTTGTTCTGGTGTACAGTGCTCTGTAGCGTTGTTTTGAGGGAAGGAGTTGAAACAGTTTATATCTGGGATGTGAGGGAGATATATGTATATGGAGATAGAAGAGAAGAGAAAGAACATTTCACTGTATAAAGACTCGCAACTAGAACAATTGGTGGCAACAGAAAGGATACCAATAGTAATAGATGCCTTGGGTGCAATCACCAAATAACTTGAATAGTGCATTGAATGGTACTGAAAAAAGTGACTTATGACCATTTTCCAGTTATGACCTTTGCAGCATCCCCATGAACATGTGATCAAAATTCAGAAGCTTGGCAACTGTTTGGTACTCTTTTGTGACCTTCTGACAAGCAAAGTCAATGGGGAAGGCCAGGTTTACTGAACAATGGTGTGTTACTGATTTAACAACTGCAGTGATTAATTTAACAACGGTGGCATGAAAAGTCCTAAAATGGGGCTCACTTAAGCTATTTCTCACTTTCTCACAGTGTGAATTTTGGCCTCAATCGTGGTCCTAAGTCAAGAATTAACCTGTACTTGGAACGGAGGCCACACCACCAACCAGCAACATCTGCCCATCCCAGGTTCTTGAGAAGAATTGGATGGGTGGATTAAAAATGTCAAATTCTGCCTAAAAACATCTGGCTTGGGTAGGCATAATAATGTGCTTCCTGATTAAAAGCCATCCAGCAAATGCGTGCTGGAGCCCTAGGCGCGAGATCCGGGCAGGCACTGGGCCATGGCCATATTTCTCTAAAGTGTGTACAGCACCATCCTCCCTCCCAACTTCGAGCCATTGAAGCGAGGCAGGAGCGAGTCCTCCTCGGAGTCCGCTCCCCTTTTCATTGATTAACTTATAGTACCTTCCAGGCAGGCGGGCGGATGAGCAGGCCTTTTCCCAACCCTCCCCTTTGAACAGCGCTCCGCCCGGCGCCTTCCCTCCCCCGCTCTCCGCCGCCTGCCGACGCGCAGACTGGCGCAGCGGGGCTGGAGAGGCAGTTCGGCCTTTTCCCTCAGCTCCCCCGGTTAGCGCGAAAGTCATGGCTGCTGACGGGGTGGATGAACGGTCCCCGCTGCTGTCAGCGCCCGGGTCTGGCAATGTGACTCCCACGGCCCCGCCGTATTTTGCGGACAGCAGCCCGAGAGGTAAAAGCGAAGCCTGCTTATCTCTTCCCCATCCTCGCCGCGGGTTTTTCCTCCCTTGCCCGGCACGTTGGTCCCAAACTCCCCTTCGGCTTCCCGGCATCGCTGCCAAGTTCGAGGGAGGGGGGGAGGGGGAGAGAAGAAGACCTGTGGGGTGGACGGGCTGGCGGGGGAATTAGTGGACGCGCTTTGGGTTGTGCGGCAGAATTCGGCGGGCCTGTTTCAGGGCCGGAGGGGTGGGGAGAGGAACCGTGTCTCCAGGTGGGGGTTTCAGGTTACTTCCCGGCTTGGAGCGGCTGGAGGCGAGCTGGGGAGTGAATTTGGGGGTGGCAGGAGGGGTGCGCGTGCGTCTCTCCCCCCCATCTCTCCTCAGCCTCCTGCCTGCTTTGTTGATGGCGAGGGAAGAATTGGGGATCGGAGCTGGAGGGGGGGGCGGCATTGGCTTGAAAGGGGGCGGGGACGCCTTTGCTGCGGACACAACTCCGGTGTCCTTGAGGCAAGGCTTAAGCTCCTGAGCCTTCTTCCCATTTGCCTGGCTTCCCTCCTCCCCACCCACCCCCTCCCCAATTCTGCTGAATCAAGGACTTCTCTTGAGAAAACAAGGACAAGTACGCAGTGGCCAAGAATTAGCGTATGTGTGCGTAAATAATGCACCCCCCTCTTTTTTTTTCGATGAAGAATCCCACCGGCCTTCTGGCGCGGCACCACAGAAGAGAGCGGGTGGAGGGGGGGAGTGTTTGCTTTGCGACCGGCGCGGTAAGAAACAGAAATGCTGAATTCCGGGGGCTGGAGAAGATTAAGAGAGTGTTTAAAGGGGTGGGGATATTTGTGGTAAGCAGCTTTCTAAACCAGGCTGCTTCAGTGGTCAGAATCAGAATAGAGCTGGAAGGGACTTTAGAGGTCTTCTAGTCCAGCCCCCTGCTCAGGCAGGAGAACTTATATCATTCCCTGAATTTACTATATTTTCATGCCATCTTTTTATATATATCACTCAAAATAACGAACCTAATTAACACTCCCACCTCCTGTTTTCCCCTACTAGAATCAGAATCGAGCTGGAAGGGACAGATTTAACAGGTAATCAGAGTTGGAAGGGACCTTGTAGGTCATCTAGTTCAATTCCCCCCCCCCTGAAGTGGGAGACGCTACACCATTTCTGACAAATGGCAGTCCAATCTCTTCTTGAAAGTCTCAAGTGATGGCGCTCCCACAACTTCCGAGGGCAACTTCTGTTCCATTGGTTGATTGTTCTCCCTGTCAGAAAGTGTTATTGCAATTCTCAGCTAGATGGGGGTTCCTGGGGGCCCCAAGGAAAGAAGTCCACATATGCTCATAAAACTCCTTAGGATACAAAGGAGTCTGTTTCCTATCTTCCAAGACTGTCCTCTGCTACTTTTACTATAGTAATTGATCATACTTGGTGAAGGTGTGTCAAAGCGATAGGGAATAGAAAGGTGTAGGGGGCTAGTACACTCACACCTATTCCCTTCTCTAGTCAGTGCCCTTTATAGAGAAGGTGAGACTGGCTCACAGCATGAATTCCATGTCTTGTTCTTAAGTGGGTTCCCCTATTAGTTAGTTGTAAACTATGAGCAGTTGAATTTACTCATGAGTCCGATGACCAGGATTCATTTATAGGTTGTCCTTGACTTACAGCCATAGTTGGGATCAGAATTTCCATTGTTAAGCAAGATGGTTTTTAAGTCAATTAGGCAATCATTAAGGGAATCCGGCTTCCCCCATTGACTGTGCTTTCCAGAAGCTCTCTGGGAAGGTTGTGAATGACGATCACATGATCCCAGGATGCTACAACTATTATAAACACTTGCCAGTTGCCAAGTGCCCAAATTTTGATCAGCTGACTGTAAGGATGCTGCAGTGGTTGTAAGTGTGAGGACTGGTTGTAAGTCAGGTTTTTTTTAATGTTGGATGGTCCCTGAATAAATAGTTGTAAGACAAGGACTATGTGCATACAGCAAATCATAAATTCACCATACACTCTGGCATTGTACAGCACAACAAATTAGTAAAACACATTTTAGCAGAGCATGTTGTAGAAGAGTTCATCGTGTCAGGAATGATCAGTGGAAAAAGAAGGGAATGAAGGAAGGAAGGAAGGAAGGAAGGAAGGAAGGAAGGAAGGAAGGAAAAAATAATAGATAAAAGCCATTTCTTATTCCTGGGAGTTTTCAGACTTCTGTTCCTGGAATTAGGAATTGAGACCAGAAATATAAAACCTCATGAGCCTTTTGAGGGAAGCCTACATAATCTTGGAATGCTCTAAGAGGATTATTTCTTCTTCGTCTTTGATGTTGCTCCATTTTTGGTTTTCATCATCAGATTTGCTTCAACTTTTTTTTGCCTTGGCTTAATGTATTCCACAGCCCAGAAAGACAGTAGCAAGCTACAAAAAGCCTTTGCTTATTGCAATCCATGTGACTTTGTGCATGTGTTTCCCCTAGCAAGAAGGGTCAAAATGTCCTAACCTCTCTAGAAGCAAAGGCTGATGATGATTAATTATTGGTTAGAACTTTTTATTTATTGTCATAACACAAAAATGAATCCCCATTGGGGAATATTTACAGAGCAAAAGTTCATTGTTTGAGAAACTGAGCATAGGGTAGAGCTTGAAGAATTAAGAAAATACAAACAGGGATGTAAAATCTCTGGTAGCACAGAAGATGTTCTTTCTAGAACTCAGATTCATGTCTTCTTGAACTGGTTTCCAAGGCCTGTAATGCATAGTTCTCAATATCAGGCTCAGATGATGATCATGATGATTTCATCATCATCTTGGGTAGGCTACCCAACTCTCAACAACTAGGAGCAGCTCACATCATCAAAGAAGTTACAATAAAATCAATAAAAGTTGAACAATAAGATAAATGACTAGCAAGAAGTATCACTCTTCCTCATCAAAAGCCTAAAGAGCCAGATCTTCATGGCTCTTCTAAAGAACAGCCAAGTGGAAGCCATCTGGATCGTGGGGGGCGGGATCCTATTCCAGAAGGCTCAGCTTCAGAGAAAGTATATTTCTTGGACCTGGATAGATGATATTTTTAAAGAACAACACAATTCATTAAAAGCAATAATTTAAATCTGCTAAAATAAAATGTAGGAATTCTTGCCGGAAGTTCTAGCACCCAAGAATCCTTTATTTGCAAGACAATATCTTGGCTGATGCTATGGTTTTTTTGTAATTATTTCTAGTTACTTGGAACTTGCATTTGCTTCATTGTAGCAGCATTATCTTGGTGCATCCTAATAATGAGATTGCTTATATTGCAGTGAAAATGTGTGGAAATGGACAAATAAATGTCAACCCATTGTCTCTTTTCATATGATGATGTAGATATAATTAGTTCTGTCTTGTACTAGCAAAAGCCGTGTTCAAGGCTTTCTTTTGTTCAAATAGAGATCCTGCAGATAGCTACAGGTATGGTACCTGCAGAATGGAACCTACTAATAGGTTTTGTGGATTGAGCAGATTACAGTGTGAATCATTGGTTCAGTTTGAATGGGGATTTTATTTGGAGAATCAAGTTGGTTGAAATCAAACTGGATTGATAAAATTCAATTCAGTGAAACAACGCACGTTTCACTGCAATCCTTCATGTTAATTGAGTCTATACTATATTTGATTTATTTTAATTTGAAGAAATTGTAAATCACCTTCAAATTAAAGTTGGAAATGAAACTTCATACAGCCTTAGTACTGAGAAGATTTGGTGACTAAGTATGAAGGCATGTAGGGTTGACCTTCAGGAATGAGCTGGTTGTTAAGGGGGATTTTCAGGAAAGATTACATGGTGCAGAAAAAGAAGAAAGAATGAGAAAGAAACTCTAAATAATTCCCCCTTTATTTTGCTTAGTATAAGCTGGGATAGAGAGGGAGCTTAGACAGGCTTTCAAGATTGCACTATTCTACCCAACTACAATAAAGAGCTTTCCTGGAATCCCAACCAGCCTGTTTGTTGGCCTGGTCTATCACGAAGGGCTGACAATTAAATCATTATTGTAATGTGGTTGGATATAGCTTAATATGTTGGGCACATCTAGGCACTGTATCCTGCTAAACACACTTGTTGGCTTAATGCTTTTTGTGAATCCAGACACTGGCTTATTTAAAAGAGAGAGCAAAAAAAAAGATATGGTTGATGGCTGTCCAGATGATTTTTTGTTCCCCACGCTAATAAGCATGAAGCAATCTTTAAATGATTTGCTGGGCAATAGAGATTAAAGCCAGTGATCAAAATCACTGAGAAGATATTCTTGGCAAGGATACAACGACATTATATCAGGTCACTGGGTGATATGGTTGCTGTCTCTAGTTTCTGTACTGATCCTATATGCAGGAACATTTGTGAATTATTCTTTCAGATTATGTCTGCATTGAAACACACCCTACCTCTTGCTTAGCTGAGGGCCATCTTGCACTTGAGCTATGTATTAGATTTTTTTTTAAGGTTGGCTACTTCAGTTTGGTTACCTGTGTGCTTACAGATGCTTTGGAATATTGTCATCACTGTTCTAATTGTAAATGTAGTTTAATTCATCAGACTTGGTTAAAGATATAAAGAAACAGCAAGCTACCCTTAAATTGTAAAAGTTGCCAAATATTTTCCACAGATGGACTCCTACATAAACTATGAGTAACCTGAACCCTGTCTCCTGCAGCAAGATGCTCTTTCCCAAACCTGGAAGATAATCATTTTAATTGCAGTTACACAGAGTTACATTTATGAACATCATGCAAATGAAAGATGCATAAGTTTAAATTCGGTAATAATATTCAATCGTTCCTCATCACCCATTTGTGTCTGTGTGGCTAGCGGATGAATTTCTTAGTAGAAAGACTATAGTTTTCATACACATTCAATGATCTACAGATCTCACTGTGAAGTCTTTGTATTTATTAAGCACAATAGCCACAGCTAGTAGTGGTATCATATAGCTGGTGCATCATTGAATCTATGTAAGTGCTGACCCTGATGAGGCAGACCAGGAAATAGTTGGGTAGTCCATTGTTTCTCAACCTTGGCACCTTTAAGATATGTGGACTTCAACTCCTCGAATTGTGTAGACAGCTTACAGGCTGGGGAATTCTGGAAGTTGAAATACACAATCTTAAAGGCACTGAAGCTAAGAAGCACTGAGAGTCTGTAGACTTGAAAAGGCAGGACAAAATACCTTGGTTCCTGCCTTCTGATGTAAGCAGGTTTCCTGGGTAGATAGCACTACTTTCTTGTCTGCATTAAAGCAATATACAATAGTGGCAAATATCTGTAGCTTGGGTGTAGGATGAGGTTGAAGGTTCGTTCTCCAAGCTTGTGGGTTGGTTTCCAAATGTTTTGTTACTAGGCTAGGTAACTCTGCTGAAGATGTTACCTAGCCCGGTAACAAAACATTCAGAAACCAAACCCACAAGCTTGGAGAACAAATCTTCACCCTCATAAAGCAATATATTCAAATTCTGTACCTGTCAACAGTGGTGTCCCCCAAGGCAGTGTTCTAGGACCAACTCTCTTCATACTCTACATAAACGACCTCTGGGATCATATTAAGAGCAACTGCGTTCTCTTTGCTGATGATGTAAAGCTATTCAACACCACAGACAATACTGCTACCCTTCAAAAAGACCTCAACTATGTATCAGAATGGTCAAACAAATGGCAACTTCAAATCTCAACAAACAAATGCTCTGTCTTACATATTGGCAAAAAAAATCAGAAAATAAAATACAAGCTGAATAGTCAAGACCTTGTTGATGATCCAAACTCCGTCAAGGACCTTGGAATACTCATCTCTAATGATCTAAGTGCTAGAGCCCACTGTAACTACATAGCCAAAAAGACATTAAGAGTTGTTAACCTAATCCTACGTAGCTTTTTCTCTGGTAATATCACACTACTAACTAGGGCCTACAAAACATTTGCTAGACCAATACTCGAATACAGCTCATCAGTCTGGAACCCACATCACATATCTGATATTAACACAGTTGAGAAAGTCCAGAAATATTTCACAAGAAGAGTTCTACACTCCTCTACTCGTTGCAGAATACCTTATGCCACCAGACTTGAAATTCTAGACCTAGAAAACCTATTTTTTATTTTTCTTATATGTATTCATTTCATGTATTCATAACTATGTTTACTCTTATACTTATTATCTTGTAAGTGATTGACAAATCAAATAAATATCTAGCAGGGTCAAATCTGTGAAGAAGCTTCTTGTGTTACTTAGTTACTGAACTTTCAGGGGTTAAGTTTTTGGGAGCACTGAGATTTATTCTTGTGTCTAGCCTGATAACTGACAACAATCAAAAGTGCAAAAGGCTGGATTTACTGGGTTAATTTATTTTGGTGAAAATATCCCTGGAAATGCATTCTAGTACTTGGATTTATTCCCAAGTATGGACATTGAATTAATATAAATAAATTATAGATAGATAGATAGATAGATAGATAGATAGATAGATAGATAGACATTGTATTGATTGATAGATTGATTCTATTGGATTTATAAGGCAAACAATGTGACTGGATGGTATATACTGAAAAAACAGTAGATCCATATAATATATATAATATGAAATTCCAAATGCAAAATAGTGATGAAACCCAACAGTAAAAACAACCAAAAGGAGACCTTGTCTCCACTAAACCCAAATCCCTGGAGAAAAAGGCAGGTTTTAAGGGCAAACAGAGTTAGAGCCTGTTATATATCAGGTGTGTGTGTGTTGGGGGGAGTTATCTAGAGATAAATATTTTTTAATATTTTCAGCTTATAATTCCAGGCTCTTCAATATGTGTTGCATTGTCATTTTTTTCCCTGTAAAATCACACTTTTTATTTTATTTGTTTGTACACTCATGTACCTAGCATGCTTACACACTTTATCTGAAGCTCAATATTTTACTATGAAAATATCCCTTTGCTTTTTAGAGATGGATTCATTATTTTGGATCACTTTTGATGGTTGTTACTCCATTCCTGACTTAGGGTGGGGGTAGAATTCATAATGGCTGGAATAATGATGCAAAGTAGACATGATACCGTAGGATGTGTGTGAGAGCAGGATCAAATATTTTTGGGTTTCTTAAGTTTAATGAATCAATCTAGTTTAGGAATTTAACTTAAGTTTCATGCACATGTTCCCCTAAAACAATAGAAAACAGTATCCATTTTTGCCAATTGTCAGGTTCCAGAAATCTTAAAGAGGACGATTATGGGAGGCAGATTAAGCTATTTCCTAGGCCATTTATTTTACATTTTGGGTGGGCAAGGTGAAATATAGCAGCTTTAAGCAATCTTTGTAGGTCTGTGATGGCAAATCTTTTGGGCTTGGCATGCCAAAAATTCAGAAAATGCCTACATTGATTTTGCTGGCATGTCACCATACCCTCTCCAAAACAAGAAAGAAACAATTGTTTACATATTAATTTATTTTATAAAATGTACAATCTAGTCATGTGTTCAAGTGGTGTTCTCCTTCTATTGACAGGCCCCTGGGAACTACCCAAGATAGCTCTGAGTCTTAGGAGGCCTTCATTCTTGAAGCATCTTTGTAGAATGCTCTTCCATGGCCTCTGCAGCCTCCTAAAACCATACCAAAACATGTCCTGTTCTCACACAATTCTTGGGTGCTCCAGAGGTCACGTGAGAGCACAGCTCTTTCATGTGGCTTCTGTAGGGGGTCTGGAGGTTGTGTGAGAGCATACACCCCATGCTCATGCAGCCTCCTCAAATTGTGCAAGAATGGGGTGTGCTTTCAAGAATAAGTGTTGTTGGGTGTTGGTGAATGCTGCTGGTAGGTCACCCGAAATATTGTAGGCTGTCACTGTTGACACCAACATGTCATAGGTATTGTCATCACTGTTATAGGATCCTGATAATATTCTGTCTCATAGTGTGTTTAAGGCAAAGGCAATGGAGGCAGAAGGTGCAAGATCATCCCTCATGCATCCTAGAAGGGGCAAGAACAATTTAGTCATTCTGCCACCCTTCCAGATGGAAACCAGGCAGCTCCAATTTCTTCTCCTCCTCTCATTTTGCTGAAGGGGGTGCCAGCTGCAGCTGCTCAAAGCACCTGGTCTCTAATTTGACTTGCTCCTCCCTGCACTCAAGTTCCCTTCAATTCTCTCATAATGCATTTAAGGGTTAATGGAGGAAGTGCTGTTAAGGGACCCCCAAGACATTTAGAGGTTTAAAAGAATGATTGCAGGGACTGTGCTAGTTGCAGAAAAAATAATGACCTTTTCTTTGCTACTGGTAGTCATGTAGGATTTTTACTTAATTCTTCAGAACCAATTAGTTTGTTGGCAGATAAGTAACCACTGATATGGATTCGGCATGTTTGGAAATTGGACCCATATGGGGAAAGCCTACATGTGTGTATTTGTGAGGAGGGCAGTGATTTTGACATGAGCATCATGACTGTCATGCAAATAATAGAATTTATGTTTTTGCTACATATGCTATGATGCAAGTATATAATTGTGTCATTTGCCCAGTGGAGTCACAAATCCTGTTATTTTTACATTCTGTCTTGATGCACCTGATGGATGGAGCTCTCCAACTACAATTGGACGTATACCGTGTTTCCCCGAAAATAAGACCTACCCCGAAAGTAAGACCTAGCACTATTTTCTAAACCTGCCCTAATATAAGACCTACCCCGAAAATAAGACCTAGTGTAAATCTCCAGTTCCAGGAAGACTTTTCAGGGAGCAACCGTGCACCCGCGAAACACCCCCCCTACACACTCACACCCACTATTTGGCACCATAAATATATAAGACCTACCCCAAAAATAAGACCTAGTGTGTTTTTGGGAGCCAAAAAAAATATAAGACAGTGTCTTATTTTCGGGGAAACACGGTAGCAGCTGTGGTTTTTCCTGTCCATTTCCCCCTACTTTATTTCCATTTTCCTCTTGATGATTAGGATTTAAGGTCTAGACAAGTAGGTGTAGATTTTTCTTTAGCTGCATTAACAATAACTGAGCATCTATCTAATTTGAAAGGAGCAATCTGCCTTTGTCTTTAGCAGTTGCAGAGCAGGGATTGTGTTGAATATACAGTTAGTCCTCAATTTACCACAGTTTACTTAGTGGCCATTTGAAGTCACAACAGTACTGAACAAAGTGACTTATGACTTTTCACACTTATGACCATTGCAGCATCCCCATGGTTAGGTGACTGACATTTGGATGCTTGAACAACTGACTCACAGTTATGATGATTGCAGTGTCCTGGGGTCATGTGATCATCTTTTGCAACCTCCTGACAAGCAAAGTCAATGGGGAAAGCCAGATTCACTTAACAACCATGTTACTAGTTTAACAATTGCAATGATTCACCTAACAAATGTGGCAAGAAAAGTTGTAAAATGGGTCAAAACTGTCACGTAGCAACATAAATTTTGGGCTCCATTGTGGTTGTAAGTTGTGGGTTACGTGTATTGTGTCTGAATAAAACAAATGTTCCTGGGAAAGGAAAATTTAAGTGGAAATAGGTGTGATATTCTATGGATCAGTGTTGCCTTTTGAGTGTGAAGCCAAAGAGACTATATGTTTTATAACAGCAAATCTTCCATATGTCTTGAAGTGCTAACCAAACCTTTACTCTCCTTGACTTGTGATCATGAAAGTATTCCACACACTTTCTTGGATCTAAGGTAAAGCCTAGAGCAGGGCTGTCAAACTCCGGTCCCGTGGGCCGCATATGTCATATGCTGGCCACACCCGATTTAACAAAGGTGAAAAAGTCCCGATATATCATGTGGCGACGCTGTGATGACGTGACTTTGACACCTCTGGCCCAGAGGAAGTTCTGTTTTTCTTTCCCTTCACTGAATTGTTCTCCATTTATTTCTGGAGATGTGACTGACGTCAAAAAGGGGCTATAAATCTATGTACAGTACACACCAGTACTAGTAAGATGACTTGAGCCTTATTGCTGTAAGGACACAAGAGACTTGCAAAAATGAGGCCTTTGGAAATGACTGGGAAATTGGAATAAACATTTCCACAGCTGCTGGTAACTGTTGTCTGACAGAAACGCAGTAACTTGCGTGTATTGGTTTCTCCCAAGGAATTCCTTTGAAATGCTACTAACTTAGCAGTGGGAATCTCTCCAAAAGCTTATTTCCTCTTTAAATGATTGTCGCGAGGTTCCTTTGTTTTGGACTAATGCTTTGCCTGGGTTTATAATCTGCCTCTGAGTCATAAAACCAAGTGAAACTGTTGTTTTCAATGCCATTCTTTATATCTTGTAGCAGTAGATGAGATGGAGCCGGCAACATTCTGTCCGAACTAAGGCCCTCCAACTTGTCTTTTTAAAATTAACCATTTTTAATTATTTTTAATTATTTTAATTATTCCTAATTATTAGGAAAAAAGCCAAGTTAGTCCTATTCTGTATAACACCAGCTAACTTGTGTGCTTGTGGAGCATTGTCTCTACTAAGAGATGAAATAATAAATTTTTCATTGCATTTTTCATTTATGTCCTGGATACAAACTATGACTACAAGTAATGTTGATGCAGGATATTAGATTTAGACACATGTTGTTTCAAAGTTGCAAAACTAGTACGATAACAGCTGTGTTTCTCTTAATAAGGGCTAGAATTGCCTGAAGTTTATTTTATTAGAGGCATCAGGTACTGAATGTTTTCTGACAAATGGTATCTTTTCAGAAAAAGCTTATAAAGAAGTGCCTTTAGACTTCTGGGGGGCAGTTTGAAGTAAATTTATATTTTGCCTTTTCTTTCTAATGCTATATCAGGATGTTCCTTCTTTCCAGAAGCTACCCTTTCTAATCTTCAAACCCATAAATCACAAGTTCATTTTTCTCTTTTTTTTCCTGCAAAAAGCCCATAAGGGATGTCCAAGCACTGATAAATGTAATTGCTTCTCTAATCAAGTTAATTTTGCCATCTCTCCTAGTTCTGTCATCTTCATCAAACTTTCCCTCATTCTGGGTATTTCAAAATCTTTCCATTTCTGCCCGTGTAATAGTCTGGCAGCAGTAATCGTACATAAAAACATTCTTCCATGGTTCTTTCCTAATTGACTGTCCATTAATGACAACAGGAACAGTTTTGATTTCAGTTGAATGATCACCTTTAAAATTATTTGTATATTTATATGTATTTCAAGCTGAAAGTTTCTGACCTTTTTTTTTAACAGAATGTATCCCAAAACAGTGGCACTTGAGAGGTGGATAATTCTTTGAATGAAAGGACAGTTGGATTAACGGCAAGAGCACATGAGCTATTAGTTCTGTATTCATTGTGTGAATGGCTTTTAGATGCTTTGTCGCAAACATGTCTTTTCTTTCTGTAGCAGAACTCCCGCCACCTTACACTGCCATTGCTAGCCCAGATGCCACTGCTATTCCTATAATAAATTGCCGTGTGTGCCAGTCAATAATCCATTTGGAAGGAAAGCTTCACCAACATGTGGTCAAGTGCACAGACTGCAACGAAGCTACGGTAAGTGGCTTTACAAGTTTCTCACTCTATAACATGCTCTATTGGACCTCTTTATGGTAGTCAAGAAAGCAACTTGGGGCATGTCAAATTTTTCAACTTTCTATTTCCAAACATTAGGGGTGCTCAAAAGTTATGACTTGCCTTGGGGATTGTAAAGGTTTTTTGTTGTTGTTGTTACTTTAATATAGTGCTTGGTAAGTAACTACATAAATATCATAACTTTTTAACATTTTGTTTCTTTCATTCACATGCCATTACAACAGAAGTCTTCAAACTTGGCAACTTTAAGACTTGTGGACTTCAATTCCCATTCAATTCTGGGAGTTGAAATTCACAAGTCTTAAAGTTGCCAAGTTTGGGGACCTCTGCATTACAAGAATCAGTTGTGTGAGGACAGCCATATATATATATATACATTTTAGTAAGAAACAGTAGCTTCAGTATTGTCTGGACGTGGAATAGTAGGATTGGCTTTTGATCTTACTCTTCTTTGTGATAACAGCTGATGTAAGGTATATTCTAATGACTAGTGGTGTGGGTGTGGGTGTGTGTATGTCAGTTCTGTCGAGGGATGTATAAATCAAGGTTTGGCTTTGATAGGAACTATGTTTGTAAGACTAGTCTGAAAGATCTAGCATTTTTGTTGCACCATAAAAGTAGTACCACAAGCTCTGCCACTTTCCTATAGATGTGGAATATATTACAACATACGTACAAAACAAGGTAGTGTTGTCATTTCTCCCTGATTCCACCAGCCCCCTTCTAATGTTTGTGATCTGATTAGTTCTTGAGTTACATCTCTTCTTCTGTTCCATCTTCTGAGAGAGCAAGGGGTTTTAATTATGGTAGGTGTGTTCTCTGGTCATTATGAGAGGAGGCTCCTCAGATTGCAGGAACAATGGACTCACCAGGTCCTTGCAGAAGGTAGGGGCAGACAGGACATGTTGTTTTCATCAAACTTCTATATATTATAGATATATTATAGATTGTCAGCCTTGGAAACCATTTTTTTACTTGGAAGCTTCAAGGCTGCCACATTCAGTGCTTGGGAATTTGGGAGGGGGGATTTCATAGTGGGGTAGAAGATTAGACATAACAACATAATTTCTCAGAGAGTCAAGGACATGTTGCCCTGCACCTGGAGAGGAGTGGCTGGAGGGAATGTCTCCAGTTGGGATGAAGATTTGATTGCGCCATAGGATGGAATGATGGGTGCAGGGGATGAATCTTTGAATTTTCTTTTGGAAAGGAAAACCCGGAACTCTCAGATTCAGTTTTTCCCAGATGTGCCAATATGACAACTCTAATAAAATGGAACTTTGAGGAACTGATTGTCTCAGAGTTTATTGGTATGGAGTTGATTAGTTGGAACGCTGACATAATTGAGTTTAGCTGAGGGAAAAGAGGAATTTTTTTCGTTTGGGAGGATGCTACCTGAATTTGGAGGAACATGGGGAAAGAAATAAAAAAGAATGGTTGGGGAATAGATTGTTCCTAAGAGAGAATGTTTTCAGTATGATTCAGGAAGAGGAGTGATAATTAACTTCAGTTGCTTCATGAGAATTTTAAGTTCTGTGAATCAGACAGTCATTTCTAACAGAAATGGCAAATAATATGGCCAATAATAATGCAAGTAGCCCTGTTCTAATCCAGTGTTTATTTATTATGCTCTAAGCTAAGTAGCCTAAATAACTAGTTAACCCTCTCCCTGTGTGTATATCTATATGTGTGTGTACATACACACATCCACATAAATAGTTTGTTCAAACTTCTTTT
The DNA here is from genome assembly GCA_009733165.1 of Naja naja. Classification (NCBI taxonomy): domain Eukaryota; kingdom Metazoa; phylum Chordata; class Lepidosauria; order Squamata; family Elapidae; genus Naja; species Naja naja. The sequence goes on along the minus strand of CM019150.1, from coordinate 191,941,173 downwards.
AGCAGAATAACTGTTTTTCCTCTGTTGCATGTGTTTTCTTTTTCTTATCATAATTGTATCAAAAACATTTATACCATTCTGTTAATTATCAAATAAGACATATATTATTGGAATATTAGAAAATAATTTAAAACATTAGAAAGTCAACATCAAACATGTCATTTGAATCTTCCTTGATTTTTGGTTGCATTGAATATTTTTATTATGCTATATTACATTGTTCTAAGATATTATTACATCACACATAAATCTCTTTAGCAAAAAAAATAAGATACAGATGATAATAAACAGATAGGATGATGGAAACCAGATAGAAACACACAATAACTTTTTGAATGTTAATAGCCAAAAACAAATCATACTATCATTTCTTAACTCTTTTGCATAAGACTCCTTTGTAACATAGTTTAGAACTTTGAAAGGATTTACATCTGATTGTTGACATAGCCATCAGTTTACCCATTTTGTATTCACCCTACTTCTGGTCAATGTTTTTCCAATATTGTCTGGTCAGCCAATTTTGCTTGCTTAAAGACAAAAGCCAATTCACCAATTTTTGGAATTCTGTTTGGGCATTTCTCAAAATTAGCCCAAATTATGGAACTCTCTTCTTGAAGACATTTATGTAATTTGATTCTGGGGAATCTTTAATAACTAAGAAAACTATTGTTTTATGGTATTCTGGTTCTTGAGACCTTCATCTATAAAATTAAATAAGTAAACAATAGGATTCTGGTTTGTAATAATTGCAATTTATGGCATTGTCTCTGTTTATGTAATATATTGTGTTGTTTAATTGTATGATAATCATTCCTGGGTATATGTTAAAGAAAGTCTTCTGTAGTCTTTATGGAAGATAGAGGAGAATATAGAACTATGAAAGACATTTTCTTAATAAATACATATAGTAATAGCCACTGACACTTCTGTGTGTAACTTTGAATTTTAAACACAGTACCAGTAATTGGTATTAAATTAAAAGGAAAAATATGTTGTGCTATAACACTTTTAACTCAAGTTGAATCATTTCTGTTGCTCTGTTTTAATCATTGTAAGATTTTTTTTTGACAATCAACATGTATGTGATTTCTTTTTCTTGTTGTGTAGCCAATCAAAAACCCTCCTTCAGGGAAAAAGTATGTTAGATGTCCATGTAACTGTCTGCTTATCTGTAAGGATACATCACGAAGAATAGGATGTCCAAGACCCAATTGGTAAGAGCCTTAATATGTGTCCTGTGTCCTTAATATGATTTTGGTTATTTTCATCATTTTATTTCATATAAACAGTGACATTAGCCTATGCAAGTCAAAAAGATGTAAAGATAAATATTTATTTGTGCCATTACAAATATAGATTAATCAGAGGAGTGATAGGAGATCAATAATAATGGAAGGTATTCATACCTTCATATAAAATTCATATTTCTATTGATTAAAATAGCATTATTATTTATTATTTAAATTGATGTTGTGCTGTTATGTATGTTTAATTTTTTATTTTATTTTATTTTGGCACTTCCCAACATTAGCATGATTCTGGGCAGGCAGTTCAAATTCTAAAACAGAACTGAGGTACAATAACCACACATTGGAAATATGGATAATAGCATCAATACAAAAACAACAACATTAAAACAATCACTCCTCTTCCAACCTTCCCCAAGACCTGGAAAAGTCAAGTTTGTAAATCCTAAATGCCATTAGATTAAAAGCTGTCCAGGTCTGATTCCAAAGTATGTTTCTGATCTTACACAAAATACACACACACACAAATAAACACATGCACACACATACACACCAACACATTATACATTATCCTCTACCTGCAGAAGAATACAACTAATTGAGTACTAAACTGACTAATTTCCAAAAGGTGTATGGTTAAACCAGGGAAATAAACTAAGGAAAAGTCTGATGGATTACTTTCATTTCCTTTCTTATACTTTGGTATCATAACTAATCAACCCATCAACTTAAGGATATGAAAACAGAAGGAAAGTTGGTAATATCTGGTAATTGATATTTATTACCGCATCAGCAATTACAGATAGTCTTCGACTTATGACCAACATTTCTACTGTTAAGTGAGACATTTATTAAGTGAGTTTGTCTGTTTTTACGATCTTTCTTGCCATAGTTGTTAAGTGAGTCACTGCAGTTGATAAGTTAGTAACCTTCTTGTTAAGTGAATCTGGTTTTCCCATTGACTTTGTTTGTCAGAAGGTTGCAAGAGATGATCATGTGACTTTGATACACTGCAACCATTATAAATATGAATCAGTTGCCAAGCGCCTGAATTTTGACCCCATGATCATAGGGATGCTGCAAAAATTGTAACTGGGAAAAATGGTCATGAGTCATTTTTTTTCAGTGCTGTTGTAACTTTGAACGGTCTCTAAATGCACCGTTGTAAGTCAAGGACTACATTAGTATACATGGGATGAGCTTGAGAACTACAGACTACGTATTAATAATGCTGTAGTTATTCCTTTAATGCTAGATTAGGCCTAAATGATGAAACCCTTTATATTTGCTTTAATCCCCTTTGCACAAGAGTTTAATCCACCTTTAGTTTCACTGATCCAGAGATAGGTGGATTAATCAAGGAGATTGATCACTAAATTCAGTTTAACTATCTTTAATCTGTAGAAGAGGATTGTAAAGTGGAATACGCGTAATGCACAAGCACGCACACACATGGACAAATGTGCCAGCATTATTTATTGCATTAAAAGTGAATCCGGCATTTAATTAATAAAATGCTTTCTTATAATTGATACCAAACCAAATGAAATCACTCTTCTTTCACTGTTTCATTATCAGTTTCTAATGGTGCAATACATTGTTTGCAGCAAAGCTAATCAATCAAGAATCCTACGAATAACAATTATGAAATTAGATGTTTTAGAAAACTGGACCGGGTATCATGCAGGTGTTTCCCCCCACCACCACCTCAATCTTAACTAAAGCAATCTATAACTTTTGAGAAAGATACTACTGAAGCATTGCTTATTTTCCAGTGAATAATTATAAATACAATCAGGATATTGGCCTTATTTTCTGCATTTCAGAAAATGCCGTACATGCAATCAGTTCAGAATTCATAGTAATTTTGCTGAAGTATACTAAGATCACCATGAGTTTGGTTTTGGGCTGGGAATAGTTTGGACTTGAATACAGTACCCTTGGTTTTTGAAATAGTATTCCGTTCCAAACTGAAATCTTGTAGATCAGGGGTGTCAAATTCTCAGGCCAGATGCTTCATGCGCTGGCCATGCCCACCCCCGTTTTAGCAAAAGGGGGAAAAGTCACGATACGTCACATGACTACATAATGATGCGAGCTTGACACCCCTGTTCTAGATGGTAGTTTAAGTTCTTCTGCTCAATTGTTTAACTTCTGTTAACTTCTAAAATGAGACTTCTCTATTAATCAGTTATCAAGAATTGGATGTGAAGTTGGCTGTCAACTGGCCTAGTTACTAGAAAGAATATACACTTACTACTTTAAACAGTTATTTCAACAAACCATGGATCAGAGTAATGAACTCTTCATAGTTACTTTTGGCTATTTGAATTATAAGGATGATAGTTTACGTGGATGATTAAGACTTCAAGGCAGTGCAGCCAGGTTACATAAAGTTTCAGTTCTCAGTAAATCAGGCCATTTGACAGTGGAAATAATTAATATGAGAGCTGCCCAGATGTGTTCAAGCTGAGCCTATGTAACAACTGTCTGAGATGGTTTAATTAGGATTCCTGAATTGCACCAGATGTTTCAGACTTTACAGACTTGAATGCTCTGTTCCTAATTTACCTTGGTTTCAATATTTGCACGATTTTTATTTTTTATGGCATTTTCTAATTCATTTGAAGGTAGGCCTATGTTTCAAACTTTGACAGGGGTGTCAGACTCAAGGCCCACAGGCCTGATCTGACTTGCAGGATACTTAGATCTGGCCCGTGGGGCCAACCTGGAAACAGCGAAGGACCGGTCTGCAGTACCTCTGTCAGTGAAAACGGAGGTCCGTTTTTGCTGGCAGAGAGTTGCAGGAGGCCATTGCAGCCAAAAATAGAGCTTGGGAGCTCATTTTCGCTGGCAAGAGTGCTCAGGGCTCCACAGGCACCCCTGCCCATGAGTGTTGTCAAGCTGGTCATACCCACCCTGGCCACGCCCCCTCCCCCCCTCCGATGTCAAACACAATCCTGATGCGGCCCTCAATGAAATCGAGTTTGACACCCCTGTTTTACAGGGATTGATACCAGTTTACGTAACAGTCTTTGTGTTTGGTGCTGGAATTTGGCAAATACAATGGAGCCAATGAGTTTTCTTTGTAGAAAGGATACTAGATGATGAAAGAGTCTTTTTCTCTCTTTTTTTCTGAAATGATATGGCATCTTTACTTCTGACAGTAGACGCATCATTAATCTCAGTCCAGTAATGCTAATTCCAGAGGAGCAGCCAGCGCAGCCTGCAATACCTGCTCAGCCAGAAGGCACCAGAGTAGTGTGTGGACACTGTGGAAATACATTTCTAGTAAGTACAGTCATGATGAAACAACAAGAGTCAAATTAATTTATTGGATAGAATATTCAAACTAGTCTGAGGTTTTTTTTAACCTTTTGTCATAGTTCATTTACCATAACAAGTTCATTCACAAGCATAAAATGTAAGCTTTAGGCCAAACCATTAAGAGTTTTTTTGTTCTAAGTAATTAATGTAATAATTCTGTGATGCAAAATAATTATTGCTAATTAATAGAATATGTACTTTGTGTGGCTACCTGGGACTAAACCTGAAACCTGAATCTCCCAGTTACAAGATGATGAACAGGTAGTCCTCAGCTTACAACTGGTCGCTTAGCAACTGTTCAAAGTTGTGAGGTGCACTTCCAACTTGGATTCAAAATTCATTTTGGGTGCTCAGCAACTGACTACTTACATCATCCTGTGGTCACATGACTGCATTTTACTCTTGGTTTTGCATTTGCTTCAGGATTTTGTCAAAAACTGGCCCATAGCAAACAAAGGGTTTACTTAACCAAAAAAGATTGTAAAATCACGGTCATATGGGTGGCTTGATTGTCTCAACTTATGACCATGTTAGGCAGGCTCCCTTACAGTCATAAATCAAGGACTATCTGTAATATATGACAGCTAGATGACACAGTGCTGTTAGCTGACCATTTGAATGAAAGAACAATTAATTTTCTTAATCATGCCATGATTTTGTGGATGTCAATTTATAGTTAGAACTATAGTTTATAATTAGAAATAAAAATATATTTTAAAAAACTATTTTCTATGGACATCAAATATATGTGTGTGTGTATCCTTCATGTCTGTCTATCTATGATTATATGTAGGTAAAATCATAATCATGGAATATTAGTGATATTACAATTATTAGTACCGAAAAGTACTACAATTCTTGAATAATATGCTGAGGTCTGTAACTAGCAAGTCATGGGAAATTATTTTACATAGAAATCCCAAACCACAAAGTATGGGGCTTTGCCAGCAACAGAGCATTGCAGTGACGAAAGAAAATAAGGAATAAAAGTCATGAGAAGTAAATTATTTTGCTGTGATACCCATGACATTTAATGTGAAGCAAAATAAATATTTTTCATGCTGGCATTTTTTTCAACCCAGTTTTTTTTTATTGCAGTGGATGGAACTGAGATTCAACACATTGGCAAAGTGCCCACATTGTAAAAAAATGTAAGTTCCAACAAATACATCTATAAACCCTAGTATTTATGGGTGCAATTTTATTCCAAATATTAGTTCCCAATAGATGCATGCTGTCTTTTAAAAAAAACATTTACAGTGTTTACATTGTCAGCTGATGTTTTCATTTCTAACATTTCAAGTCAAAATCTTGTAAACTTTCTTGATTGTGAGTGCTTTGTATACAGTCATTACTTCCAAATAAAATGGTAAAATAATCCAGTTTTTCTCCTGTTAACTTACCTATCTAATTCTCTATCTAGATATCCATCTTGTGGTAAAGTGAGTGATGCATGTACAATTTATTGTAGGCTGGATTTTCACTTTTTTAAAAAGTTCAAAGCCCATGAATTATTACATAGAATTGCACTCTAGCATAGATAAGGGTGAGGCTATTCTTCATGTGAGCTTTGAATGAGATACCATGCTTCAAATCTGAGTTATAAATACATGCTTTCCTATATATTTTAGAATGAAAATATTACTGCCTTTGTTATATTTAGAATCAGAATATAAAGTTGAGAAAAATAATACAAACTAAGTTTTATCATCCAATAAAAATGCTTGAATCATATATATGTCCAGATGTTAATGATAATAAAGCAAAATTTGTCTATAAAACTGAATGTGTAAAATATAGCAGTTCGAAAGAAGTTAAAACTACCTTGTGATAGAAATAGCATTTATTCTTTCATTTTCAACAGTGGGAACCCTTAGGGAACAGATTAAAGGCCTCAATTAACTGTGACCAAGTAATACTTGCTCTTTGGTTTAAAGTAGAACATTTGTTATTGAAGTAAAACTGCCTAAGTCAATCAGTTTAAAGACATTCCACCAAGATTTAAGGGGGGAAATCGAATCACAAGTTGTGCACATGAGTCTTGGTGGTTGAAATCAGCCTTAAAGCTTTTGGATAATCACATGATAGATTCCTGCAAATATTTTGGAATGTCTGTAACTAAACAAACAATTAGAATTATGAAATGAAATGTTTTTCACACTAGTCCCAGAACATGATGTGACTTTGTTTTATCTTGTACCTTCTTCAGTGAACTTTCAAAATTATTGTATCAATCTGTGTTTAATTCTGGCTATGGCATACTGTGTTTTTTCAGTTCTTCTGTTGGATGTGCACTCCCACGAAGACGGTGCTGTGCATATATTACAATTGGAATGATATTTATCTTCATTGGTGTTGGATTAACTGTAAGTAGCATTAGTGTTGGTATTTAGTATTGAATCAGACACATGGTACTTCTTCAACTAGTGTCTTATCAAAAGCTTGCAAATCAGTTCTGCCCTCTAAAACTCTAGCAAATGTCAAAATACAAGATTTTGCCTGCAGATTATAAATTCAAATTTATGGCCTAGATGACAAGTAATTCTCAATTTACAACCGCTCACTTTTTGGCAAAACCATGTATGAGTAAACCACTGGTTTCCTTTAGGACTGTAGTGTTTTTCTTAATGTCTGTGATTTGTTTAATGACAGCCACGAAAAAGTTATAAAATCAGGTTGATCAATAGTTCCATAAGGATCATAAATTTGAAGATTATTTGTACATGAAATAGAAATTGTCCTTTGTCTTTTTGGCTGTGCTCCAATTAGATCTTTAATGGGCCTGATGATGTCTGCATTTGCCAAATAGGGAAGGATGCCGCCTTCATACTAGGCTGGCTTATGTTTCCCACATAGCTCAAACACCACAAGACAAATTTGCACAAAATTATTACCCATCAGAAATTACATGCAATAATTTCATGCAATGAGAGTGTTACTTCCACGTTATTCAGAAGGGTCTTGCTTTTCTTTTTATCAGGAAAGAAGTTTTAATTTAGGTATTAAGTTGTAATTTATGAAGAAAGACGTTTTTACAAAACACTTTCGTTAGTTTGGACAATTTATTCTGTATTTTACATGTACAAACACTATTTGTCCTTGCTAATTTCTGCTAGAAAAAAGTGTTGTACAGAAGAATATGGTTTCCAGCTTCCCTAGCTTTTGGTTCTGATGAGAAATATTAGCTATTCTCAAATATGTATGTATATACCGTATGTACACACACACACACACACACACACCAATTGCATTTATTTGCAAATTCCATCATCAATTCCATCACAGTGTTGGTAGGACAAGTTTCCAGCAAAGCAAAGTTTCTTTGGAAAAAAATGAAGGGAGAAAAAAATCCTGTTAGAAAACCCAAAATTAAAAAAAATGAAAGCAGGTATTTCCCTGATGCATCTAATAGAAAATTTCTTATATTCTTATCAAGATGTATGTTTATATGCAGCACTTAAGAACACCTTTGTAAGACCAGCTGATCCTACAGAGATGGTCTTTCTGAAGTACAGTACTTCAGTATTCGACACAGTATTTGTAACAGAACTACATGTTTTATACAGATTTTTTAAAACATTAAATTATTCTATCTTTCAAATCAGTTCAAGCAAAGCAGCATATAGGCAATCCCTGGATTATGGCTACAAGTGGGACCAGAATTTCTGTTGCTGAGCAAAGCAGTTGTCAAGTGAATTATGCCCGATTTAATGACCTTTTTGCCGTGCCTGTTAAGTGAATTATGATGGTGAATCTGGCTTCTCATATTGACCCTGCTTGTCAGAAGCTGGCTAGGAAGATACAAATGATGATCACATGACCCAAGGATATTGCAACCATCATAAATACATGCTGGTTGCCAAGCACACAAATTTTGATCACATGGTTATGGGGATGCTGCAACAATTGTAAGTGCGAGGACCATTGTAACTCTGAAGGCTCAGTAAACGAATGGATGTAAGTCAAGGACTACCTATATAACTGTTCCCAGAAACGGTTAGAAGTCAGGCTGTTTTAATCTCAGGTTTTGATAATTTGTCAGTTAAATAAAAAACTATTGCAAGGCTTAGTACTCTACATTAACTATATTTTCCCCATGTCTTTCTTTTTAAAGGTTGGTACCCAGGATTTTGCTAGAACATTTCATGCCACTTACGTTTCATGGGCTGTCGCTTACCTCTTTGGCTTAGTCTGCTTGGTTCGAGCTTGCTATTGGGGAGCTGTAAAAGTCAGTTATCCAGAACACAGTTTTGCATAGACTTCTAATAGTATCTTATTGGAAAATGGAGCTTTCTAAAGAATCTGGTGGTTATAGGAGCCAAGTTAATTTAAACAGTTTTCCTATTAAATGTTTCTTGTTTTGTTACTAAAGTTTTAAGGCTGGGGATCCTTTTAAGAACAAAAGTTCATTGCACTACATTATATGCAAATAGTTTGTTTTGCTGCTAGATTCCCAAACTCTGAATACTAAAGCTTTGTTTACACAATTGTACATCTGTCTTAAAAGAACTGCTGAATTCAATTTCAATTTATAGTATTTTTTTTCAGTATTAAATGTGCTTGTGCCATTTGGGGATAAATATGTAAAAGCAAGAAATATTTATAGATGTTTCTACAAGTGCTTCTCATTGTATGTACACTTTTAAAACTGTCAAAGCAACTTGCTTTAGAATGTTAAGCAATAAACATTTTGCTTGAATTGCTTAGTTTAACTTTCACCTAAGATCAGCGTGACCTTAAAGAGTGTGCATCATTTTCAAAGAAGTGGAGTTTTTCTTAGGGATATACTATCCTTTCAGATTTCCATTTGAGAAATACAGTATTTTAGTAGGCTAGCTAAAGAAAAAAAAGTTCATTTATCCTCTTCAAGTTGAGTTTCAATTCAACTTGAATATTCTTTTTTTTAATTCTTGTATTTTTTTTAAACATCCAAAGCCATGATTGGATTTCTGGAACTTCCCTCTGGTTATTTGTATGAGTTCCTTTACAGGGTCTAAATAAGGGAAGCATTTGATATGACTTGTTTTATACATTTAGATGATTTTAGAGTGATGTTGGGCTATCTCTTAGTTTGTTTAGATTGGTCATTTATTTTCCATAATGGGAGAATAACTCTCCAGTCATTATAAAGGGACATATTTATAGCTTAACTCAGCTAATACAAAATTAAATAGAGCAAACAAGTTGTTCTTTTCATTCCATCAATGTGTAGCTGGTTGGTACAGTATTAAAAACTAATCATAGAATTAAAAAAAAATTTTCATGACTTGTTCACAAATAAAATATTGGGACCAGTTACCGCACTGACCAACTTTGGAGTTTTACAGAATATGGGTTTTTAAAAAAATTGGAGAGAATACCCTGAGCTTTAGATTACAGTAGACCTTAGACAATGGAAACTAAGAAAGTAGATTAAACTGGATTTTCTAGGATTATATATATAATAACCATGACAAAGGACAAAGTGATGCTTAGCTGAGAATTTGGAGCACAAAAAAAATCCTAAATGTACATGGAAGTTGTCTTTCTATAATGTTAAATGTACAAAAGCAGTAGCTCAGGTTTATCATGTACCTTTTAAAATATACTAATAAAGATGATTATTGAAAATGAATGTTTCTGGTCTCATCAGTTAGTATCTGAAATTCATATAGCTCAAGGCACTTGCCAGCAAGTACTTCAAATCAACAAAGAACATTTAAGTACTGGAACATTTAAGTACCGGTATGTATGTATTGTGTGTGTGTGTGTACACATATGCATGTATGTATGTTTCATTTTATCCCGATTTTTAAAAATGCTGTAATTTACAGTGATTGTTTTTGTAAAATAGATATTTGGAAGATTTCTTTTCAAATTTCTGAAATGTGTCTTCATCTAGTGTCCTCTATTTGGATGCAAGGAAATTCTCAAGATCCTCTAGTGATAATTTTTGGTTAGGGTAACGCTGCTGTTTGGAACGGTACCGGAAAAGCCACCATTGCTCTCTTTACCCCTAGAATTCTGCAAACCAGGGGGTCCACCTCATCTTGGCTCCCCCTTTTTTGAGCCAGTAAATGTGGCCATCCCTCTTTCCCCCACCCACCCCTCTCCTTTATCAGAAACTCGGATCAGGTGCAAAGGTTCTCCCACTGGCCAATCGGGAAAGACTGGGCCCCGCAGCTACCAAAGTGACCTCTTTCCCATAACATCTTCAATTCTGCTTGTGAGTTTCCTTTACATCCCACCCAATCCGGTCCTCTGGGGTAGGAAAAGGACCCTCATTTCCCCCTTCTCCTAGCATCATGGTCAGCCAACTGCAACGGAAGCTTCTTGGAGAGGGAGCAGAAGCAGTGAAAGGCAGCTGGAGTCTCCCAAGCACCGATCGATGAATAGATAAGCTTCCCAAATCCACACATGTAAAGATACCTATGTGGGGATGTAGTGACACATAAATGTGTTGGGGTGGAGGGTGTCTGTGCTTTTACGTGCATACCTGCACGCGTGAGCATTCGAAGAAACTTTGATCCTTCTGCACAAACTGCTCGCTTTAGAAAGTGCGAGGCTGATCTTGTGGTCCAGCAGTCGCCAACTGGTGGGCCGCAAGAAAATTTTGGTGGGCTGCCCAGAGCACCCCCCAAAGCAATTAATCTAGGCTGCGCAGAAACACAAGGCTACGCAGCCCACATGGCCTGCGGGAACCCTCCCTGCCCACTCACTCCTTATCCAGCAAACTTGCCTGCTAAGTTGCTATTTTTCCTTTTTCCGACCATCAGCTGTTCTGCTGTGCTGGGAGATTTAGATTAGCTAGGAAGCAGGAAATGGTTGGATTTCTTGCTTTCTAGCTAGTCTTTAGATCTTCGGCTCTGATTTTAAGCACAGCCGAACCTCCCTTAGGACTGAAGGTTCTATTATTCAGTGCAGACTCACAGCAAGCAAATTTTATATGACAGACTCAGGTAGCTGATGGCAGATAGATAGATCACTGAATGATTCTGTGAGCAACTCAATCTGCCTGCCTGCTTTGCCTGATTTTGGGTAAAAGTTTTTCCTTTTTTATAAAAAAAATCAGTATTTACATATGTGGTGTGTTGTGAGTTAATTTTGTGAGTTTGCTTGCTAGCAAATTTTATGTGACAAAACTAGTCGATGGCAGATAGATAGATCACTGAATGAATCTGTAATTCTGTAAGCAACTCAATCTGCCTGCCTGCTTTGCCTGATTTTGGGTAAAAGTTGCTTATAAAAATTCAATTTTCATATAAATATTTATAATATTTACATACAAGCCATGTCCAGCCAGTCACATGACCACCAAGTCACACCCACAAATTAGGCCATGCCCACAGAACCGGTTAATGGTCCCTGGGATTTAAAATTATGAGTTTGGTGGTCCCTGAGGTCCAAAAGATTGGCGACCCCGATCTAGAATATGCTCCCTATTGTTTGGTTTCCAAAGATGTTAGTTCCTGCACTTAAAAAAAATAAAGAAATGACTTTGGCTAAAAGGAAAATGGATATCTTAAAACTTCAAAAGGAGACATGGCTGTCATGCTAAAGCTACTATCACACCTTTATTAGAAAGCTAACAATGAAACCTAAAATTCCAGATAACACTACTATGGAGAAGATTACACTTTTTATACATGGGGAAGTTCAAAAGTCATCATTTTAAGACTTGTGACACTATAAAATTTCAGTATTGTTTATTTGTGCACCTGAACAAATTGATATGTAATATTTTTTTAAATGTGTTAATTTTTTATATTAAATCATTTTGAGTTTTCTAAATATAGAAAGCAAGTTATTAGAGTAATTGAATGTTTATGCCCTTATTTGAATACCTCTCATTTCCTACAGTATATGTATAGTATAACAACAGACAATTGCATCTCAATACATTAACAATAACATCTTTGGATACTATCTCACCTATAATTGAGATTCAAGGTTTTAGTTTTAACATACAAAGTCCTTCATGACATGGGTCCTCAATATTTAAGGGAGCGACTCCTGCCGACATTGAATGCCAACCACCCTGTGCGAGCACATAGGCAAGGACTCCTCGGGGTCCCGTCCGCCGGCCAATGCCGGCTGGCGGTTCCCCGACGAGCCTTTTCTGTCACGGCCCCTGACCTCTGGAACCAACTCCCCTTGGGGCTCCGCTTGGCCCCTGATGTCCGCACCTTCCGCCATGATCTAAAGACCTGGTTATTCGACCAATCCGGACTATGACCCTCTGCGGGTGGGGTGGTTTTATACTTTTAGCATTTAACTTTTGGGCTTGTTAGTTTAATTCTTTCTTAACTATTTATTATTGTATATACTGTTGGTGTTTTTAGCTAAGAGCCGCCCCGAGTCTTCGGAGATGGGGCAGCATACAAGTCCCAAAAATAAATAAATAAATAAATAAATAAATAAATAAATAAATAAATAAATAATCAGAGAGCCAAACTCCATCTAAAACTTATAATCAAATGGCAACCCAGGATTCTCACTTAAGCAGTTCAGCTATCTCTAATTATAAATTAAATGCCCAGCATGATGTTCAACCCTTCCTGGAAAGCTGTAAGAGCACAACAAAGCAAAAGTCTGGTGGTGCAATATTCTAAAATATTTCTGAGAAGGCCTGCATTTGGGCCCACAACTTAGTCTACTACTGTATCCATAATATCCACTTGTATCTTGAACAGCTAGATCAGGGGTTCCCAAACTTGGCAACTTTAAGACGTATGGAGTTCAACTCCCAGAATTCTGTAGCCAGCACAGCAGGCTGAGGAATTCTGGGAGTTGAAGTCTACAAGTCTTAAAGTTGCCAAGTTTGGGGACCCCTGACCTAGATGGATTGGAGAAAGTAACTAGTAAGGTAATCTGATGCCACAACATGGAGATCTTTAGAGGTTAAAACCACTGCTTTGAATTGGATCCAGAAGCTTAACATAACTAGCACAGGGATTGTAGTATAGTTAGTCCTTGATTTACAACCAGTCACTTAACAATCATTTGAAGCTATGACAGACCCCCTGAAAAGTACTTATATGTTTCTGAAGTTCCAATGGCTAGCCCCATGGTCACATAATCACATTTCAGGCAATTGACAATTGGACCACATTTATGGCAATTTCCAGCATCCTGTGGTCATATAACTTTTGGCTGTTTTTGCCAAAAAACAGCATTTACCTCTGCCCAGTTACAAGTAATAGGTTTGCTTAACAGTGGATTCCCCTAATGACTATAAGAAAATAAAGGTTGTAAAATCAAGCTGGTCACGTGGGCAGACTCCATTACTGTCATAAATTGGGGACTACCTGTGTGTGTGTTATAATGCAATATTAGCATAGAGCCACCATTGATTTGACTACTGTAATTTGTACCAACTGAAATTTCAACATCTTAAAGAACTAAATCCTTTTAGTGTAGTTAGCTCCCCAGAGTCATTGAGAATCAGAAAGCATACAAATTTAATAAATTATTATTAAGGTACAATTTGGCGTTGGGGAAAACCAGAAGACTGAATGTTAGCCTTCCCTTAGGCATGAAAGTTAAGGTTGGGTGACTTTGGGCCAGTCACACTCTTTCAGTCTGACCCACCTCACAGGATTGTTGTAAGGTGTTGGAATGTAATTACTAGAAAGTTAAACCAATTCCATTTTAGAAATTAGTGCTTTACTATTATGAAAAAGTGAAAGGGTCATGTAGGCAGATAAGGAATAAATTAAAAGAAACCATTTTGCTTCTAGCAAGAATGTGTCAATATGCCAATTAGAAAGTAAAAAATCGGCCTATAAAATCAGTCACATAGGGGAGATGGGCGGCATAAAAATATAATAAATGAATAAAATTAGTATTTTTATTAGGAATTTAGTTGTAGAATTGAGAATTCTAGAATTAGGCATGCAGAAATTAGTTATTTGTACATGATTACAAAGAATGCTGCAGATGGGCCCAGCCTGCATTCAATGCTTGCATGTTGTATGTTTGTCGTGTCAGTAAACTTTTGAATATTTAAAAATTATTAAATTATTAATTACAGCATCTGATATTGATGCTGGAAAAGGAACAAATCATAGAAAAGTAATTCATCTAACATGGAAAATGATACATACACTAAGTATATATGGTACATCAGAAAGCAAGTGATCTAACAATAAAAGACACGATTACATGTGAAACTTAGACAAAAGAAAACATTGATTCTGGCTAACATTTCACAAGTGGCAAGTTTATAAGTTACATTACTCCTTTCAGCTGGATTTGTATCTTTCTTAAAACTTGCTCCTGTATTCAAGGATTTTTAAAAAGAATATGTTGTTTAATGCTAAAATTACACATCTTCATTTACCAAAAGAAAAGGTCTTGGCTAAAAAGAAAAAAAACCCACATTTTTCTGAAAGTTAAAAAAGCGGCCTCCACTGCCATGTTAAAAGTCCTAATATTATCTTTTTAAAAGTTAATAATGAAACCTAAAGTTTGAGGCAACAGAATCAACTTGTTTGAAGAACATGCAAGTTAACCAGAAGTCTTTACTTTTAGATTTTACAGCAAGACTATTGTATGCACAAAAATGGACACTTTGATTTGACCATTTTGATTAAAGAAAAAAATATAATGGAGACTGCTTCTGAACTTTGTGCTTGAAGTGGAAAAGAATGAAATTTTGATTTTGGATTTTACCGGTTAGACTGACTGATCCTCATAGAAATGGCTAGTTTATATTATGAAAAAACGAGTTGTGATTTGATGTTAATGCCTTATTCTCAACAGGAGCGCGCCTGCAAACTAACGTAGGGAAGCCACAGGCAAAGAGCCAGAGGTGAGAGATCAGAGTGCTGGTAAACAGGTCTATATATATAATATATATATAATAACATAATGTGTGTGTATATATATATATATATACACATATTTATATATATATATATATAAAGAGTCTGTGGTCGATGGTGATAATGATGACGACAACGACGATGATGGATGCAACGGCTGCCGCCAGGTTCCCTGCGCGCGCCTTTAGAACACTGGCAGCTCTGCAGAGGAGGCGGTTAGCTGCTTCTCCGCCACAAACATTCGGGCCGTCACTTAGCCGGGCTGTCCCGTCCGGTTTCCTCTCGAAGACCGCTCCTTGCGTTCGCGGGAACGGCCGGCGCTGCTCTTGCTCCCGGGTTGAGAGCGCAGAGTGCTGGTAAGCAGGCCTCACTAAAAAAAAAAAGAGGAGGAAGAAGGGGCCGTCGACCGACAAAAAGGTCGAACGCCATGGCCCCAGAGAAGCGCAGAGGCCGCTCCAGAAAGGGGACCACGCATGCGCATGGAGCAAGTGTGAAGCCTCTGTCCGCGGTTTCTTATCTCGTGTGTGTGTGTGTGTTAGATCAGGACTTAAGTCCTGGACATGGCGTTGGGAAGTCCTGAATTAGTACACTTGAGTAATCACCCGGTTTCCCATCTGTGTATATTTTGGGGCTGTTTATTTTCCAGCATGGCATCTCCAAGTGTTTTAACAAATGGAAACTAAGAGATTGATTGGTAAGCACCTTCAGCCAGCAAGATCTCTGTGCCTCTCTTCTCGTGGTAAGTGCCTTTATCACCTCAAGAATTTGTGCAGAAAACATATTAATACAGAGATTTAGGCGGGCACTCGGCGTATTAATGAAGAATTAAACCTATTCCTTTATTTTTACAGCATCCTTAGCCACAGTTTCAAGAGACTCTGGTAGCTTTCAGGCTGACTTTCCATGCAGTGCTTC
Organism: Naja naja; assembly: GCA_009733165.1. NCBI lineage: Eukaryota > Metazoa > Chordata > Lepidosauria > Squamata > Elapidae > Naja > Naja naja. Next base: position 191,924,879 of record CM019150.1, on the reverse strand, counting down.
TGTCTTTTTACATAATGAAATTAGTTCAGTAAGTATTACTTCAGTAAAACAGCAACAACAAAAATTCCTCTCTTACTTGGCTATAGTGCCAGTGTCACAACCTCAATACTTGAACTTGTTTTGAAATAGCACTCTGTAAAATGATAATTGTGATTATCTTGTATTTTAAACTACTAGGATGAGAACTTTGATTCAGTCAATCAGTCAATCAATCATAGCCATCCATCTCAGGGGATGATTGGATAGCTTACAATTGAAAAAAATACTATTAAAAATATTAAAAACAATAAAACCAGTAAAAACATCCAGATTAAATATACGTAAGAGCAAAATTATTGGGCAGTTAGCAATACAGGCAGAAAATGGGGTTCTTAACACATTCAGCACCCCAGGCATGAGAACATAACCAGGTTTTTAGGGCCTTATGAAAGACTGACCCCAACCTTGTTAGTCTTTCAGAAGGCCCTAAAAACCTGTCTATGTTTTGGGGAATATGGAACTTTCTTACCCCTGCAGGAAAAGCTTGTGCCCTGGTCCCTGCCAGCCAACACTCTGTACTTTACTGCAACTACCCCAAATAAAAAAAACCTGGTATAACCTTTTTGAACTAACAAATTTTATTAAAAGGAATAAGTCTTTGTGAGCTAGAGCTAAATGATATACAATTTAAATTGGGATGAGGTAGAGAAAAATGGAAGAAGACAGTTGATTAGGCACATGCAGGTTATATGTTGGACAGATTACATGCCATATGAGAGGATATATAAATGTGGTGTCCCGGTTATTGAAGATATTGCTCATGGTCTTTTTCACTTTCATAGAACCATTTAGACATAGATATTTAACATCCCATTTGAAAAACAGCACACTGGGATCTGAGTTACAGATTGTACTATTCTCTCCTGGGCTCTAATGAATATATTGTGAGCAGAATTGCTAAGTCTATAGTTAAGACAGTCAAGCTAAAAGCCCATTATATCAAACAGATTGGGTATTCTTCAAAGGTCCTATACTTATTTGAATGTTGATTCTCTGTATTTACCACATATTCATTTTATTATTGTATTTTTATTTTATCTGAAATTAGATCAGGTACTTTTTAAAAAATATGACCAGAAGACTAATCAATAAACTAAACTATGTTGGACAGATTATGAGTACCTTATCAACTGACAGTTATAATGTATTAAAAACTTCTAAAACATATTTGTTGAAACATTTTTAAGCAGCTATATAGTATTTAGAGGACTTCTAATATGATATATGCCATCATTTCTAATAGCTCAGACTTTGGACAAAATAATGAATGACTACAAATTGATATCAGGAATCAAAAGGACTAAGTTATATAGAGCATTTCAACTTCCAGGGCACTGCAAATCTCAAAGTGGTTATTTTGCAAAAATGAGATTGAAACAGCAAGGATGAATGGGCAATTGTTGAACTTATATATATCAAAAAGTTTCAGGCTACCTCAAAAGGAATGTGTTTTAACACAAGTATAATCTGTCTCACATGTGAGCTGTATCTTGATAACTTTCTTTCTTTATACAAATTCAAATCCTATATCAAATTGCCCATTTTTGGCTAATATAGATTAATATGATTCTCTTCCTACAATGCGCATACCAAATTAGTACATAATTTGTAACATCTACAGCTAGTCCTCAACTTACAACCATAATTGAGCCCAAAATTTCCATCGCTAAGCAGTAGTTAAGTGAGTTTTGCCCCAGTTTACAACCTTTTTGCCACAGTTGTTAAGTGAATCATTGCAGTTTTAAGTGAATCATGGTCATTAAGTGAATCCAGCTTCTTTCATTGACTTTGCTTGTCAAGCTGGCTAGGAAGGTTACAAAACCTCGGAACAGTGCAGAAAAGATTCACTTAAGCATGTGACTCATTTAACAACTGCAGTGATTCTTTTTAACAACTGTGGCAAAAAGGTTAAATGGGGGAAAACTCACTTAATAACTGTCTTACTTAGCAGTGGAAATTTTGGCTCAATTGTGATCGTAAATCAGGGTCTACCTGTATCTTGTCCTAAATGGTACATAAAAACAGCATAGAAGAAACTTTGACGATTTTGTGGTGGCTGATGTGACAGTCTTATAGTACTTTCTCATGTATGCCTGTGAAAAAGTTGTGATAGAATTTAAATGAATCTTGTTTTTCCTTCCATGCTGTACATAGTGAGTACATAACTTCTAACCTTATAATCTGCAATTAAAGTGTTTTGGTGGTGTTCTTCACTATTAAAATTACATGTGGTATACATTGTATTATATGATTCTGTGTATAATCGATACAGTATCTCTTGCATGAATTATCAAAAGTTCCTAGATCCTTATAATATACAAATATGTATATTAGATATATCTGCATATTAGAATATAATATGTATTACACTTCATTTTAGATATGTAAATCTAATGGAATGCTGGTTTTAAATGACAATTTGATTCCTAGTCTGTCAGTGCAGCATAAAAATGAAGTCACAAAAGGTAAGTATTAATTTTTTAAAATTATCATGAAGAAAACACAAAATATATTTCTGGTTTTGGGCTTAGACTTTTCTAGTAATTTTCAATTTCAATTCAATATTTGAAATTTATCTGTGAATTTAAATGAATTTGTATTCAAGAACTCATTTAGCATACCATGCTTACAGCTTAGATGGTATTTATATTTCAAAAGCTCAAGGAATAAGCCACATAATGATTGTATGTCAATCCAATCTCTTTATAATACTAGACACTGAACTTTAAAACTGCATAAATTATTATAACATTTAATATAGAATGATAATCATAATTCAAACATCCAGAACCATACTTCGTTATTTTTAGTTATAAGGATACAGATTTGCTAACTAAAATTCCTCTGTAAAATTATTTGCAAAAAAAATCTAGTTACTAATTTTCATTAGAAGATGCCTGATTTGTATATCAATGTTCCTATCACTTTTCAGTAATAAATGTTTGTGTTGGCAGAAAGAATAACATATAGCAGAGATTTCCTTCTGAAACTTTCAGGGGTTTCACTTGCCCAAAAGAAGCCAGAATTTCTTCCTGATCATCCTATTGTACTGGAAAAGCCAGTAAGTATTTGAATTTAAAACTGAGTTTGTAGAAATAATTTTACTGACATTTAAATTAATAGTACAGATTTATTGTATAGTGAAGTTGCAACATAGATATCCATTTTTAGTCACAATGACAAAATGATGCTGCAGATAATTTATTATGAGATTAGTTATCTCTGGTAGTTTAGGGAAGAACCACATTTCTATCACAAATGGTAATTGCTGCTACTTACTATATTATTTTATGTGTAAATGGAAAGAAGTCTGAATATATTATACAAATATACTCCTTGACCAAGAATGACCTGCATACAAAATCTAAGCAGAGTGCATTTTGTATATTTCATGGTATTAAAAACTATTATCCTTTAGATATAAAAATAAACTAAATGATTGAAATGAATGGAATGAGGCCATGGATGTCTGAAGGCTTTAGAATTAATACATAATGGATAGGTGTTCATGATTTTCCAACCTTTTGTAAATTTCAAGTGATGTTGCACAAAAGTATATGCCAAAATGAAACCAGATACATGAGGTCCTTCCAAACTTTTCCCCACTATTGCGGATAGGTTTTATAATGAAAGTAGGATTATATATAGTACCTGTATATGTGTAGACAAGGAAGAGTTTCAGTAACAGCTGCTCAAGCTTTGTAAAAAGCATGCTTCTTTAACAGTGGGGAAAGTGATGCTGTGTTTGTGATTTGCAAAATAAAGAATGCAGCTGTATTTTTTTCTTCATAACGCAGATATAATATTTTCCTGTCATGTTTTTACATGCATTTTGTAAGCTCAAGAACAGGTTTTTCATATTTTTTATTATATGAAGTGTTACATGAATTGTTTAGATTGAGTTATTGCTTATAATTCCATAACTGTGCAATCATTCACATAGTGGTTATAAATACACAAACTACATGTGATTAAAAATGCCTGTCTGAACTTTACTAATACAGGTAGTCTTGATTTATGACAGCAATAGAGCTTGGAATTCCCATCGCTAAGAGATGCACTTCTAAGAGAGAGAGAGAGAGAGTGCAGGGGTGCAACACTTCTAAGAGAGAGAGTGCAGGGTGCAGCAAGGGTCAGAATGATGCTTGGAGTGGTGGTTAGAGAGAGTACATAGCATGGAGTAAATCTCTCTCCACAGTGACTTGTGACCTTCCCTACCACCTTCCCCATTGACTTTTGGGGGATGCTAGCAGGAAGGTAGCAAATGATGGTGGTTGTCAGGTGCTGCAACTGGTTACAAATGTGAACCAATTGCCAAGTGCTCAGCTCATGATCACATGACAATAAGTGCTGGGGTGGCCAGAACTCTGAGGACTGGTCATAGCCATTCATTTAGCGCCATTGTAACTTCAAATGGTCACTGAACAAATAGTCATAAGTTGCAGATTACTTGTATATCTTTCCAGTTATGATGAGCTTCTGGGCTAATAGGTGTCAACTAATTACAGTACCTGGTATCCTGACATTTCATCAGCAATTGTGGCTGGCATTTTCTGAAGTGACAGCGATCTGTTTTGTAGCACATTTCTCAGATCTCCTAATTAGACCATAACCTATTACTCTGGAAGGTCATCACTATTAGATTGACACTGGCTGTGAGAGCCTGCATAAGTATATTAGCATATTTTATTGGTGAGAATTGAGAAGAGAATGTCTGAAATAACATTAACTGTATTGGGTATAAAAAGCAATTTGTGGAGGGGAGGGTAAACCTCAGAGTTGCCAGTATGGAACAGTAGTCTTCTGGATGTCCTGTCACACGTTCTTTTATCCATAAATATTGCTAGTATACTTTAATTCATTGTTTATATATTTTTCATAGCTTTTAATTATATCAGAAGATTGAGTTTCTTAAATAATTTTCAGTTTTATCTTGAGTTGTAACTCAATCTAATAAATGCAAACATGTTTCAAAGCTTATTTAAATATGTAATGTTTTCTATGAACTAAATGTGTCGGCCTTTTGTTTTGTAGAAAAATTATTGTTTATTACCTGCTACAAGCAATGATAGATCTTTCTGAAGATAAAGAATGCGTCTCTTTTCACCACTTAAAAAAATTAAGGAAAAGTGATCTGTAATATCAATAGACTGAATTCAAATGTATCTTTTACAGTTGGTGTAATCATCAGTAAAGCTATATTCAAGCAAAAATGTATGTGAATCAACTTCAGCTTGTCTGATTCTGAACTAGTATTATATTAAGTTTTTTGTAGTGATAGATAAAGAAACAACTGAAGCAGGATCATTATCACTTGTCAAGTTTTGGGGATGCTACATATGATAATACATTGCAGTAGATTTTAGATCCTAACAAGTGTGAGGCTAATTCCTCACCTTTTATTCTAGCAAAATTCCAAGTATTGAGAATCTGCTATATGTCTAACTGCTATGAACTGCTCATATCTTGTGGCTGTTTGTATTTTGACTAGATGCCAACTCATCATAAACTAAACTGAGTTGGGGAAGATGGACACACATGGAATTTGTTTCCATGCACCAACCTTCTTGCTAGATTGTAGAATCTTTTAACACCAATATGTACAAAAATGGTTTGAACCCTGGAATCTGAGGATTTTCATGCCAAACATTTAAGTACTAAGCAAAACATGACTATCAAAGATGTGGATTGTCTCATATCCTTAGTCCCAACTTAATTAGCTGTATACAGGCTATGGGACTGTTCTATATATTACAAATGCAGAGGTGGCACAGTGGTTAGAATCCAGTATTGCAGGCTAACTCACTGCTTGCTCCAGGAGTTCAATCCTGAGTGACTCAAGGTTGGCTTAGCCTTCCATCCTTCCGAGATCAGTAAAATGAGGACCAAGATTGTTGGAGGGCAATGTACTGACTCTAAACCATTTAGAGAGGGCTATAAAGCACTATGAAGTAGTCTTTAAGTCTACGTGCTATTACTACTTGTCTTTTTGTTCAATGTTTAAAACTTCCAATTCAATTATTAGGATTTAGGTGCTATGTCATTTTTGAAAGTTTTTAAAAATATTTTAAATATAAGGTATTGGTTATGTGTCAATAATTTGGTCTCTACATGTGTCATTTCCAACCCTCTGTCTCAGATATTGCTGTATACTCTTTTCCACATTTTTTCCTAGCATTTTCCCACAACTGCAGGGTCCACTTTTTTCAGATCAACCTAATTTGATCCATTTGTTTGTGACAGAAATTGATCAATTGATTTGCCATCAGAACCTGATGTCATGGGCTGAGAGAGAATATTGGGTCAAAGTCACCCAGCCAGCTTTCATATTTAAGGCGGAACTAGAACTCAGTTTTCTCATTTCTAGCTGATGCTTAAGCTTTAGAACTACTGATCAAATTGGGTTTCACTTTCTTTTCCACATGATAGCATCTAAATAGTTAACAAGATTTTGAATTCAAAGATACATCTAGTCCTCTAGTACAATGGTCCTCCTAATCTAATAAAGCTAATCAATTACTGTTGTATTTTCTTCCTTTCAAACTTTTCCAAATTCTGCAAATATGTTACATTTGTAATGTTTTTCTGGTGAACATTGAACCTTGTATATTACTGGTTATGAATGTAAATGTGAAATGATATTTGCTTTTGTGAAGATTTTTTTAGTTGCTGTGTACAGAGCAACTAAAGATACTTGCTTTCACTTGGGAGAGCATTTGACTGTTTACATACGTACAGTATATATTTATCAGACTATTCCCTTTCAAAATAAAGTGTGAAAAGGAAGTAAGCACAATAAGCCTAAGAAAATTAAAACACAACAAGACAACGAAATTAAAGGCATGTGATAAGAAAAAGAAATTTTAGACATCAATATCAATATCTTTCCATACTTGTCTTTGCAAACTGTTCTTGTTTTATGCACTGTCCATATAGTGTCTTCCTGCCTCCTGTTGAGGTTCTGACTTCAGTTCTATTTTCTTTATCAAACATAGCTACCTTAGATTTAATAGATTACTTTTCAGGTCCATGATCCCTGTTGCATCATACAGTTTAACATTCATTGCAAATTATTCAAGTTTTCAGCCAAAAACATAGCATCATCGCCATACAAAGATGTATTCATATTCTGCCTGATGTCAACATAGCTATTCCTTATATATTTATTTATAAACATAATATAATTAAACTTTTTCTATTACTATAAATATAAAACAATAAAACATTTTAGTTTCTTCACAGTTTTTTTCTGTACACATCAGACTAACATCACTGTACGCTAATTTAGAAGACAGAGATAACAATTTCAAACGATGATAGAAGTGAATTTTCAAGGAACTTTACAAAAGACAAATGCAATAGTAAATACAAGCAACACAGTACTATATTTAAAAAAGAACCATGAAAGTAAAATGAATTTGTATCATTCCGTCCAATATTAATCACAACAAATTTTACAACTTGGATTTGTTTTTAAATGGAAGAATCTCCATGAAAAAATAATAATGATTTGCTAACTTCAGAGACTATTCTCTAGGTGCTGTTTAATGTAGAGCCTATTTTTAAGAAGTATGTACTTCTAGTTGTTCAGGATGCACCAAGAAGCTGAAAAACAAATATTCATGATTTAAGTAATCTCATGTCAGTAATTCCCATCAACATTTCAAAGGACTGCTTAGTTTTAAAGTAATTTTGCAGCATGTAAATAGATGTTTCACTTCAGTTGTTATACCAGAATAGATTACAATACACTGACATACATAAGAAATATTTACAGTGTAGCTTTGTAGAGTGATATGAGCAGTGTATTAATAGATAAACAAATAAACATGAACCTTGCAAAATTCCTACAAGATTAAAATATTTTAAATGGCATAATATATCCCAATTTGACTAAGACGCTTAAAAATTGTTGGGATTTGGCAATCTTTTATCTGACAAAACATGATAAAACATAACAGCATAGCTTTAGAGAAAATTGTCATAAGTTTATGTGTTGATTTTAGCCTGATTTTTTTTAAATTATGATCTTTGATATGGGGTGGGAGCTAATTAAAATTCATCAGTTAACAATTTGGTAAAATGCTGTAAAGATAAAAATGTGTGCTTGACATTTAAATAACTTCTAATTTGGGAATTAGATTAATCCCATTAGAAAGGTACCATATCTGAAAGAACCCTTATAGATTAATTTTGCCACTTCTGATGAAAGGGATACATGAATGAGGATATTTCTAGATCTTAAATTTTGTTTGGATACAGAAGAATTTCTTCAACTTTTTGGTTCTTTCTGGATCAGCGCTATCTGACCCATGAAAATGATGAATCAATTCCTTAAATTATATCTGGAGGCACCCATACAGCAAATAAAACTTAAATGAATCAGCACATTTGAATCATAATGTATTCCCTATCAATAAATGCTTTTGAATTATTTTCACTGAATGGAAATGGGTTGGACTCAGTGGCCTGTTCCAACTTTGAGATTTATAGAATCAGAGCAATAATTCAACAGTACAGAACAAATGTCATCAACTAAGCTTATACAATCCATGAAATCTTAATATTTTTATTCTAAAACTCATACAGGTAATCCTCCACTTAGGAGAATTGGGACTTAGAATTTCCATCAGGCAGTGCAGACGTAAAGTGACATGTGCATCACTGAGCGACTGCAATCTGGCACTCCCCATTTCCATTGTAGCCCCAAGTCACAATGGTTATTATAAGAAGAAAGAGGCAGGAATCCCAGGTGCAGAGCATGGGAATGCTGTTGAGGGTGGAGGCCATGCATGAATTGGTGGAGGGAGTGCAGTGTGGTGTGAACTCGGGAAGGCCAGAAAAAGAATATGCTGCAGCTCAGGGGCTCCATGGCTCGGGCTGCAAAAAGCCCCTGAGCTGCAGCATGAAGTCTAGCTGCAACCTGGCCCAGCAGTACACCACAACAAGACTTCCCCAAAGATGTTGAAGCCCACAAAGCTTCAGTCTATCTTCATGATCCTTGCTGATTTGGCACCTGCTACCCTAGCTGACCTTTGCCACCTTTTCCTTCTTCCTGATGGCTGAGGATTTAGGCATTGGGTATGGCTTAACTTGCAAAACTTCTCCCCGGGAGGGCCTGCTGCAAAGACTCCATCGCCTTTGCAGCAGGTGCTACCAGGGGTGAGCTTTGCAGAAGGTGCTTCCAACAACAGCTGCAGAGTGTGCACTGAACCTCTGGACCACCTTTGTCCTCCACATCCTTCAGTTCTGCCACCACCCTGAACATTATTTCCCACACAGCTTCCATTTTTGCTGGGGAACTGTTGCTGGCTCTCTTGCCTTGCCTGGCAATGGAGAGCACTTTGCTGTCTCACTGCTAACTGCAGCCAGGCCTAGCCACCTTGTAGGGCAGACAAGGCTTTGTGGTTTTGCTGTGCTCACTGTGCACATCCCATGGCTGCACCCTCATCCAGTGCTTGAATCCTGACCCTGCACAGAAGAAAATGATAAACATCAGTCGTGGGAAGTGGTAGCAATGGGGGCAAGGATATGTAGGACAGGGCACCCAAAAGGGCAGAGATGGGACTCAAGGGGGGGGGGAGTTTCTATAGCTTTAAATGTGAGAGGGCCCAAATTTTGATCACATGATTGTAGGGAAGCTGCAATGGCAGCAACTTCAGGGGCTAGTTAGTCTAATTTTTTTCATTGCTGTCATAACTGACTGCTGAATGAATGCTGGTTAGTTGAGGTAAATTCACCAAGTTTTTTTTTGCAACATTTACAACTTGGCATGTGTGCAACTAAACTAGGCTGCTATGTCTTGTTTACTGTTTGCAAAAGCAAAACAAAGCTAAATAAAGTTATGACTAACAGAGGTGCATTTGGAATTGACAAATACACCTCAGTTAATCTCTAATGCCATTCTGTGCATAGTTAGAAGCAAGTCCCTTGTATTCAATGAGATTTATGCTCTAATAATATTTTCCAAATGGATATTTATTTGTTACTGTTTCTTAGAGTAGAACTAAATGATTGGGAAGAACAAGGAAATAACTAACACTTAAAGTAAAAAAAAACCACCATTACCAGGAATAAGCATAGTTGTAATGTCTTCTGGAGTCTCCAGGCAATCTACATTACTTCTTTGGAATGACTTGCTATAATTCATCTGGAGATGACTGGAGAAATAAGTAATATTTACCTAAAGTCATTCCTAAAACATTTTTTGTTTTACATTTTATAGTATTAAAATGTACCATTAAATTAATCATGAATAATAAAAATACCCCAATCCAAGCCTAGCTTTCCAATTCACAAATGAATGCTTCAGATGTGCACAGGCTCATAACCAGACAACTCATTCAGAAACATGATCTGTGATTAAAGTGTGTCAATGGAGCAGTGTGCAGTTGTGAATTGTTTCATCACAGAGCTTCTGATCTAAAAACAAGATAGGGCCATCATGGGCTTCTGAGGTATTTGCTCTGGGGCTATACTTTTATGTCCAAAATGAATTTTCATGTGTAAAAATATTGCCATATTAAAAGTTTTGATGAATCAGTATTTTCATCTCTAAATCTATTAGAATCAACTGATGCTTTTAATCACATTCTTTTACATTGCCTCCTGTTGACCACGAAAATCTTTTTATATTTTAAGGTTCAGTATTAGGACGCGGTGGCTCAGTGGCTAAGACGCTGAGCTTGTCAATCAGAAAGGTTGGCAGTTCGAATCCCAAGCACCGTGTAATGGAGTGAGCTCCCGTTATTTGTCCCAGCTTCTGCCAACCTAGCAGTCTGAACGCATGTAAAAATGCAAGTAGAAAAATAGGGACCACTTTGGTGAAAAGGTAACAGCGTTCTGTGCGTTTAGTCATGCTGGCCACATGACCATGGAGATGTCTTTAGACAGCACTGGCCCTTCAGCTTTGTAATGGAGATGAGCCCCGCCCCCTAGCGTGTATGTACGAGGGGAACCTTTACCTTTATACTGCTGGAATAGGAAGCTGATATTTTTCAGAAAGGTACCTATAAAAGTAGCAATGTTGGTTCCTGATTAAACCAATTAATGCAGAAGACTGACATGCAGTAAACGGCTTATGTTGCCTAAGCATGCTGATGCTGATGAATAACAAGTGTTTTAGAAACCTACTTACCTGTTCCAGGCGTTATTTTCCCAAAATTCATAAACAATGAAACAGGATTTGCCTGAAAGTTTCTGGATAGAAACACTAAAATATAAGTACAAAATTTATTTGGATAGAAAACAGCCTATATTTACATTTATTTAAAAGCACTTATGTCTCTCTTTCATCTTTGGATTGGAATAAGCCTAGTGACAAAGCCTAGCTTCTGTAATATTAAACTAAGTTAAAGCTCATCTTTTTTTATGACCATGAGAATGATATTTTAAATAAATCATTCCACACTACAACCTCATATAAACTGGTTGAAAGCCAAAATGCATTTGCAATAAATGGTACACTATTCAGAGGGATTTTGAACATAAGGTTGAGCAGAATATATTTTAGCAAAAAAATAGTAATTTCTTGGCCACAGCATAGCAGTCATGTGATTTGTAACGTAATAAAAACTTGACATTCAAAGTTAAATTTTTCAATAATGAAATATATGAACATATGCATAATTATTGAAACTTTAAAAAACTGAAATACTGTTAGTTTTTGGAAAAAGGAAGAATTGAATGTAACCTCGCGAAATTTGATGAATGGGGATTCATAATCTGATACCTAGAAACTACACAAGGAGTATCTCTGATAGCAAACAATTCCTTATTCAACTGGTAAGATTTGTAAGAAAGCCTATTTCCTTGGGTATTTGACCCTCAGCGGAATGAAATGGAAATACTCAATCATGTGATGCAGCTACTTGGGTAATTACAACAAAATGTCAAATTTGAGAATTGCCAGCAGATGGCACCATATACATGGAAAATGATAGGTAAGATTAAATGGAAATTCTTTTAGTTTTCTGTATCCTTATCAGATTACTGATGTTAATTATTTTTTCCCTTGGATAATAGTTTCTAGTAAAAGTGTTGTAATCCTATTCCACTCACATTCTTTTGTTCACTAACTTCATGAATTTCAGTAGATGTTACTTTGACAAAATGGACAATATTTATATGAATAGCTAAATACAATGCAAAATATATTTGTTTATATAGCTCTGAACTAGATTTGACACCTAGTTTGTTTTGTCAGTAATAATCTGCAATAACCTGCAAACAGAAACTGAAATTCAACCTTTGAGAAAAATCTAATCTATGCTTCCAAATAAATCGATAAAGTCATAGTTTGTTAACTTTCTGGAAGTCAGAAAGTAGAGCATGTTATGCAACATGCTATAATGTAAAATATCTCCTTTTTAACAAAGGTTTTGCAGTTAATAACAGAAACTGTACATCTTGAATGATTTACACTGTAATATTGGTACTCTGAAAGAAATTATCAAGTGATATCAGCAAGGTGCTTGACACAGGAAAGCACTAATTCACTTATTGGTTATCATTTGTACATTCAAAATCTAACCTTTACTACATTTAAACCTTGTAGCTGACACATCTGAGGAATAAGGCCATTCTATTCAGCCAGATTTATTCCCAGGAAAATAAAGATTGTCTCTTCTATCTTATTAATGGTGGCTGTCCTAGATTACTATGGCCTGACATTGTGGCCCACTGTGACATTTACAATTCCAAGAGAACAATATAATGGAGATACTACATTTGCTGAATTAGCCAGCCTAGGATGTTTTATAAATGTTCTTTATTAATGATTTCCAATGTCTCCCAAAGTGCAATCTCCCTAAAGTATAATGACCTGCATTCTTCCATTCCTTGAGAATAACATACTCACTGCAGACATCCATCCTGAGAAGAGGCCATATCTACGTACTGCTTTAGAGCAAAGCGGAATGGCTCTAGTTCTTCTGTGATTACTGACATCTGACGCTGAACAATCATTATTTGCTGGCAAAACAGTAATGCAATCCAATTAATTGACATTAACTATACTGTCATCAAATTATCTTTTTTTTCATTTTTAAAGCTTATTCTGAGATTGCTTTTCAAGTTCTGCCTTATAACCCCAGCCACGTTACTCTGGCTCTACTCATTATGTTACAACCCTTTATATCCGCTAAAGGTTTTTTTTTAAATCAATTCTGGGTTTCTCTTTCACATGCTATCTTGCTTTATGAATTCAACATGTAAAAATGCTTCTAAAGCTTACTTCTAATATATGTTTATCTCGGCTTTTAAAGCAGTTTATTAAGCTAAAATGCACACAAAATGACAAGGTAAATTAGCTGTGATAGGAAATATTCAATCCTTTCGTTGATTTTAAAATGGATCAGTCAAAAAATGACTAAGTCTGAACCCAGCTCCAAAGGTCAAATGATAAAGCAAAAGCAAAGTTTTTCATGTTTTGAGTGCAGGAGTAGAGGAACATGTAAATAAATAAACTTGTGTGATTCTTGGATCATGTTTCTAGAAAGCCTTTATTAGAAACAAGTGTCAAAAAAGGTTGTGGATTGAACAGAAGATGCCAGCCTTAGCAGAACAGTTCCTTCTGCTTTTCCATTCATATGGATTCCATGGGGTGGAATTGGGAAATATTACTTACAGATTTAGTATTTCCTTCTGAAACCTCTTCTAGTGGCTCGAGCTTTAGGTCCTTGTCAACCAATGAAGGGGAAATACAAAAGTATAAGGGTTATCTAGTGCTTTAACAATCTTCAATAATAATAAAAATACTGTGATTCCTAATATATTTTTGTAGAAAATAGCATATAAAAATGGAATGGAACTTAAAGATATTGAAAAGATTATTTCCCCTTCTTGGGGAAATAGTCTAGCATTGCCCTGTGGATGCAATAGCTTGTGTATGGAGATAACTGACAAGGGCTCCATTTTAGGAGTCAGCGAAATACATTTATAGAGGTTTTTAGAATAGTTACAAATACTTCTACCATCAGATCTTTTCAACACAAGATTATGCCAGGGGAACATCATATCCTGCCAAGAAGAGTCCTCTTCTGATTTATGACTGACCATAAAATCCAATTTTTATGGTCAATGTATTTCCTCTTTTTCAGAATTAAAAACTATTTTTGTCTGGAATTGGTTGAAGATGGTCCACATGACAAGCATTAGGAGCTATGGTTGCTACAATGATACAGCAATCAACAGATAGTAGAGGAAACATATTGGCAGATGGTGATACATTAATAATTTCAGCTGGTCAAATCTGCAGTAAAATAGGATTTGCAATGTGTGGTAGATTAGAAGATAATCTACTTGTAAAATATCACTTTTTAAAAATATGGATTAAAAATAAGTATATCCTGGTCAATCAACATGCATTCTTTCTCTCAGAAGCAATACCTCATGCCTCCTGGAACTTCCTTTATGCATGTTGTTTAATGATTAATAAAACTATCTACTCTACAATGAAAGGCAATAAAGATATTAAGAGAGCAAGAGTAAGTCTTAATTTTCTCTGAATTCACTGTACTTTTTGTAATATACTAGTTTTTGTTGTTTACCTGCTTAATGGCAAAGAACAGTTATATTTGTAATTTTTTTTCCTGATACAGTTGTGGCTTTTCTTGAACTTAAAAACTTCCTTCTATTTTTTTTAATTTAAGTCACAACCCCTGTTCTAATTCATATCATATTCAAACTGGATCTTTTGTCAGCTTCTCTCACCAAAATTTTACTCTATTGTATTCTGTTGTTGGAAAGTTGCCCTATCAATAAGTGGATGAACAGACTCCTTAAGTGCTGGAGATAATTGTCATACCCTGTACTGTACTGCTTTTTGGTTTAGTGAAAATATACAAAACAGTTGGTGGCATGAAGGGGGTCTATGAGGAGTACACATCAATGTGTCCTCTTTCTAGAACAAAGTAAACTTCAGAGATTCTTAAACAAAAAAGAAACCTTAAATACTGGATGAATCCTATTTCTTACAGAAGCTTCCAGGAGCAAAGAGGGGTGTAATGAAGTTGTCATGCACACCTTCTGTTCTAGCTTATCAATCAGCTTCTGAAGTCTGTTTATTTGGGTCATCCACTGGTTGTCCTCCTTGTGGAAACCTTTGTAAAACATAACATACCTGAATTGAAATATGATTGAAGACTGTATTTGCTTAATAAGACACACTTTTATGATATCTATGTATTGTTTCTTGGAGAAGGAGGGAGTTTTTGTTTCACTGGACAAGTGGTGCAAGTAAAGTATAAAACCCATGTTGATTCTGTCTTGATTTAAATCTTTCTACTGCTGCTTTCTTTTGAAAATGTAGAAATCTCATTCCTCATGGATTGCTTGCACTGCATCAAATTCCCCCCCCCCCAAATAAATATTAGTAAAGATAATTGCACCTGCAAGTTGAACTCAAACCCTCTGAATTTTTTTTGGCAGCCATTTCTTGGTTTGCTTTCTTTTTTTAAATTACCCTTTGTCACCAATAACCTTGGAATTTATTATTTATGCACATACATAAACCACTTCTTATTTAAAACACTTCACAGCAGTTTAAAACTCCAAAATAGTTCCTTCTCTAAACTCTAACCAGGATCAACTTTGCTTAATTTCTGAGAGCAGCCAAGACTGGGTGTCCTGCTAAAGTGAATATTGGTGGGAAGAAAATTCCTTCAGAAAGTCAACAGGAGATTTGTATCAAACTGCCAATTGTTCAGAAGTGTGGAGATTCAATATATATTCTCCACATCCAACTATAGTAAAAACAGGCCATAAAGGTAAAATGGCATTTTCATCACAGTGGATTATCAGGATGAATATAAGTGGCTACTTTAAATTATTTTGTATACAATGTATTTGTTTCTGAATATATTAAAATGTATATCTAAAATATTATAATTCAAATACATTGAAATATTTTAAACCCTGCAAGACATTTAAAGTTGGTTGCAGATATCTGTAAGATATAAAGCCAGTACTGTACACAAACAACATATTAAAAATGATCAGAATATAAGCAATGATTGATTATATACATTTTTTTCAAAAATGAAATTTATTTCTTCATTAATTTTATATGACGTCTTACTTGCATGAGTTTTAAAGAATGAATAAACAATGGTAAATATTAAACAACATTACCTGGATTCAAAAGAGGACTAACTGGAGAAAAACTATTATTTCTCTGGAGCCTTCGACCTGAACGTCTTCCTGGATGTTGTATTTTGAGCACCTCTGGCTTCTTTGGGACTTGCCTTTAGGGGGAAAAAACATATAAAGCAGCTCAATATTTAAATTATTTATATTTAGGATCTATTTGCAACCCTTTACATAGACAAACCTTATTAAACTTTCTCATTGTTTTTGTCTGTCACAAAATTGACCCTAAATACACTGGTTATCAACATAAAAATCAGGCAAGTTAGAAATAAAACCAGCAACAAAAATACAGACCTAGATAACATTATTTCTATTTCTATACTGAGTTAACATGATTATCTAAAAAGTAACAAATCCCGATATATTTATTATATTTATATCTTTATTTTTATCCAATCTTGAGCAAGGAGATCAAGATAGGATTATCTCTTATATGTTCCCATAACAAGAGTACTGTGAGGAAGGTTGAGAATGTCTGCCTGAAGTCCTCTAGCGAGAACGAGAATCATGAAAGATCACTTTGGGAGTGACAATTTGGTTTGATTAAACTGTGGACCAGGCAATGGGACAGAAAGCTCCAAAACAGTTCCTTTTTAGTTCAAAGACAGTGGAACCAGAAAAAAGAACAGCTCATCAATGCAAGAGCTCTCTTGACATCACTACCTGGACATGGATTCATTGGAAAGAAAGAGTCTTGAAACAGAAGGAATAGTTAGGGAATAATTTATGGGCCACACCTACTTTGAAGCAATTTAACTACAAATCTCAGGGCAGGTTTTATTTTATAGAAGTTCTAGCAAAGTATCATTCTGTAAATTACGGTAATTAAGCAAGATGTCCATAGCAGCTTTCCTAAAATAATTTCTACCATGTAAATTGTTACCACTGTGACACAATAGTAAGAATCTTACTGCTCTTGTTGGGTTTGTTCTTCTGTGGTTTCCATGGCACATTCCAGGGAATTATGTAGAGACTGGAGTTGATTCAGAGTTTCTTTTAACAAAAAGCGAGTTACAAATTGTTCCAAAGTAGAAGCTTCTTGATAATTCTAAAACAAATAGGGAAAACTAGTAAAAAGAAAAAGCTCTACATTTCTCAGCTACAAGTACTTTCTCCCAAATAATAGTTCCTTACAGTCATAATTCTAAAATTAGATTTGGTATGTTCCAATTGTTATTCCAAATGGAAATTTGGGGGAAAAGTTAACAATGGTAAACCATATCTATGTTATTTCAAGAAAAAATAAGTATGTTTCAAACTGATCATCAGGAGTCAGCCTTGTGGCAAGGTAAGTGGTCCTTGGAGGTTGAAAGAAGGTTAAATCATGAAATCATAATTTGGTTAGTTTGATTTTGCTTATTGTGTTTGAATTCCTCCATTATAGATTGTAAACCATGATTTATTTTATTTATTTGTTTTGACTTGTATGCCGCCACTCTCCAGAAAGGACTCGGGGCGGCTCACAGATAAAAACACAGAACAATAAATTAGTTAAAAAGAAATTAAACTAAACAAGACAAAATACAAGTATAAAACTGAATTAAAATCGAATTTAAAACCCACCCTCTCCCCTAGGAGATCAGTCCAGCCCAGCCTGTAAAAACAACCAGGTTTTTAGATCGCGCCGGAAAGAGGAGAGATCAGGAGCCAGCCGGAGCTCAGCGGGTAGCTGGTTCCATAAGGTGGGGGCCGATGCAGAATAGGCACTTCCCCGGGTCACCGCAAGCCGACATTGTCATGCGGACAGCAACCCGAGGAGTCCCAACCTATGTGCTCACACAGGGCGACTGGTATTTGATATCGGCAGGAGACGTTCCCGCACGTACCCCGGATCCATGCCATGAAGGACTTTGAATGTTAATGTCAAAACCTTGAATCGCACCCGGAGGGCAACCGGCAGCCAATGCAGCTCGCGCAGGAGGGGTGTAACATGGGAGTATCGGGAGACTCCCATCACAACGCACGTGGCCACATTCTGCACCAGCTGGAGCCTCCGGATGGTATGCAAGGGCAGTCCTACATAGAGAGCGTTGCAGTAGTCGAGTCGGGACGTAACAAGTGCATGAGTGACCGTGCGAAGGGCATCTCGATCCAGGTAAGGGCGGAGCTGGCGAACCAGCCGAACCTGGGCATAGGCCCCCCTGGCCACAGCTCCCACCTGCTCCTCCAAACTGAGCCGTGAGTCCAGGAGAACCCCCAGGTTCCGCGCCCTATCCACAGGGGGTAACACATCTCCCCCTATGGCCAAAGGTGGAATATACTCACTGGAGTGAGATGCCTGTACGCACAGCCACTCAGTCTTGGCCGGATTGAGCTGTAGTCTGTTCCTGCCCATCCAGATCCATACCGCATCCAAACAACGGGACATCACAGAGAGGGTATCACTGATTTGGTTTGGGGTGGAGATGTATAACTGGGTATCATCAGCATACTGATGATACCTCACCCCAAAACCTCGGATGATCTCACCCAGCGGCTTCATATAGATGTTGAACAGGAGGGGCGAGAGGACCGATCCCTGTGGGACCCCACATGGGAGAGCCCTTGGGGCCAACCTCTGCCCCCCTGCCAACACCGATTGCGAACGCCCCGAGAGGTAGGAGAACCACTGCAGAACAGTGCCCCCCACTCCCAACCCCTCAAGGCGCCGCAATAAGATACCATGATCGATGGTATCGAAAGCCGCCGAGAGATCTAATAGGACCAGGACAGAGGAAAAGCCTCTGTCCCGCGCCCTCCAGAGATCATCCACCAGTGCGACCAATGCTGTCTCTGTACTGAACCCGGGCCAGAAGCCCGATTGATAGGGATCTAGATAGTCCGCTTCATCCAGGAAAAGTGGAAACTGTTGAGCCACCACACTCTCAACAACCTTCGCTAAAAAACGAAGGTTGGAGACCAGACGAAAGTTGTTTAATACGGCTGGGTCCAGGGCAGGCTTCTTCAGGAGGGGTCTCACCACCGCCTCTTTCAAGGCGGCGGGGAAAGAGCCCTCCTTTAACGAAGCATTGACAACTGCCCGGAGCCAGCCGCACATGACCTCCCTGGCGGCATACACCATCCAGGAAGGGCACGGGTCCAATAAACATGTGGTGGAACTCAAGCGCATAATCCTGTCCACTTCATCCTCGGAAACAGGATCAAACTCAGCCCAGATGATATCGGCGGACTTCTTGTCCCTCCCTCCTCAGACCACTGCAAGTTAGAGTCTAACCCCTCCCGAATCCGAGCGATCTTATCCAGCAGATACTGACCAAATTCCTCAGCTCTACCCTGCATAGGATCCAACCCCGTCTCCCGATGTAAGAGGGAGCGGGTGACCCTAAACAGGGCAGCTGGGCGGTCGTCTGCGGACGCTATGAGAGCGGAGAGGTATGACCTCTTCGCTGCCCCCAAAGCTACCAGGTAAGTCCTAATATAGGCTCTTAGCTGGGCTCGGTCGGATTCGGAGTGGGTCGATCTCCACTTGCTCTCTAACCCCCTCCTACGCCGCTTCATCTCCTTGAGCTCCTCTGTGAACCAAGGAGCCATCTGGGATCTGCGGCGAGTGAGGGGACGCAAGGGGACAACTAGGTCAAGGGCCTCAGTGGCGGCCTGTTGCCAAGTGGCCGCCAGTACCTCGGCCGAGCTGTGGATAAGGGAGACAGGCAAAAACCCCAGTTCCGTCTGGAACCTTTCAGGGTCCATCAGACGTCTGGGGTGGAACCATCTCAGTGGCTCCTCATCCCAAGGGTGTGGGGCCACTTGTTGGAAGACCAGCCGCAGGAGATAGTGATCTGACCATGCTATGGGTTGGACATTCACGATGGCCACCCCCAGATCACTACGCCAACGTTCCGAGACAAAAACAAGGTCGAGTGTGTTGCCCCCCTCATGTGTGGGGGCCTGTATTATTTGGGTCAGGTCCATAGCTGCCATGGAAGCCATGAACTCCTGGGCCAATCCTGACATCCCCCCCAGGGAGGGCAGGTTGAAGTCACCCAAAACCAAAAGGCTTGGGAACTCCACCGCCACTCCCGAGAGGGCATCGAGCAGCCCAGGCAGGGCCGTTGCCACATAGTTGGGGGATAGGTATATAAGCAACAGGCCCAACCGACCACCAGGCCCCAACCTCAAGAGGAGGGCTTCACACCCGCCTATCTGTGGAACGATGACCTCCCCTGGAATCAGGGTCTCCCGAATAACAACAGCGACCCCTCCACCCCTCCCCTGAGCTCGCGGCCAGTGCAAAATCTGAAAACCTGGGGGGCAGAGATCGACCAGAGGCACTCCACCCTCCGGCCCCAACCAGGTCTCAGTGATACAGGCCAGGTCCGCGGCCTCCTCCCTGATCAATTCACCAAGGAGGGGAGCCTTATTAACCACGGACCTGGCATTAAAATTCACCAACCTGAGCCCAGGGTCTCCGAGTCCTGTATCCCCAGGGGAGTGGGCAGAGGCATGGGAGTCGGAGCACGCCACAGCTCTTAGATAGCGACGGCACGCTCCCTTCACATGATATGACTCCCGCCTCTCCATCCCCTGCCAAGTCCGATCGCCCTGGGGATCGGTATCCCCGCCTCAGCTGCCGGAGTCCAACGGGACCCCCCTCCCCCCCTCCACAGCGTGATCCCCAGTTGGGCTGGACTGAGTTCCTTCCTTTCTGGGCAAAAATTGATCATCCACATGCCCAGACGGACAACCCTCCCCCTTCCCTAACCCTTTAAAAGTTTCCCTTTGCCCAATTTAAAATTACCCCCCTTGGTCGCGCAATGCCACCTCTCGAGATCTAACAATCCGTCATAAAGGTAAGCTCTTGACACCCCCACGGGCCATACTAGAGACAAGGGAACAGTCCTGTAGGCCCGCAGCTCCATATGCTTGGGGTTTGTTCAACAAATCATGGTAAACAGCAACAGTCTATGAATGGAGATACTGTGACTCATTCAATTATGATTAAAACAAGTCAATAAGTAAAAAAAACTTATTAGGTACTGGACAGTGTTACTTTGCATTCTTGCATCATGTATTCAAGATTTGCTTTATTTTTAGATTATTGGAAGATAAACTTTTCAGTTATTTATATTTTCACCTTGTTGAACCCATTCTCAATCAAATAATTTGGCATATTTAGCACCACAAGGAAACTTAAAAAAATGTTAAGGGCAAATTAACCTTAGGACATGCTTATATTCCAATGAGTTTTAGAAGCCTTATAGTGAAAAATGACCAAGCGGCCAATATAAAAATCAGTAAAATACAGATTTGTAATTCTTAAACTGAACTTTTTAAAAAAATCTATCTACCCTTCTACTAAAACTGAAAAGAATTCAGGAACATTGATCAAAAGGTCTACTACTATAAAACCTCACCTGAATTCTCAGTGAATGATTCTTGAGAAAAGCATCTGTCCCCTTATCTTCCCCTTGAAGATGCTCAGCCTTATCCCCTTCCACCCATCCAAATGATAAGTGGTTCTGCCCAATTTGTGAGATTTCTGATTAGGTAAAATAGTGAAGACTTCCGTCTTCTCCTATATAAAACTTGCTACAAATATGTGCAGTACTTTAGCTGTGACCTTGGGGATCCTATTGGCTGCTTTTAATAGGTTACATACTGCTGCTTCCTCCACCCTGCAATTTACTCATCAACCATAGCATTTTTGTTTTGTAAGTCAGTGGACCAACACATGAAGAAGCAAATGCCCTAAAAGGGAGGAGCAGGACAGTGCAGGCCTTTACCACTGCCTACCCAGCGCACAGATCATCTGAAGATGTTGTAGGTGGTACATGTGATGAGCTAAGGCATTCTAGTAAAACAAGAATGGAAAGATCCCATGGTGCAGATGAAGCCTGCCATTATTGTCATCTATCAACTTGCCTTCTCACCCATCCCCTACATTAAGGAGAATGATTTATGGGGCCTCACTGGCAGAAATTCCATTAATGGCCACATCCTTATTTGCCCCACAGCAAACTATTAAGATAGAAACACCTGCCAAGTCAGACTTAAGGACCGGCTATGAGGATGGAGCAAATGATGCTGTCATGATCATAGATTGGAGGAAAATTGGTTAAATCAATGGTCCAAATATATTCTTTATGATTTCAAGTGGTTTTTATATCAGCTTGTTTCAGTATGTATTGTATAATTACAAAATCATAGCAGTACAATAATACAATTCAGTGAATAGGGATCAAATATAAGCTATTTTAAGTTTCACAAAGAAAGCAAGGAAGAGTGTAACATTTTTGTTATATTTTTTTTAAAAAAAATAGACCAGAAGTATATCTTATTTCTCTTCTGTTTTGTGGTAAAAGATTAAGCAGTTATTGAAAGCCCAGTTGTCACTCATTTTAGAAATTGTCTATATTAATGGATAGCAGAAGGCATATTTTTACAAATATTTATTTAGCATTCATGAACATTAATCAAGCCTATAATACCGCCAGTCACAGTAGCTATTATTTCTACAATTAAGGAAAAATCCTGAGAAATTAAATTATATGTCACACCCTGCTTTTAAGCTGATAGTAACTCTGCATGAAAACATTTGCAGCTGGTTTTTGAAAGTGTCAGGACTCATTTGTACAAGTAAGGCTAATTTCTGTCTTCCTCTACATTATTTGACAATGTCTCTAATTAGATTAAGGTTGATGTTCCTGGAAAACATAATATAATTGCTAGTGGCTTTCATTCTCTAGACATGAGGGAGAATGTTGCCAGAAACAGATAACTTTTTTTCAGTGGACACCTACGATTATTTGCCCTAATTATACCTCAATAATTATATTTTTTGTGGCAAATGAATGAAGAAAGATAAGATGAATTATTAGGAAATCCACCTTTCCTGTATAAAATTCAATAATATGAAAGGCATATTTACTTCGTTAGGGATGGATCTTTCAAAGTCTGCCAACATCACAATGTATCTCCTTGGCCAAGAATTTTGCTTTGGGAATTACTGTACAAAATTGTTTCAATCATGCCGATTCTATGTTTTTTTCATCTTTTTTTCTTCAAAGAAGAACAAAATTTTCTAAAATTCTCATATTTATAATTAGCTACTAAATAGCTTCATTAACTGGCATTCTTTATATGAATGGTGAATTGGCAGTGGTAGGTTGTCCCATTCCATTTCTACCTTCCCATAAAATTCAAAACAAGGTTAAATTAAAAACAAGCAGAGTATCTATATGAGGTGAAGTTTGCCTCCACTCTATCCTTCTGGAAGAATCTGAAGACTTGGCTATACCAGTCAGCCTGGGGACCCAATAGGGGACTACATCACTGGAAGTGGCTACTGGACTAATTAGCTGACCCCACCTCCCCCCTGCACTTCCTGCTCCTCCTCCAGATATCTTTTTAAAACTTTCATATTGTACTTCCATTGTTTATTTATTCCTCTGCTATTGTTATGTTTCCATTTTTATCATTTTTCCCTGTTTTATCATTGTAAGCTGGCTAGAGTAGCCCCACGGTGAGATGAGCAGCAAATAAATAAACAAATAAACAATAAAGAGAAGTTTCACAGAGAAACAGCTCAGGAAAATTGACTAGAGCACTGTATTAGTTAGTTTAATATTCATAAGTAGATTTCCATACCATACAACCCTAGAAGTTAAAGATGTACTGGTAATTTGAAAAGAACAAAGAGAAATTCTGCTTATGTCAGTCTTTTGAAGGGATTATCCAGAAAATACTTTGTAACTCAGGAAAGAGATGAGTGTAATAAAGCTACAATAAAGGACCTGGTTAGTTGTCAGAAGGGGCAGACCATTTTTTAATTTTTTTTCTGATTTATGGATTTTATGGCTCATTCTATTCTCTCCTGGTTTTAGAAGATATGACACTTCGGAGTTGAAAGAACAACCTGTCAGAAGAGATTTTTGTAATCTAGGGAGAATTATAGCTTCTCAATAGAACATAGTGTTCAATACAGAGGTTTCTGGGTACGCTATCTGGAATCTGAAAGAAAGAGCAAAGTTTTGGTCTGATTCAATGAACAGAGGATCAACAGTGCCTTCCATTTTACACTCAAGGATTCCCACATCAAAATGAGCAATGGAAATTTAAATCTAGTCTTATATTGAGCCTGTAGCCCATGGGAATATTCCAAAAGAACAGTGAGAGTGAAAAAATATGTCAATATACTTCTATTTTTGCTTTTTATAAGTGCCTAGAAGTACCATTGCTTTGATGGAGAGACAGTTTTAATAATTAGGTAGATCCAGAGATGGAAAAAGATTATTGTTATTGACAGACAAGATTGTAAGAGTTTATTATATTCTTTTTTATATTAAGAACCTGCAACTGAAATTTTTAATAGTCCATATTGCTGGCCTTCTAATAAACTAGCATTAGAAATCTGAGACCCTAGCTATTGACACAAGGTTTCCTCTCATTTATATGACTTTAATCTGGCTCTCTGGTTATACAGTACGGCCAACAATGCAATTTCAGAAGTTCTTCTCATTCTCCCATAAATAAGAAGAAATATTTATAGCTCTAGATTGCTTTTCACACCAGCTCTATTCTTGGGTATTTTGATAATGTTAGGCAATGTCTTACACATCGATAATTTTACCTAATTGGGTTATAAAACATCTGCAAGCAAACATATACTTTTTCTATTGGAAGAATTTCAGCTTATTAGATTTTTAAAAATTGATGATGGGTTTCTTTTTAAAGACAATAGATTAGGCTTCTTAAAGTTGTCTCATTCTTAATGTAGACTTTTGTAGGAATATTTTTGTGCCATCTAGCAGTTCTCTGGATTCTTGCAGTTCAGATATGGTAACTTTATCTTAGGGTTGTTTATGTTGCTTGAGGAAAACAGTGGTTCATTTGTAAACACATATTAGCATGTTCTTCAGCTTTAGACTCTAGCCTCTAGCATCTCCAGTTCAATATACAGGAAGTCCTTGACTTATGTCCACAATTGAGCACAAAATTTATGTTGCTAAGCGAAACAGTTGTGAGTTTTTGCCTCATTTTATGACCTTTCCCACCACAGTTGTTAAGTGAATCATTGCAATTTGTTAAATTAGTAATGGTTGTTAAGTGAATCTGGCTTCCTCATTGACTTTGGTTGTCAGAAGGTCATAAAAGGGGATCACATGACCCCAGGACACTGCAGCCATCATAAATATGAGCCAGTTGCCAAGCATCTGAATTTTGATCACATGACCATGGTGATGCTGCAATGGTCATAAGTGTGAAAAACAGTTATAAGTCACTTTTCTAGTGCCTTTGAACAGTCATTAAATGAATGGTTGTAAGTCGTGGACTATCTATAATCCTAGGTAGTCTGATTGTAAAGTTTGATTGTGAAAATCCTCTGACTGAAATCTATTGGAACCACTACTGGTCAGTATTTACAATATTTTCTTATGTGTGTCCTTTCTTATCCACAGCATGAGATTACCCCAGACATTTAAGTGAAAGGGCTGTGTAGCACAATGATAGAGCTCAGCCTTGAGATACAGAATAGTTGGCTTGCAGGTAAAGTTTAGTGGAAAACGAAACATGGAAGGAGCAGAGATGGCATTGTGCTGTAGATTGGCAGCCACATGGCAAATTTTGATTTGTATTCGTTCTTATTGGCAGGCCTTTTCTGCTTTGGAGCCTGTACTATGAAATCTCCCGCCCATTCCCCAGGTGGGATTGATCTCATATCTTCTGAGCTTCTGTAGGTCCCTTAAGATCTGGTTGAATCAGGGGATGGATGAAACAAGTGAGGTGGCTCCATTATTATTAAGATACCTTTGTCTGCTACTTCTGTATTTTTGTTTTGTTTTTATAATCTTTTATGATTTAAATATTTAATAATTAATAACAATGGTTTTTAGGTGTTTGTTGTAGGGGATAATTACAGAATCTTGCAAATTTGATTATGCTTCTTTTCCCTTCCCTGTTATACTCCAGCTAGTGAGGGAGGAGTCATCTGAATCTCTTCTTAATACTCTCTGCCTTCCCAGGACGTGAAGGGTACTTCTGTTTTCCAACAGTTTCTGAACCTGGGACCTTACAAGTTCTTATCTTCTGTTTAGTCAGCCTCTTGCATCTTTAAGAGAAAACCTGTGGACATTATCCATTTCTCATGAAGTTATGGGAGTGAGGGGCCTACTATATATCTTCTTTTTGTTACCCTTGTCCTTTGAAACATCTTGTCTTCCAAAACTCTCCCAACTACCTAGCCTTTAGAAAGCTATTCAAATCCTAAATGTTATGTAAAACATTTGGAGGGTATTAATGATTGGGATGTCTGGAAATAGACATTAGATTAATTGCTTCTTGGTATGCCTGTGTTTTGGTTAATGTTTGTCAGAAAGTAGAACTTTCTGGAGTTACTATGCAGTTTACAAATTAGTAGAGTTTGATGGGGTGATCAAACCTACCAATGACAGGGTGGCATTGAGCACCTCACTGTGATACTGTAGGACACGCCCCTAAGTATAAAAGGGCTGTCAACTGTCATTTTCAAAAGAGAAAGAAAATGAGGAGATTCTAAGGAGATTCTGTGGAGACTCATTTTGTCTGAGGGAGATTGGAGATACTGAGAAGATCCAAGACTCTGAGGAGATATTAGGATCTGACAGACTGAGGTCTGTGTATGAGAAGATATAGCAAAGAGATCTGAGAGAAGATCTATAACCTAAAGAGAAAGGGACTTTCTAAAGAGGTTAGCTATATCTAAGAAGAGGTTATGAGAGGAAGAACTGTGAATCTCTCATAGAAACTTCTAGTTCCTTGAAGGACTGTTTAAGAGGAACGAAAGAAGAAAAGACTGTATATATTTAAGAAAAATATATTTATTGATTATTCTGTTATAAATAAATCTGTTTTGATCTGACACAACTTGGCATTGCAATTTATTGAATGACTCTGTGAAATAGATATAGGTTTAAAGATCCAGGCCAAACTCAATTAATATTATTTAACAATGTTAAATGCCTTGAACTAAGTATACATCACTTTAATAATAATATAGAGCTGCTTGGAATTGGGCTGGCATATACTTTTCATAAATTATTGTTGTTATTATCATTCAAATAATAAATACCAAGTATCTTGGTTTTTGCTGTTGTTAATCAGACTGCAAGAAACTTGTTATAAATAGCCTCTTTCAACATCATGGTTATAAAATAGATATTTTAGGAATTAATCCTAATTGTAAGAACTTTCTTACAAGTATTGTAGCACTGCAAAGAACCTTTAAAATGACATAGGTTTAGATTGGAATACTTATATCAAATATTGCAGCAGGATGATTAAAACCATTGCTCCTATCCAAAGATGAAAGGGACTCTATTTCAGATAATGTAATATTCTGTGTCAATGCTGTTCATCATTCCTTTAATCTTTATCTAAAATGGTACCTTCCCTATAAATTGGACATATTAGGGGGACAGCATATCAAGGACATTTGCTCTGGTCTATACCTGCAAAAGATGGTGCTTCCCAGTGGATTCCTAATATATTCTTTTCTCTTTATTTTTCCTGTATTTATTATCACAAGCAGCCTGTTCAGTAAATAGCAGTTGGCAATGTAAGAACTCTGTCAGATAGAGAAAGCAACTTTGTGTAGTTGGCAGGTTTATAAAGAATAATAGATAAAATAACCAAAACAAACAAAAGGGAGAGAAATAATGAGATGTCTCAATTATTTTGAAGGATAAAGCATTTCAATTTTAAGACACTGCTGTGGTAAAAAATCTTTTCATTTCTTCTTTGATCAGGCAAATTTTAAGCTGACAGAGATGCAGGAAAAATCTTAGACCTATTGTTAATGTAATCACAGTTCTACTTTGCAACAGAAGTGACTCATAACAATTCCCCTCCAGGATAGAAGTAATGAGATTTATATGCTACACTTATTCCCAGTATCTTTCTTTCTTCAGACACTCCATTACATGTACAAGGGCTTCCATGGGCCTTTGTCTCCCTTGCCTTGCATGCTGTGCTTCGTAATACAATAGCAAAGTATTAGTCAAACATGATTTTGTCAGGTATCTTTAGCTATCTGATTCCTTCCTTTGAAGGTGAAAACAACACGTTAGCCACAAAAAAAATGGCAAGATGAAAACAAATGCTGAATGTGCCAAGGAGATGAGACTGAAAAGTCTGTGGATCTTTCATTGGGGGTTCTTGCGGGAAGGAACGTCTGAAGAAAATAGAGTACAATTCAACCTGTCTTAGTGAGAGTTTTAGTCATTCATAAGTTGCTAATAAAACTCAGCCATATGTGAGGCAACTTTGAACAAAACCTTTGAAGGGATTTGAAGAAAAACAGAATACTTCAAAGTCTTCTGTTTTTCTTCAAATCTCTTCAAAGGCTTTGTTTGTTTTCAAAGAATGATAAACATTTTAAAAAATCCTAATGCATATTTTTCATATTCAAGGAAGGCATTCTATACCCATCTTGTACTGTTCTACTTCTGAGCCACTGACTTAGTTTACATATCATGACAAACAATAATTGGTTTAAAAGTGCTGGGAAGTAACATAGGAACACATTGATCCAGCCTGTCAATTGCAGTCCAGACAAACTGCAGATATTCTGACTCTACCTTTTCTGTCATATGTGGGCTGCTACATGTAAGCAAGAAGCAGCCTCTCTCCCTCCAAAATGGCTACGGTAGTTTTGAGAGCCTGTAGGTGGAACTCCAGGTGAAAAGGAGAAGAAAGTATACTTGGGAAGAGGGCAATAAATGCTGTCACAATCTCTTCCAGCCTCTGATTATTTTGAGAAAAAAAGAGAATTTCCAAATAATTTAATCAGAAAGGAAATTTGATTCAAGGATACCTTAATTTACTAAAGTAGTGTTTCAAACATGGCAGGTCTAAGATGGGTGGACTTGCTGGCTGACAAATTTTGGGAGTTGAGGTCTGTTCGTCTTAAGTTGTCAAGTTTAAAAAACATTGCTCTGGACAAATTTTTTTAAAGGGTTACAGTTAACCATTGTGTTCTTTTTGTGTTAATTAAGCAGTATTATCTCTTAATCTTTTTACTTTTAAATTTTAAGAAAATTAAGTATTTAGCTAGCAGTCTTCATTACTAAAATCAAGCTAGACTCCAAAATATATATTTTACTCTGTAAGATCAGTGGTGGGATTTTTTTTTTTAATTACATTTATATGCCGCCCTTCTCCGAAGACTCAGGGCGGCTTACAATTTTTTGGAGCACAACCCAATGCGCTCAGCAATAGCCTTCATTCCATTGTATATGCCTGCTTATTACTAAGCGGCATTTTTACAAAGTCAGCTTATTGCCCCCAACAATCTTGGGTCCTCGATTTACCTACCCCGAGGGGATGGAAGGCTGAGTCAACCTTGAGCCTGGTGGGATTCAAGCCTACAGTAATTGTAGACAGCTGGATCTTAAGAGCAGGCATTTAACAGCCTGAGCCACCAAAGCTCAGCCAGTTCGCACCAATTTGGGAGAACCGGTTGTTAACTTTCTGAGCAGTTTGGTGAACTGTTTGGAAGAAATCATTAGGGCAGAGAACCAGTTGTTAAATTATCTGAATCCCACCATTGTAGTAAGATTAGTTGATGGTTAAAGAAGTGTAGTTACTCTGAGACAAGATGCTGTGATATACTTTGAAGCAAAGTGCTCATTTGAAGCTTTTCTTGGCTTGATCCGTACGTTTGAGGAATCAGATGCTTTCAAACCATGAAATAATATTTGTGGGGAGAGATTATAAAGGTTTATTTGGAGAAATTGATAGATCTGCTTAGCTACATACCTACTTTGATACTGCATTCATAAATCTCAGTGAACCATAATTTGCTTAAATGTAGTTGGCTAAGTCCCAGTTTCTAGATTCAAACAAAGCACTAGCCAAAATTACTTCCCCTGTTACAGTTTAGCAAGTATTTTAGCAGCTTAGACCCAGTGACCCAGGCCAGAGTAAGGCAGGTTCAGTTTTTCAATGTCCAGTCATGTTAGTCATGGCTCTGTGGGATTTCAAATTAAGTTTGCTCATTTCTGTCTTCTTTTGTGCTGAAAATTAATTTAACAACCCAGTTTCTTAATCTGATCAATTGTTCTTATACAAAATATGTAGTAACTTGAGGTGGTGAAGGAACCGTGGGATATAATAATCTAATCAATAAATATTTAATTAACCTTTTGAAATACTGAGATAGTTCAGCTTTGTACTTTCCCCTTGGCTCCTGCTCCACCTAGTTACTGTGGATACTGTTATGTATGCAGAGTTTGAATTGATTGGTTGTTCTTGTAAAGTGTTTGGAATCATTGGTTTAAAAGTGCGGGAAAACCCTGCACTCTGATTGGCTGTCAACTGAGGCAGCCGGCTATATATAGCTGCCTCGGCTAAGCCAAATCGGGCCTGTTCTGAGCTGAAGTCACAATAAACTTTGAGCTGTAGCACTCCGCGTCCTGCCTCTCTATGCAAACTTAACACTGGCGATGAAGGTGGGATTTCCCTGAAGAGAAGGCAACACGGAACAAAGAAGAGCGAGATGACTGCGCTGAACACCCGCCCCAGCCCCATTCGACCCGAAGAATGAAGACTGAGAATCGTATGCAGATCGGTTTCAGATGTTTTTGGAAGGAAGCGATCTTGCTGCCATTTCTGAGCAGCGGAAGAGGGTGGTCTTTCTCACGTATTGCGGTCCAGCAGTTTTCAAGATGGCGAAGGCATTAGCTTGCGCAGCAGACGTGAAGGTAATGGCATGGCCTGATCTAGAGAGACTTTTAAGGGCGCACTACGCACCCCAAGTATCGTGCCTCATTAAGAGACACGAGTTTTATCGCCGCAATCAGGGGGAAGACGAAAGCGTAAATGACTTCATGGCAAGTTTAAGAGACATTGGGGGTGTGTGTGAATTCAGCAGCTTAGAGGAGGCCATGCGCGATTGTGTTGTTTTGGGCCTTAAAGACAAGGTTTTGCAGAGCAAATTACTGATGAAACCTAAGATCATGCTGAAAGAAGCCATAGAAGAAGCGTCTTCAGCAGAGGCCACCAAATTCTCAGCAGCAGCCATGAGAAAGATGAACAAGACAATGGGCCATTCTGAAGGGGAGAAGACCACCACTACCCATTATGATGAACTGGAATCTGAGTCAGAATACAGTGAAGAAGAAGAAGGAATTAACAGACTCAGATTGGAGCGGAAACGAAACGACCTGAGAAGAAAAGGGCGTGAGTTCCGCTGCATAGGTTGTGGGGGGAACCACCCCCGCACTGAATGCAAGTTCCTGGACACCAATTGCCTACGTTGTGAAAAAAGAGGGCACATTGCGAGAGTCTGCAAATCATCCAGAACTCCACCAAACAGAAGGAAGTTTGCTGCAAGCAACAAAGACAGAGAAGTCAAGCCAAACCACATCAGTGAGAAAATGGGGCACATCACAGAAGCAAATGGAAGGAATGAAACTCATCAAACAGTAACTATTGGTCATTCATCCCCTTTAAATAACAAGAAAGTGCATGTCAAGGTATTTATTGAAGGAAGGCCTTGTCAAATGGAAGTGGACTCAGGTTCATACCTATCTATGATGTCATGGGACACTATTTAAAGACTGATTCCAGACATTCAGAAGACTCATTTCAAGAAGCAGGCATTAACTCTTAAAGACTACCAAGGGAACAAGATTCCAGTAGTTGGAACAAGAGAATTCAACGTGAAGTTCAAAGGTCACAGCAAATTTGCATTGAAGGAAAAAATTGATGAACAATTAGATAAACTGATAGCCCAAGGGGTATTAGAGCCCACAGACCACTCCAGGTGGGAGACACCCATAGTCACACCAGTCAAGGGGGATGGCTCGGTGAGAATCTGCGGGGATTACAAGGGGACATTGAACCATGCACTACAACAGAGTGCATATCCAGTTCCAGTGGTTCATCACTTATTACACTCTCTTGGCAGGGGCACAGTCTTTGCCAAGCTGGACCTTGCCCAAGCATACCAGCAGTTGATGATCTAACTGCAGAAGCCCAAACCATTGTAACCCATCGGTGTGCATTCAAATGCAAGAGGTTACAATTCGGTGTAAGTGTGGCACCAGGCATCTTTCAAAGCCTCATGGAAAGGATGCTACAAGGGTTGCCTGGGGTGGTGCCTTATTTTGATGACGTTTTAATCTCTGCTGAAAATGACTCTCAGTTACACGAGAAACTCAGAGAAGTTCTAACCAGGTTCAAAAAAGCAGGGTTAAAGGTCAAAAAAGAGAAATGCACACTAAGAACTGACAAAGTAGAATTCTTGGGTTATATGATTGATAAACATGGCATCCACCCCACAGAAGCTAAAGTTCAGGCAATCAAAGAAGCCCCCAGGCCTAGATGCAAAACTGACTTGCAAGCATTCCTGGGACTTATTAATTTCTATCATATGTTTCTACCTCAGAAAGCAACCACTGCAGAACCCTTACACAGATTACTGGATAAAAAATCTGCATGGGTCTGGGGCACAAAAGAAGAAGCT
This sequence comes from Naja naja, assembly GCA_009733165.1. Taxonomy (NCBI): domain Eukaryota; kingdom Metazoa; phylum Chordata; class Lepidosauria; order Squamata; family Elapidae; genus Naja; species Naja naja. Next base: position 191,892,250 of record CM019150.1, on the reverse strand, counting down.
GCATTTAACAACATCAAGAGACAAATCGCTTCAGGAAATGGTTCCTGGTTGAGCCTTTTTGCTAATGGGCGGCAGTTTGCAATTGTCCACGACCGCAGCCCGGCCCTTGCGTTGGAGAGCTCCGATCCTTACGGTTCAGGGCTGAAGCTGCCTCGGAGGGGCGGCGGAGAAAGGGAAAGCTTCCAGCCAGAGTGAGGGGAGCCGCATCTCCCCCCTTTTGGGTCTGGTCTTTTCCCTCCGAAGATGACAAGAAGCGGTGATCAATATGGCCACCTCGAAGAGAAGGTCTCAACTGGACTAAGATCGGTGCAGGAGGAAAGAAAGAAGTTGACAGCAGAGGAACCGAGTATCGGATGGTAAGATCAACAAAGGCACCCCGGGATTAAGATAAAGATGAGTTTTTAAAAAAAGAAGAAGAAGCGGCGCAGTGTCAAGTGAAGGAAAAAATAATAAGTAAAATATCTTTAACAGCTATAAGGTGCTTCGAACCGGGAAAGGAAGAAGCCGGCATAAGAACTTAAGTTTGGGGCTCGAAAAATCCTGAATATTAAAATAAAAGGAAAGGGAGAAGATTTCGTGTAACAGAAAGTGCCACTTTGTGGATAAAATTGAATTTAAAGAAGAAGGAAAATATCTTGTTCCTTTGTGATTTGGAGTTGTTACAATTTTAAAGAGACACTGAAACAAAAAAGCAAGACCCATAGAAGGTGAAAGTTTGAATTAAAATAAAAGACAGACTGCTGGATTAGTTGGTGATATTGATATAGACTCTGGACTTGGGCTAAGATCTTAGAAAATTTAAAGAAGAAGAAATAAGGAAAATAAAAACTTTGGTGGCCATCCAAGGAATTAAAAATGGAATTTAAAAGTATGAAAGAAGTGCTACAGGAAGTGACTGAACTAATTTGGCTCGTTGCAGAAGACATGGGCATGGAAATGGCGAACAAAGAACAAGAAGAAGGAATCTTGGAAAGGGAGGAGCCAGCACAAGGGAAAGCCATTTTAAAGAGACAATTAACACAAAGATTAATACAAATAAAAGGGAAAGGAAGGGTGGTTAACAAAACAAAACCTAAGAAAGTAATTAAAAAGGGGAACATTTATGAAATTAGGCATGCTAGAAAGGTCCAGAAGAAAAGGGAGCAGAAAGGCAAAGAGAGAGAGGGGGATTCAAATTGGATGGAGAAGGGATATAGCAGGATAAAAGGGAGGAGAGGGAACAAGAAACAAGAGCAGAAGATAGAGAAATACGGAATTATATAATGAAGAAAGAAACTCATTTACATAGAGATAATGGTTAATGTATTAAGAAGGGGGGTTCTGCATGGAGAAGAGGGGTAATAAGAATATATTGTAATCATAAAATGTAAAACAATAGAGGGGTTACTGACAATTTTATTAGATGAAGGTTACACTTTTACTTTTTATTTATAAAAGAAAGGTAAATGTTGATTAGATAATTGAATTAACTGAAATGATTTTTGAAGATGTTTAAAAACCAGATTTGTCAGTAACCAAGGTTAGTTATTTTTTACTACTATTTTGGAACTATAAACAAACTTTAGGGGGGATATGTGTTGCAGAACCCGATTGAAAAGAGATATAATGTTATGTAGCTTTTCTTTTCTCTTTTCTCTTTTATTCTATCTTTTGCTTTAAAGGGAATGATTATCACTATGTTAATATGTTAACCACTGAGGTGTCACTTTCAAAGTAGTAAAGGGGGGGCAAGTCTAGGTTTTCTTTTTATTCTTTTTGTGTTAAAGCTTGTATTGATTTAGAATTATGGAGAGAATATGTGATGAAAAGGCAATTCTGACGGATAAAAGAAATATGTAAATGATAAAAGAGTATTAATAATGTGAAGATAGTTAAAAGATAGATATGGATAAACTTTATTTTCTATATGACGGGCAAACATATTGTTATTTTTAAGATATATAAACGTTTAAAAATATTTACAATTAATTTGAAATGAAATGGGGGGTTATACAGATTGAGATTAAGATTTGAGACTAGGATTAATTTGTTTGGCCCTTTGTTTGCCAAAAAATGGAATGGAAGTAAAAATGGGATAAAATAGGAAGTTAAATGTCAAAAATGAATATAGAACTATTGTCATATTTGCATGTAAAAGTGATGACCCGGGAATATGCTGTCTACTGAAAAGAGCCTTATTTGAACCGTTAAAAATAGAATAAAACTTGTTTAAAAAAAAAGAGACAAATCACTTCTGATTGTGTCCTGATACAGTTTTCTGAGAATTTACCTGTAATATTGACTTGTGATGCATCCCCTTTTGGAGTGGGGGAGGTGTTGAGCCACATGCTTCCCAGTGGAAGGGAAGCCCCTATTGCATTTTACTCTCGCACTTTGACCAAAGCAGAGAGAAACTACAGCCAACTGGACAAGGAAGCTTTGGCAATTGTGGCAGCTGTCAAGAAGTTCCATGGGTACGTTTATGGGAGAAGTTTCACCATTGTGACAGATCACAAACCTCTTTAGGCATTGTGGCAGGAGACAGACCAACGCCCACAATCCTGTCACCAAGAATGCTGAGATGGACTGAATTCCTTGCTGCTTATTCATACAAACTCATCCACAAACCTGGAAAAGACATTGGGCACGCTGATGCTTTGAGTCGCTGCCCACTTCCTTCTCACATTGAGGACCCTGCTCCTGAATCTTACACCTTTTTTCTGGAAACTGTTGCCAAACTTCCAGTCCATGCTGCTGAAATTGCCAGAGAGACTGCCAAAGACACTTTATTAGCTCCTATTATAGGCTGGATTAAGAAAGGTTGGCCACTTCAAGATCTACCTCAAGGTTCCCAACCTTTTAAATCCAGACAAACTGAGTTATCTGTATTAAGAGGATGTATTTTGTGGGGTAACAGGGTGGTTATTCCTGCAAAACTACAGAAAGAGGTTTTGGAAATGTTACATGAGGGTCATCCGGGAATTGTCAGAATGAAGGGATTGGCCAGGAGTTATGTATGGTGGCCAGGGATTGACAAAATGGTTGAAAACTGGGTTGCATCCTGTCCCAACTGTCAGGAAGTCAGACCTGCCCCACCTCTCACCCCCAAACAAGAATGGGAATGTCCTAGGGGCCCATGGTCCAGGATTCACATTGATTTTGCTGGCCCTACCAGAGGGCACACTTGCCTTATTGTGGTAGATGCATACTCAAGATGGTTAGAGGTTATTCCCATGGGTTCCACCACGGCAGACGCTGTTATAAAACAGCTTAAGAAACTTTTTGTAACTCATGGGTTACCTGATGTACTTGTTTCTGACAATGGTCCTCAATTTACTGCTAACATTTTTGAATCCTATTTAGCACAACAGGGTATCAAACATGCCCTTACTGCCCTGGGCATCCTTCGGCTAACGGCCGTGCTGAACGCATGGTATGATTTACCAAGGAAAAACTCCAACAATTGGGTCCAGGGGACATCACTGAGAAAGTTGAAAAACTACTCAGTATCCAACACATCACTCCTAGTCCATCCACTAACTTAACCCCAGCTGAGCTTTTGATGGGTAGAAAACTCAGGTCTACCCTGGACCGCCTTCACCCCACTTACGCACCCAACACACCACTAGATTCCACCAGCAAATTTTGCACATTCACTGTGGGGGATCCTGTTTATGCTCAAAACCTTGTGGGTGAACCATTATGGATTCCTGCTGAGATAACCCAGGTTACAGGCCCCAGGTCTTACAGGGTTCAAACTGAGGATGGTGTTTTGTGGAGTAGGCACATAGACCAGTTACGGTCCAGACTGCCTCTGGAGCATCGCCCTTGCTCCTCTTCGGATTCCAGGCCCACAGCTTCTTCTAGGGGGGAAGGGGGAGATAATGAAGATAATCAGCAAGTGAGAATCCACCCCATGTGTAATGAGCTAACTCGACAGGAAACATCTCAAAACCTGTCAGGGTGTCAACATCCAAGTTTACAAATGGAAGATTGCGATTCACTACCAGATTTGGGGGGTGACATTGGGTTGGAGATGGATTGGGAGGAGAGACCAGGTTGTAGTAACCAATCAGGTTCTACTAGTACAAGAAGTCCTAATAAGGGAATGTTGGCAGAAACATTTCCTTCCTCACCTAGTGAGATTCACAAAACACCTGAACCACGCAGGTCCCAACATATCTGTAAAAGCCCCACCTATTTACAAGAGTATATTAGATAGATGGGGTTTTGAGTATGGACCAAACCTGGTGGGAGGGGTGTTATGTATGCAGAGTTTGAATTGATTGGTTGTTCTTGTAAAGTGTTTGAAATCATTGGTTTAAAAGTGCGGGAAAACCCTGCACTCTGATTGGCTGTCAACTGAGGCAGCCGGCTATATATAGCTGCCTCGGCTAAGCCAAATCGGGTCTGTTCTGAGCTGAAGTCACTATAAACTTTGAGCTGTAGCACTCCACATCCTGCCTCTCTATGCAAACTTAACAGATATTAACATGGAAGTTCTATTCCATGGCTTAATTGAGTCCTTTTTAAGTAAATATGTCGATCAAGAGACATACTGACTGGGGTTATACTCCAACATCTCTTGATGCCAGGATGGATAAAATTGTTTTAGAGACTTCAGTTTCATATCTAACAGGATTGTCATTTTTTTCCTGATCTGACTGTGCGTAACCCTGCACAGCATGATCTTTCTTTCAAGGCACAGGTGTGAATTAATGAGTTCAGTCTCAGATGAGAGTGTCTGGATAAGTGTTTCTTCTACCTTGCCTTGCAAGAAGCTTGTGATTACATGAACAAAAGAAACAAATGTTACATTGCTAAAAAAGATTGTCCACCTCAATATAGCTCATTATAGGCTTATTGATTAGCTGTGACTCTGTGATTCCATTTTTTTACTATACTAGAAACTGAGCCTAAGACATTTTTCATGAAAAGCATTATTCTTCCACTAAAGTACAGAAATAAGTGGGATATTGGATATCTTCCTAAAGTTGTTATTCAGAAAGCAGCATTTTTATACTGCTTATATTTCATAAATAATAACTTCCATGTTCCTCCCCCATACCTTTTCAGATGAGACCTGAGAACCTAGTAGGCCCTTCTAATATTGTTGGACCACCTTATATTCTTATCTGACAATTTGATATACTGGTGGGCCAGGACTGTATGCAGTTATCATGTAGATAAATATTTTCCATCTGTCTAAACACCCCATTCAAATTAGGCTTTAGGATTTGAAGTGATAAAAAATGAGAATTCATTTATTTCAAAGCAGTAAAATATATCACTTTACATATTAATCTCAATATTATTTAGTATTTTGAGTTTCTGTGCACCACTGGCTACAGTTAAGAAGAAACAGTGGGGAAAAATACACTGGTATAGTATGTAGTAGAGAGGTTGGGTGTATGCGTCAATTTAACTGTCTATGCCCAGGCCCTAGAAATATTTCAAACAAGCTTGAAAGAGCTGATGGAACTGGGATTGATGATCACTTTGTCCTCCATCTAAGCAAATATAGCATTTTTTTCTCACAGAGAAAAATCCTTATATACTTAAGCAATACAAGCTCCCATTACATCAAACAGTTTGAAAAATAACACAAGGTACCTTACTTTCTTTGTGCTATCCATTGCCTTCAGTATGGCTACATTGAGATCTTCCAAAGCAGACAGGACGCTTTCATAAGCTCCCAGGTGCTGGGAAAAATATTCTAAAATAAATAGAAATACAAAATCAAAAAATGGAAAGATTGAAAAATCAAAATGGAGAGAGAGGGAGAGGGAGGGAGGGAGAGAGAGAGAGGGGAGCATAAGCTGGGTCACCCAAATCCTTTAGGAGAGTAGTTTATTAAGGTCTTAATACTGGGTAAAAGTGGTAAATTCCTCTGCATGTACTTTGTTCTGGTTTTATTTTAGCAGTAGCAAAAGAAAGAAGGAAGAAGAGGAACAAGCAAAGAAAGAAAATGTCAAACTGTAGTTTATGAAAGATGGGGTTTTTATGCTTGCTTCAGGAATTATAATAAAGGTTAATTAGGGAAATCAGGGTGAAATACCTTTCCAAAAAGATTTTTATATTAAAACACAATGAGTGAGATATTTAATATAACAATGCACTATTGCCTATGTAAGCAGATACAGGCATATTCCTGTCCCCAACCAACACAATTCTAAAGTCATCACATGCATCCCAAGGAAAATTTATCCACTACTGCATTAAAGAGCTAAGGGGACATCATACCCCCTACTCCTTACTCAACATTGAACTATTTGTGAAGTATTCTATTTATTCTCCTGCAAGCTTTACTTTCATCATAGTTCATCTTTATTGCCTTATCTTCATACATAATATTCCAGCCACTTATCATATGTTTTCTCTTAATGAAGAACTGTACAATAAATGTTCTCACAGTCATATGTTGCTCAATGATCTGCTGAAGAGGAAAAGTTTGATCTGAAGACCCCCTAAAATAAAACCACTGTGTACACATCTACTTACCATTTTTCAACATTCTCATTACATTTATGACTTTCTTTTAATCAAATTACTTCTTAGGCACTAACAATAAAATAAACTCAACTGTCCTTATTCAGACTCACTAGTTTTCTCTCTCCTCCTGGAAGTGATGAATTTGATTATTTTATTTTAATTAAAAAAGAATTACTTACCAAACAATTCTTCAGTTTCCAAGTTGCTGCACGGGAAAGATATAATATAGAAAATGCATTGCTATTTTGTGAATTCTGTCATCAACTTCTTTTAACTAGGTTTGTACACTAGTAACTTACATGTGAGTTTGTACGTTATTATCAAGTGTGCTTGACCAGTTTTTAATTTCTTTTATGTTATTTGCATGGATTAAAGTTTGCATACAGTTTATTTATTTCAAACTAGATATGGAGCTCAATTTCATCTCAAATAAAATTTCCAAGTTTTCAAGCTGGAATAGCAAGTATAAAATATACTTTACCATTAAATGCAAAATGGAACAGTTGAAAATGGCATAGCAAGGTAATAACAGGTAACAGATAATCAGAGTTGGAAGGGACCTTATAGGTCATCTAGTCCAACCCCCCACCCAAACGGGAGACCCTACACCATTTCTGACAAATGGCAATCCAATCTCTTCTTGAAGTTTTCAAGTGATGATGCTCCCACAACTTCTGAGGTCAAGGTGTTCCATTGGTTAATTGTCCTCACTGTTAGGAAGTTTCTCCTTAATTCCAGGTTGCATCTCTCTGATTAGTTTCCAACCATTGTTTCTTATCCTGCCCTCTGGTGCTTTGGTGAATAATTTGACTCCCTCTTCTTTGTGGCAGCCCCTCAAGTACTGGAATACTGCTAACCTATCACCCCTAATTCTTCCTTTCTTAATGACAAGAAACTTTCTCAAATAAAAGATGCAACTGTAAATCCAATTTGCTGCCTTGAAGCATAAAGAGTACTTCAAAGGCTGTTTTTTCTCTACCAAAATGACCAATTTGAAAGCGAATACCTGTCTCTTTCTACCTGAACCACAGAATAGAGAGATGGAATAAGCCTTAATTGATGTAGAAAATTTAGAAAATAAAGAAATTGTTGATATACCAGAAAATGAAAAATGTGGATTATAAAATGGATATGACAATTAAAATGAAAATACAAATGACAATCCAAAATGTCCTGGACAGTGACTCTTTACAGGATTTACAAAAGAGGTTTGTTAAAGAAGAAGCTTCTGCAATGGGATAAGGAAATCTGAAGAGGCATCAAATCCTATGACAATATCTGAATGAAATGATTAAGATTTCTAGAAGCAAAAGAAAGAAATGCAAAGTTGGTTTGTTTGACCAAGGTTAAAATAGACACGTTTCTATAATATCTTGGAATGCTTTATGGACTTTTGCTGACACCAGGGCTGAAATGCTAATGATTTATAAATTTGTGTATGGATAAGGGATGGATTATCGGAAGATGAGCTATTTTCATGTAACTTTATAGGGGTGTGTATGAAGAATTGCTATGTTTGTTTGTATTTGTTGTAATGAAGATTGGAAGTTATTTATTTAAATATTTCTTTTTCCTCTTTTCCTTTTTTCCTTTTTCTTACACCTATTCAGTCTTTCTTTTCTTTTTTAGTTTGTATTATATTGTTTAAAACTTTCAATAAAATTAATTTTTTAAAAAAAGAAATGAAAAAACCTATGCATATTTGCAGACAGAAAGGAGGATCAAAAAGAAGAAAATTCAGGAAGCAACTTCTCCCTCAGTTTATTTATTTAAACACTTTATACAGCAGCCTATTTTATTCTTCTTACTCTGGGATAGCTAACAAGACCTTAAAAAAACAAAATAAAAGATTTGAATAACAAAAATAGAACCATAACAACAACAAAACCATGAGAACCGTGTACTATGGGCCAGAACCCACTAAAAACAATTTCTTGCTCAAATTGTATATGGCAAGCTTGCTTAATATCTTGCCTCTGCACTTGGAAAAAGAACTAGATTTTAAAGCCTTCCTAAAGGCTAACAGGATGGAGGCCATCTATATCTCTGAGGGAAAGCTGTCCAAGAGAACAGGCTCTGGGACAGAGAAGCATGGGCCTTTGTGCTCTTTTTCTAATGATGTATCTATCACAGAGTTCCCCAACCTTTCTGGCTTTGGGGACCGGACGGGGCGGAGAGAGGGAATGATTCCCTGCAGCTCTGTTTGCACAAGCAGTGTGTATGTGCACCCAATGCTCACACAAATGAATCGCATGTGCACATGCTTGCCCGCTGCTCACTCAAGTGGGGATGGGTATGCATACATGTTTGTCTGCTATTTCCCTCTCCCCTTCCAGTTGCAACCACTTCATGGCCCACTAGTGGGCTGTGGTCCAGAAGTTAGGGACCCCTGATCACACTACAGTTGATCTCATTTTCTGAATAGCAATCACATTTTGGAAACTGAAACCACACACATTGAAGGAGTTTCGAGGCAGATCCTGCACCTCCTCTTTTTTTTTTCATTCAAGGAACAGAATAGTGAAACTAGAAGCAGATATATCCACCAATAATTGCAATAAATTATTTCTAAACTTTTTTCTCAATGCCTCCATTTGTAAAAAGGATAGATGCATGTTTTGAAAGACAGTTGAAACTACCATAATAATAAGTGTGTGTCAAAAGTTCCAGTCTGAACATCTGGCTGACTGTGTGATGAATCATAATTGTAATTCTAATGTGCTCTGCTTTAGAAAAAAATCATATAATACAATTTCATAAAAAACTAAATTAGACATTCTATGGACATTCCATGATTAGAGGAAGATTAACGTGCTTGAAACAGTTACTAAATGGCACATTTAGAATATCTGTAGAATGGTGTCATGAAAACCCCAATTATGTAGCCATGCCAACTGAAGAGAACTTTCCATGCCTAGAGCTTATGTACATGGCTGCCTTCTACAGATTTCCCAATGTATGCACATGGGTACAAAAGCCTCAATTTGAGATAGATGGTGTAGAAAAATGAAAAACAAACAAATGCAGTCTACTACTATGATGCTATAACCCTAACAACACTGTTACTCATGTGCATTCTTGAATGAATGGGGAAGTTCAAAAATGTGCTACAAAAAGCCTTCTCATTCTTCAATAGCATGGCCTATAAAGTTGCCAATAATCAGATATGATTGAATGGTTAAAACAACAACAGCCTTCTCATATTTACAAGCACATTCAACAAGCTTGTGCAAAGGAAAAATAAAGTTTTGCCAGTTGGCCAAACCCACCTTTCCCTTTGATAGATAAAAGAAGAACATAGGATTCGCCATTTGATCAAACTATTTCCCTTTTGCCTAGGGCAAAATCAGGTTTTTGCACAGTTGCTTAAAACAGAAAGTGCTTCTTTCTATCTCAGAATACTTTTAGCAAGATTTATTGATAGGAAAGGAAGAACATTATACAATTGGCAGCAGTGACCAGTGAACATTTTCCATTTAGAATCACTATATTTTGTGTATATTAGGGTGGTGACTTTTTATTTTCTTTGTAGCAGCTTCCCCATGCTCTGGGGAGATGGAGGATTGTTTTTCCCCCAGATGAGAGAAACTGGCAGCTGGCTGTTTGAATTATACTTTCATGACTCTTTATCAGTGTGGAAACCAACTCTTACATGAAAAAAGTTTTGTCTGATGTTGTCTCTCCATCTTCTTTTGTGTCTGCCTCATGTTAACAAATAACGGAATAACAGAATAACTGGATTGAAAGGAACCTTGGAAGTCTTTTAGTCCAATCCCCTGCTCCTGCAAGAAACCCTGTATCTTTTCAGACAAATGGTTGTTCAACCTCTTCTTAAAAATTTCCAGTGTTGGAGCACCCACAGTTTCTAGAGGCAATTCATTTCACTAATTAATTGTTCTAACTGTCAGGAAATTTCTTTTCATAGTTCTATGTTGTTCTTTCCTTGATTAGTTTCCATCCATTGCTTCTTGTCCTGCCTTCAGGTGCTTTGAAGATTTACCCTCTTCCTTGTGGCATCCCCTTAAATATTGGGGCATTGCTATCATGTCATCTCAGTCCTTTGATTGATAGCGGTCTTCCAATATTTGAGGGGCTGCCACAGGGAGGAAGGGGTCAAGCTATTTTCTAAAGCACCTGTAGGCCAGACAAGGAATAATGGATGGAAACTGAACAGGGAGAGATTTAACCTGGAAATAAGGAGAAACTTTCTGACAGTGAGAACAATCAACCAATGGAACAGCTTGCCCTCGGAAGTTTTGGGAGCACCATCACTTGAGACTTTCAAGAAGAGATTGGACTGCCATTTGTCAGAAGTGGTGTAGGGTCTCCCACTTGGGTGGGGGGTTGGACTAGATGACCCACAAGGTCCCTTCCAACTCTGATTATCTGTTATCTGTTTTCTCTTTTCACGAAACTAAGCATGCCAAATTCCTGCAACAGTTTTTCATATATTTTAGCCTCCAGTTCCCTAATCAACTTTGTTGCTCTTCACTGCACTCTTTGTAGAGTCTCAAGGTTTTTTTAAAAAAAATTTGGGCAACCAAAAGTGGATGTAATATTCCAAGTGTGGTCTTACCCCGGCATTATAAAGTGGTATTAACACTTGCAACCTTGTGGTAAAAGAACATTAGTTTAGCTTGCTCAAACTGTGCCTTTGCAAAGCTTGAGATTGCTGGAATGGACCACAGGAAGGTGGAGCCATTCGTAAAGGCTGGGAAGCAAGCACTTTTACCCCCTTGAGCCTAGTTTGGTATGAAACAGACAAAGGGCCTGCTGGCAATCCATGGCAAAGAGGCTTGAAGGCACAGCTGCTATTAATATATTAATTGCTACAGATGGGGAAGGTAGTGGCAGATACCAGCTGAGCTTCATGTCTCTAATGGTAATTTCAGATTGTCAAAGAGAACTGATGTTGAGATCAGTTCTAGCAAAAAAGGGATCCAATGTGAGTTTTCTGATTTGCATTTGTGAAAATGTTAAATGTTAAACATGTAATTATCATGTTAGGCTTATGATTGACAGAGCTCTTCCCCGGGCTTTGATCTTAAATAGGTTGCCATGGCTTTTTATTGCTATCTACCAAGACTTGTGAACTTATAGCAGCCACACCAAATGCAAACATCAAAGCAGAAATAATGCCATCAGCAAGATATTCATAGTAACTACCTGCTAAATTCAAACACAATATCTGCTTAACTTTAAGGCTTTCAAATCTGGCTTACAAAAATATGTAACCATCACAGATGGGAACAAAGAGTTAATGTTGTTCACCACAGAATATCATTATGCTGCTCTCTAATCATCATTTGAATTTCTAAAGCCTAGATCTGGGAACCCTACAGTGCATAACGTAGCCTAATAAAGGCACCCCTACATGGTGGGATATTTTAATTACAGTATATGGTTCAAACTCTGAGCTGGTAACTTGGAAGACATGCTTATTTGGCTGGCATATAAATTAGATGTGTAACTTAAATCCAAATCCAGAACGTCATGTTATCTGTTAGTATAACTGCAAGACAACAAATGGCTACGATTATTTCCCATTGGATAGCATAAAATGAGAGTCCGTAGGCCTTAGGACTCCTGTATGGAATGCAATACAAATAGGCACAGAGGTTTTTATTTAGAGAGAGGCATCTCTAAATCATATTTAAATACACATGCACAAGGAAAGCATGTGTATGTATGCATAACATTTTTCTTGGAATCCAATAGAATTTGTAGAGCCATTCTTTCATCTTTTGAATTAATGGCATCAGGGATGTTTATATAAGAGCAGCTTTACAGTTTTGAAAGGATCCCAAAGGTGCTTTTCAAAAGGCAACTGGACTCTGTTTTTTTCCTTGAAAATGTTTCACTTCTCATCCAAGAAGCTTCTTTAGTTCTTGGATAAGAAGCGAAATGTTTCCAATGAAAAAAACCCAAGAAAGTCTAGTTGTCTTCTGAAAAGCACCTTAGGGACAGCCATAATCTAGATGACTGAGAATCTCCATAGACAGTTTTGGAGGGAATTTATTTTTCCTTTGCACAATAGAATTTTTAAAACTTTTTTTTGTACTATTGGTCCGATAATGGTATAAATCACTGACATATCCTTATGCAAGAAAACTATAGTTTAAAATGGCAGAATGGCATGAATTGACAAATGAAAATAAAAAGGGGAAAGGCACTTTCTCAACATTTATATGACAATACAAAACAATCTACTGTTACTCAAAGAGTATGTATGGATCACTTCCCCACTCTACCCATCCCACTAAGCCTGCATCCTTAGAAACATTCAAAGTTTGTAGATTATGGATGAGGCTATTCATGCATGCATTCATTTCATACATTATTTATAATGCAGCAAGTTTACCTGAAAAATCCATACAAGAATGCCTCTGTGATTTTGAATTGATTATTCTAAAATCAATGCTACCTACTCTGTATTGTGTATGTCAATCTTCTGAAACAGCTGGTGAAGCTCCTCTATGCTCAGGATTCCATCTTCAAAGTAGGCCTTAAATTCATCAAAGGACAATTTGCCATCATCTGAAATCAGAGAAGGATTTGCTTACCCAGAGACATTTTACTGCAACTAATTTGAAGGTCATGACTTTTGAAAAGAAAGCACCACAGACTGTAATATTTCTAGTTTATACTTTTCTGCATAAAATGAAAAACTCTCTCTCTCTCATACACAGGTATAATACACTATTATATTAGAAAAATGTGTTTCTTATGACTACAGATAGTCATTTTTGTGATACAGTGAAATTTGGCTGGTCATGTTCTTACAGACTTTTTATGGCTACTGTAAAGGTGAAGGGTTTTGTTTTGATTTGTAATAATGCACACCATTCTTGGGATCACCATTCTTGATTATTTATTTGTTTGTTTGTTTGTTTGTTTGTTTATTTATTTATTTATTTATTGTTTGGACTTATATGCCACCCTATCTCCCGAAGGACTCAGGGCAGCTCACATCAATAAAAACACACAATACAAAATTTAAAATTAAATTAAAAATTATTAAACCACGAAGCCAAACAATATCTAAAACCCATAACAAGAATAAACATAAAAAACCCATAAAAACCAACCCCCCTCAGTCCAGGCTGACCTGTTGGAAAAACCACGTCTTCAGATCGTGACGGAAGGAATGGAGGTCAGGGGCCAACCGCAGCTCCAAGGGCAACTGGTTCCACAGGGTGGGCGCTCCCACTGAGAAGGCCCTACCCCTGGGGGTCGCCAGCCAACACTGTCTAGCCAATGGCACCCCAAGGAGGCCTTGTCTGTGAGAGCACACAGGGCGATGGGCAGTCATTGCTGGCAAGAGATGTTCCCGCAAATACCCCGGCCCTAAGCCATGTAGGGCTTTATAGGTAATTACCAGCTTACTGTATATTGTATGGGAAATAGACATAAGAATAGCCTGTGAAGGGCCTTTCTCTTATGCACAGTATTTTTTACCATTTGTCTTAATGGTCAAATCTGCTCAAAGAGATGATCCAAATTCCAACATCACATACCTTTATATGGTGTCTTACCAATCTATTGGGATTACAACTCCCAGAAATGCTTCATTAACAATTCTGAGAGTCATAAATCCCAATCCAGGCAGAAAGTAACTGATTGGATAAGACTACACTGAAGGTTCCTTCTTCTGCAGGAGGAAATGTATGAAAAGAACTTTTGTTTTCCTATCACAACTTTCAATGTAGTCTTGTCCAACCAGTTACTTTCTGCCTGGGTTGGGATTTATATATTAATCAACACCAACTTAATGGCACATAATCAATAAGAAAGCAACCAGTTGCATCTCTTGCTGTATGAAAAGAACTGTGCTCCATTCACAGCTGCATGAAATGCCTCGGTGATGATGGTATAGTGACAATAAAATGGTGTTTCTATTTTACTGAGTTGCCCATTCTTTCAATCACCTATCACATCCTCTGGATCATTATGGTTTGAGATACAATTGCAACATAATCACTCAGCATTTGGAAAACAGGAACCCCCAAACCATGAAAAAAATCAATACCTTCTGCATTCTCGTATTGCCCGTAACAATGTAAGAAGAACAACATGCCAATATGCTACAACCTGACCATGAAAAACTATTAAAAGCTATTGGCAGGAATAATTTGCTTGAGATATTTTGTTTATGATTTCTTTTGGGACATAGCTACTTACTTATTACAGAATATAAATATGACTGTCATTTATTATCTGGACCTAAGATTACTCTTGAAAAATATTTTACCTCACTATCCCTTGACATACTGGTAGAAGATGAATGTTCATTTTTCTCTTATTTACCCGTGTTAAATATGTTAAAACCTTATAATGGTATTCTCACAGAAAAAGAGATATGCAAAAATAACTTCAATTTTCTCAGAAGAATATTAGCAGCTAGATAAATAAAACTCCTTTAAGGGGAGAATAATTTTAAGGCATTTTAGTGACAAGGCTTTCTGATTCTCAAAATCAAATTCTAGTAGCTATTTTGGCTAGAGCTGCTAGTAATTTATAGCAAGAGGCACGACCTAAGATATCTTGGACAATTTCAACAGCAGACCATAATGTAATCCCAGGGCTTTAGGCTAAATTGGGAAGTAGTGAGAACAACAAAAAAGAAACGGTGAGAAACCACTTTGCTAAGAAATCTATTTGGAAATGTCCAGGAGGTCCAACAGTTAACCTCAGCCGAGACTTTTCCCCTTTACTGACAATTCACAAACATTTGGAGAGGTCTACATTCCTCACTCTATTTTTCCACAGTATTTTATAACTGAATATGTTGTTCTTTTGTCCCTTTGCAAAATAGTTACATAGTGTGCAGCAATTAGTTTTCAATATTGAATCCTTTAGACTCTCTCTAGTCACTGCATTTTATTGCTCCCTTACTATCATTTAAATTTCTTCCACTTTAATTGACCCTGTAAATTCTGCTACATGAATGCATGTTTTCTGTACAGTGACTATAACAAAGATATTCTAATCTGCTAACTGCATCCTAGGCCTGAATAGCTTATCAGTTCTACCTCCTTTTGTTGCTGCATCTTCACAAAGGTGAACTTTCAAAAATTGGAGGGAAGATTATTAGAGGGGCAGATAGGAATTTCCTTGACTTAGTTTTTCAAGTTTCCAGAAATAGGAGTAATAGTTTTCTCTCAGAAAAAGCTTCAGCTTTCTCTATAGAGTATCTTTTAAAAATGGAAAACAAAAGTAATAATATGAATTGGACAGAATCAGAGGTGGTATTCAACAGGTTCTGACCAGTTCTGGAGAACCAGTAGCGGGAATTTTGAGTAGTTCAGAGAAACGGCAAATGCTACCTCTGACTGGCCCTGCCCCCATCTATTCTCTGCCTCCCGAGTCCCAGCTGATTGGCTGGGTCTTCTTTTGTTGCCTTGCACAGGAGAACGGACCTGGAAAGTAGGTTAGTGGGGTGGGGAGGGAATGGGGATTTTACAATATCCTTCCCCTGCCATGCCCACCAAGCCAAGCCATGCCCACCAAGCCACACCCACAGAACTGGTAGTAAAAAAATTTGAATCCCACCACTGGACAGAAGCCTCCCACTATAGGTTATTAGGGGAGAGTGATTTTAAAATAATCTTTTGCTCAATGTTTTTGACTCATGAACTTTATCAATCAATAATCTCTGGTCCATGGAAACAGACAAAATTTGAATTAAACTATCAGTATAACTCCAAAGGTTGGGCCAACCAGAAGATAATGTTCCATGTTTGTCCAAAAGGATCTTATTGTAATGTAGGAGTAATGTTTACTTCATTGCTTCTAGTCACATAGATTTTTTTGAAACCAATATAGAACATAGAATATTATGTTGGAAGAGACTTTGGAGGTCTTCTAATCCAAACCTCTCCTCAAACGGGAGACCCTACACTATTCAGACAAATAGCTGTCCAGTTTCTTCTGGAAAACCTCCAGTATCAGAGCATCCACAGCTTGATTCATGTACTACACAGGATTATTGTGTATCCTATATTGTTACACACATATCCATTTATATTGTGGATATTAGTTCCATCATCAGAAGCCATCAATGCTAAATATTTGTTTCCTAAGAAATTTCAGTGAAAACTAAAAATGCAGGCTTTGCTCTACATGATTCATGAACAGATCTTTTCTAAAATGATGTTACTTCAGGTACACTGAAAGAGACCGCAATCGTATATCAATTTCCTTTGCAACAGTGCTTTTTACCTTATTTCACAGTCTTAGCTATCTGTTTTCTAAAGTGTTTCATTAGCATCTCCTCAAGTAGCCATAGAAACCTGTTCTGAGCAAGTAACACATTTATTTTATCTAATAATTATGCATCAATGATTCTCTCAGCTTTTTTATCAGTCTGTCATCCAACATCTGGATCCTAGATGCATAATGTTAAGTATAGTTGGAGTAAGAAGATTTCTGAAAGGAAGATTTCCTTATACTGATGCTTATAATGCAGTCCTCTTTTAGTGGTTAACTCATTTATCACCATTCACAGTTATGAAGGTAATTTTAAAAAATCATTTTTTTTAAATTTATAGTTTAGCAGTTATGATCCTCACAGGCCTGTAAAGCAAAGGAAACCTGAAATAAGATATTAAGCACAACCACCAGTTCTTTAGCAACCTCTTAACAGCCAGGTTGCTGTCCCAATTTGGTCATTAAATAAGGATTATCTGCAGAATCTTATGCCATTTAGGTACATTGAATCAGAAAATACAGAAGGCTTTTAATATCTAATAAGTCTGGTGCTATACAGCATAATTATGAATTACGCTAAGGCAAAATTAGTGCCCAACTGAAGCCCAGGTAGTATTCTGTTTCTTCGTACTGGTTATATATCTCCCAACCAGCACGTTGTAGATAATTCAATTCTGGACATTTGGAGGGAATTCAGATGACAAAAGATGTCTACCCTCAAATAATGTCAGTGCGCATAAGTATTAAAATTTACAAAATGGTGGGATATAATTTCACAATCCAAATTCCTTTCATATATTTTCTGATGTTGTTCAAAGTGCCAAAGTGGAAGGACATTGTCAGACGTGCCTCCATTTAAAACCCAAGAAATAAATCCCACAACTCCATGTTTATTTATTTATTTATTTATTTATTTGACTTGTATGCCGCCCCCTCTCCAAAAAGGACTCGGGGCGGCTCACAATTAAAACCAACACAATAAATTATCTAAAATAGAATTAAATTAACCAAGCCAAATTAAGCTAAAAACCCATTTATAATTTACATTATAAAATCAAGCCCCCCCCCCCGAGGAGTCAGCCCAGCCCAGCCTGTTCAAACAACCAGGTTTTTAAATCATGGCAGAAAGTGCGGAGGTCAGGGGCCAGACTGAGCCCCAGAGGTAGTTGGTTCCACAGAGCGGGAGCCACCACAGAGCAGGCCCTCCCCTGCGTTACCGCCAAATGACACTGGTTCGCAGACGGCACGCCGAGGAGTCCCTGCCTGTGTGCTCAGACAGGGCTGTTGGTTTCGATGCCGGCAGTAGACGCTCCTGTAAATAGCCCGGACCCATGTCTCATAGGACTTTGAATGTCAATACCAAAACCTTGAATCTCATTCAGAGGGCAACCGGTAGCCAATGCAGGTCACGCAGGAGGGGTATAATATGGGAGTACCGGGAGGCTCCCATCACAACCCGCGCGGCCGCATTCTGCACCAGCTGAAGCCTCCAGATTGTATGCAAGGGCAGTCCTAAATAGAGAGCATTGCAGTAGTCGAGCCGGGAGGTGACAAGTGCCTGAGTGACCATGAGTAGGGCATCTTGGTCCAGGTATGGGCGTAACTGGCGAACCAACCGGACCTGGGCAAAAGCCCCCCTGGCCACGGCTCCCACCTGCTCCTCTAAGCTGAGCCGTGAGTCCAGGAGAACCCCCAGATTTCGTGCCCTACCCATGGGGGACAACACCTCTCCCCCCATGACCAAAGATGGAATCTCCTGACTGGGCCGAGATGTCTGTACGCGCAACCACTCTTAGCCGGATTGAGCCAAAGCATGTTTCTGTCCATCCAGATCCATACCACATCCAGACAATGGGACATCATGGAGAGGGCATCACTGATGTGGCCTGGGGTGGAGATGTACAACTGCGTATCATCAGCGCACTGATCATACTTCACCCCGAAGCCACGGATGATCTCGCCCAGCAGCTTCATATAGATGTTGAACAGGAGGGGCGAGAGGACCGACCCCTGAGGCACCCCACAAGTGAGAGCCCTTGGCGTCAACCTCTGCCTCCTGCCAACACCGATTGTGAGCATCCCGAGAGGAAGGAGGTGAACCCCTGCAACACAGTGCCTCCCACTCCCAGCCCCCCAAGATGCTGCAACAGGATACCATGGTCGATGGTATCGAAAGCCGCTGAGAGATCTAACAGGACCAGGACAGAGGAAAATCCCTGTCCCGAGCCCTCAGGAGATCATCAACCAGTGCGACCAATGCCGTCTCCATGCTATACCTGGGCCAGAAGCCCAATTGGTACGGATCCAGGTAGTCTGCTTCCTCCAGGAAAAGCGGAAACTGCTGAGCCACCACACTCTCAACAACCTTCGTTAAAAAGCGAAGGTTGGAGACCGGACGAAAGTTGTTCAATTCAGCTGGGTCCAGGACAGGCTTCTTCAGGAGCGGCCTCACCACCGCCTCCTTCAAGGTGGCAGGAAAGGTACCCTCCCCTAAAGAAGCATTGACCACTGCCGCCCGAGCCAGTCGCATGTCACCTCCCTGGAGGCATAAACCAACCAGGAAGGGCATGGGTCCAACAAACATGTGGTGGAACTCAGATGTCGCATAATCCTGTCCACTTCATCCTCAGAAACAGGATCAAACTCCGTCCAGATTGCATTGGCCAGACCAGTTGCACCCTCAGCATCAGACCACTGCAAATTGGAGTTCAACCCTCCGATCCAAGCGATCTTATCCTGCAGGAATTGACCAAATTCCTCAGCTCGACCCTGCAAGCAGTCCACCACAGCCCTCGGCTGAAGGAGGGAGCGGGTGACCCTGAACAGGGCGGCTGGGCGGTTTCTTGCAGATGCTATGAGAGCGGAGAAACAAACCCTTCTCGCCGCTCTCTCAGCTACCAGATAAGTCCTAATGTAGGCTCTCAACTGGGCTCGGTCAGACCCGGAACGGGTCGATCTCCACCTGCTCTCTAGACCCCTTCTACATCACTTCATCTCCTGGAGCTCCTCGGTATACCAGGGAGCCACAGGGGATCTGCAACGAGTAAGGGGATGCATGGGGACAACTCTGTCGAGGGCTCCCGCTGCCTCCCATTGCCAGGCGGCCGCCAGGGCCTCGGCAGAGCTGTGGACCAGGGATGTAGGAAAAAAACCCAGTTCTGCCTGGAACCTCTCCGGGTCCATCAGGCGCCTGGGGTGGAACCATCTAAGTGGCTCCTCATCCCAGCAGTGTGGGGCAGCTTGTCGGAAAACCAGCCATAGGAGATAATGATCTGACCATGGAACAGGGTGAATAGTAAAATCGTCACCCCCAGATCATTACGCCACTGCTCTGAGACAAAAACCAGGTCAAGCATGTTGCCCCCCTTGTGAGTCAGGCCATTAATCACCTGAGTCAGACACATGGCCACCATGGAGGCCATGAATTCCTGGGGCAAACCCAACACCGCCCCGAGGGAAGGCAGGTTGAAGACACCCAGGACAATAAGCCCTGGGAACTCCACCACCACCCCCGAGACGGCGTCGAGCAGCCCAAGCAGGGCAGCTGCTATACAGCTGGGGGAAATGTATGTAAGCAGCAAGCCCATCTGACTCTCAGACCCGCATCTCAAGAGGAGAGCCTCACACCCGCCTATCTCTGGAACAGAGACCTCCCTTGGAATCAGGGTTTTCCGAATAACAACAGCCACCCCCCCCTCCCCTGGGCTTGTGACCGGTGCAACACCCGAAAACCTGGGGGGCACAAATCCACTAGAGGGACTCCACCCTCTGGGCCCACCCAGGTCTCAGTGATGCAGGCCAGGTCCGCGGCCTCCTCCTCGATTACCTCATGGAGGAGGGTTGCTTTATTAGCCACGGACCTGGCATTAAAGTACACCATCCGGAGTCCAGGGGCCCTAGATCCCGGGTCCCCAGGGCATTGGGAGGAGGCGTCGGGGTCGATGTTTGTGGAGAAAAGGTACTTTTACTGAGTTAGAAGTGATAGCAATGAAAGGAAAGCAAGATCTGAGGCAATAGGCACGAAAATTGCATATTGAAAGTTATCCCAAGTTCCCAAAAACCCAGACTGGATGTCCAATCTCCAGTGCGTATGGTGTCATGTGGGGTACATCTTCAGGTGTTTTTTCTCCCATCTGGTATGCCAAGACGGTTGACCTTGACTGGCATAAACAAGTCCATGCAGTTACGCAGTGAGCATGAGACCATCCCCCCACACTTGGTTCACACAGAAGTCATCTCCACTCTCCAGTAAACTTCCCCTCCCAAATGCCAAACTTCCCCCGTCCCCATCTCTATGGCAGCCGTCATCAAGCAAACATCCTGAGGCCTCATGAAAGCATCATGGAGGCTGACAGACACAGGTCATGATATTGTAACCTCATCTTGTAGATGTTGACTGGATACATTCTACCAGTAAGACTGCATATAGTAGAAACCTTTACTCGTTGATCTGGGGATATGTTCTACTTAATCCAGGTGGCTATAACTCTCAATAGACTGTATAGAATTGTGCTATTAATTTTATTTTAAACATCTGATATTTCAACCAGATAATCAATAGTAAAATCTGTGATTTAAATGAAGAAATATTTCCTTGAACAAATTGGTTAACTGGTTTTGAAACCATTTTCAAATAATGTTGCAGCTGTTTTTGCGGTAAAATGATAATTAGCAAAAAAAAATTATAGTAAAAAAGAATAATTGGAAAAAGGATTAAACTATCACATTTTACCTAACAAAAGCAGTAAAAACTAAGTGCATCTGAATGCAATTCCATGAAGGGGGGGAATATTGCAAACATCAGAGAAAGAGAGCCCAATGCTAATTAGAAATAAAGGATGAATATGTTGTATATTTTTTCTCTTTGGGTGAGAAAGTAGAATTGGTTTTTGTCATGGAGATGGGATCCTGCCCACTAGCTCCTTAGACAGATCTGTGTGAAACTGGGCCAGTTCTATATTTAAAATAGCAGGTCAGTTTATGTGGTCCCCAATGTTTTACTACAGATAAAAACTGTTCAAGAACAGGAATCTCATATTAGTTTTATTTAGGGTTTTATCTACTCTGCCTCAGATGTACTTCTCATTTGCTTTTTTTTGTTTTTTGTTTATTTGGTTCACAGCTGTTCTTCCTGGCATATTATGAATGATACTAACATCAGGTATTCTAAACCATCCCTCCTCAGCTTTTCATCAGTTCTTAATTATTGGATTTTTAGTGCCTTGTTTTTTCACAGCACTGCTGGAAGCTCTGCACAGCTGTTGCTCCACAGTTCCAGATTTGCATCTCCAGCTATGAAATCTTCTCTGCTGGGGCCTTTTAAAAGGCAAAAGCTTTGCTGGTATGTTGCAATGAAGTGGGAAGACACTGGCAATAGTTTGAAAAAGAGGTTTCAAAGCATGTAGCGCCTGACTGGAATTCTTCAGAGCAGCTGTATCTTTTCCTGGCATCACAGGGAATTTGTAATGTCTGAGGGGGAAAATTATAGTCAGGGCTTTTCCCATTTTCATATTAAAGCTGTTTCCCTTCTGGCCATCACTATGGTGACATAAAACTCTGTTTAAGGGGCACAACAATGATTAAACACCTCTAGAACAGGGGTGTCAAACTCAAGGCTCATGTACTGAATCCAGACCATGGGGTGCTTAGATCTGACCCACGGAGCCAGCTTGGAAATAGCAAAGGACCAGCCCATGGTGCCTCTGCTAGTGAAAATGGGGCACAGGGGGCAGCTCCGTGCCCCATTTTTGGCTTGGTCAGCCTTGTGCAGCACTCTGCCAAACAGGGTTCGGGTGTGTGCCTCGTTTTGGTTGGGAGGGTGCTGTAGGAGACCATCTGTCCTGTCTCCTCCCCTACCCACTGGCCCGCAGAAGACAACTACAATGCTGATCCAGCCCTCCAAGAAATCCAGTTTGACACCCCTGCTCTAGAAGATGTATAAATCCCTAGGGATGGACCTGCCCAAAGTATAAATGTTGTGTGTAAGACTCCAAGAAACACTAGTGTGTCAAAGGGAGAGACTCTTCTATCCAACCCATGACTGGACCGTTTATGGTCCTTGACCTAGTAGTGCACATTACTGCCAGAATATTTGCACAATAATATTTTTAGGTCAAGGACTTAAATGGTTAATTTGTTTTGTTTTCACTTAGTGTGTGGGTAAGCCTAACCACTGTAGATTATGAACTATGTTTTATAACTTGTCATGATGTATGGACTCACCATTGTTATTTATTCAGCAAATAATGGTTGAGCCATGGCTTTACATGATGTGTAAACAAGCTTATATATTTAAAGAGCTTTGAATAGATTTATAATTCCTATTCAACCATATATCGCAACATGTCAGATGATCTCCATGGAAGTAGCACCATAGAAGCCCAGTGCAAGCTACAACGATGTACACATGACATGACTGCATACCTGAATTATGTAATTTGTATCATTTGTATGATGACACCATAGCAAGCATAGCATCCCTTGCCCAGAGTCCCCTGTGGATTCCCACAATTAGTACCATCCAGATCAGCATTTCTCAAAACCTTCCAAATTTAACATGTGTGGATTTCAGCTCCCAGTATTTCCCAGGGACCATGGGAGTCGAAGTCCACACATCTTCAAGTTGCCAGTGATGATGGATCAAGCTCCTCAGCCAGGTAATTTTGAAGTGACAAGTTTACCAGCCACTGCCTCTCCTAGGGAAACAGAGAGCAACTTGAATTAAATCCAGGGTGTGAAACTCAAGGCCCACGGGCTGAATCCAGGCCATGGGAGTGCTTAGATTTGGCCAGGGGTGGGATTCTACCAGTTCGCACCTATTCACTAGAACCGGTTGTTAACATTCTAAGCAGTTCAGAGAACCGGATGTTAGAAGAAATTACTGGCCTAACCCTGTAAGGAAGGCAGGAAGGAAACATTCTTAGAGAAACTGCCTCTCCATTAACCCTTATTACATTCTTGGCAGGACTAGACTTCCTGTCTCTGGAACATCTCTGGAGTTTTCCCCCCCTCCTTTGCTGGTACTTTGCTTGTGTAGAGTAACCATTTAAAGTTACAATGGCACTGAAAAAAGTGACTTATGACCATTTTTCACACTTACAACTGCTGCAGCATCCCCACAGTCATGAGAAGCCAGGCGAGGAGATGCGGACCTCGATGTGCGTGATATTGAGTTGGCCACACCCAGCCAGTAACATCACCACCAAGCCATGTCCACCACCTAAGCCACGCCCACAGAACCGGTTGTTAAAAATTTTGAATCCCACCCCTGGATTTGGCCCACAGAGTCACCCTGGAAACAGCAAAGGACCAGCCCAATGTAATCCCAATAGATTGGTAAGACACCATATGAAGGAGTTTTTGCTGGCAGCAGGCTGAAGGAGGCCCTCACACCCAAAAACAGAGCTTGCAAAGGCCGCGGGTGGTCCTCCCGAGCTCAGTTTTTGCTGGCAGAGGGTTGCAGGAAGCTGTCGCAGCCAGAAACAGAGCTCGGGAGCCTGTTTTCACTGGCAGAGCACTCGGACCACCAGAGGCGCCCTGACATGAGTGATGTCAATCTGGCCATGCCCACCCTGGCCATGCACCCCCGGTTCCCCTGAGTCAAACCCAATCCTGATGCAGGCCTCAATGAAATCAAGTTTGACACCCCTGAACTAAATGTTCCTCCAACTCCTTCACTGTTTTATTTATGTTCTAAGAAAGAAAAGCAAATGATTAGACTTACCATTTTTATCTGCTCTTCTCAGAATCTAAGAGGGAATAAAGCAATATATATATATATATATATATAGTCAGTATCAACAAAGAAATATTGTAATGCTTACAAGGACACACTTAGTAAACTTAGCTATGTTTTAAAGGATTTTTAAAAAAAAGGTTTACTAATTATGATCCCAGTACAGATGGTACAGTACTACAATAGACAGTACTAATTATGCTTTTGGAAAAAGCTGCATTTAGTGATAGTATTTTCTTTAGACCAATAGGTGGTGCAAATTTGCAATTGATTAGATGCCAGATTGCCCTTGTATTTGGTGCCAGGTAAAACAGTTCACTTCTGTCAAGCTTTCTAATCAATTGTGGGATGATGTATCAGACTGGCTGAAGACAATTATAGGGAAGTTGTCACTGACTCGGTATTGTAATTCGATGTTCTACTTTTTGTGGCATTCTGGGAATGTCAGTAAAAGACTGGTATTGGAAACGTTGATCCACAGTGCATCCCTATATCTCAACAAGGAACTGGAATAGACATTTGTAATTGCATCATTTAATTAAATGAATGGATTTCTGGTAGGTAGGATCCCCATACACTGGTGACCCATTTACATGAAACATTGTCAAAATTTATAGCTATCCCATATTTGAGGATTTATCTATATGAGGACTAGAATCACCTGTGACAATGAATATATTTGATGAATTTTAACCAGATATTCACCTTTCACATATTATCACACATATTTTAATAAGTGATTTCAGAATATTAAGGATACTGATATATAGTAGCATTTAACAAATAGTATTTAATAGAAGACATAAAAATAGTGTTGAAGATTTAACATTTTTGGACAATTGTCAACAAGTGATTGTATGCTACTTTCCAAATCCAACACTATCAAGAGCTTCTAATCTAAAAGCATTTCAATTTGGAAGGAGAAAATACATACTGAAATTCTTAAATAAATATAAAATGTTTAATCTGATACTTGATACATGAGGTTTTAAAATAGTCTGTTGCTACTTCTGTGCCAGGATTATTTTTTGCCTTTTTATAATAACGTTATAACTGCTTTAAACAATAATCTTCTTGTGGTTTTTACTGATGTTTTCACATTTTGTATATATACAGTCATTAGGAGTTGAAAAATCACCTATATATTGAATTGAAACAATATATTTATTAAATTCTATGTATACTGCATAGACTTCTATTTTCCATAGGAGATATTAGATCCAACAGTTAATAACTCACTAATTAATTTGAAAGGTTAGCATTTTCTCTTTGATTTATTTTTTAAATCAAACATGGTCCTAACAAATTGTTATTCTATCATTTATGACAATTATATTCTGCTTTTGCTCCACAAGTTCCAACTGTTGTACATGAATACTCTCCTTTTATTTTTCACCACACTAATTTAATGAAATGTATCAATCAGAGATAATAAAGGAATTAAAATCACCCTATGGCTCAGCAGATTTTAAAAACCACATCTCACCTGCCCAAGCCAAGACCGGAACCATTTTTCCTTAATTATTGCTTAGCATACAAAATAAGGTGGGTACATAATGCCCACATCCACCAATCATCCACTGATCTTCTAAGTTGTACCAAAGATTTATCTCTATCATTTGAGACCATCCTAAGGAAACATCAGATAATCTAGCATTACTGAAATTCACAACACCTTTTTCTAAATTTCCCATCCTCAACAACCAATTCTTTTGCTTTGGAAACATATCTCACTGGTATTAGAGCAAATTGAATCAACCCTGTCAGACAGAATCATTGTGACTAATTTTGTAAACGCCAATTTTTACATACTTACATTATTTCTTTTAAATCTGGCATTTAAAAGAAATCTGAATAGAACTAGTGAACTGTCATTTTGGTATCAAAAATGCTTTCCCTTTTCTTGGTTGTGCTTTTAAATGTCTAATAAAACAGCATGGAAAAATCGTTAATCTAAATCTGTTTTTTCTTATAGAGAACAGTGCAAAGCAGCTTAATATATTTGCAATGGTTCAGAACCTGTGATTTGTGCCTCAGGTCGTTTATCATTCAGCCAGAGGGATCTAATTTGGAGGAGTCCAAGAGGGGCCATATCAAATAACCGCGATCTTGGTATTAGCATCATTTGATAGGATAATCTCCTTAAGCTCAGGGAACTCTTGCTACACATCGATTTGGGGCGGGCAAACGTTCAACAGGTTGAGGCTTCCGCGCAGAGAGAGGAGCAAAAGCCCAACCTGTTACACGTTTGCAATAATTTAAAAGAAGAAAGGAAAGAATGCTCTCCCCGAAGATGCGCCAACCTCCATCCCGTTCACAAGAGAAAAGGGTGGAACTTCTCTGAAGCCCAAAGACCCAGCAGACCAAAGCCAGAGAAAGGGAGGCGAGGGACCCGCCGCGCTTACATCCAGGAAGATGGAGAGCCCCTTGGTCATGGTCAGGGCAGAGCGGCGCTTCTCGGAGGACTCGGGGGAAGAGGAGGAGGCAGGAGCTGCGTCCGGGCTCTCAACGCCATCCATGCTTCGCTCTGGACCTTCCTCTGCGGCTATGCCGGGCTGCGAGGAGGGAGGACGGCAGCTGCTGGCGGCTGTTCCTCCCGCTGCCGCCGAATCCCTCCGGCTCTTCTCGGCCTCTCAGCCGAGTCCCGATTCGCAAGGCGACCAAAAGGAGCCGCGGCGTCCGAACGAAGAAGGGAAACGCGCGCTCAGCCCGCGGTTGCCGCCAGCCTTGGCGCCGCCCTCACCTGGCGTTTCTGCTCTGCTCGCCGGCAAGCACGGTGTTGAATAAACGCTGTTTCCCTTCCGTCTGCAACTGGGTAAAACCGAAGTTAAGAGCATATGCAGAGTGCCATACAGTACTTTTATCCCTGGGCATCCATCAGTGAAACCCTCATTGACACAGATTTGAACGCTAGCATTAAAAAGAAAATAAATAAAAATAAAAATAAATGAAACAGCACTATAAGGCAAGGATAACTAAAACTATTGGTTGCCAATATATACTAAATCCACAAGTATAAGAAGTTCCTTGGTAAGTTAGATTAAATAGTCCTCCCAGAAATCTCTAGATAGCCTAGAACAGGGGTCACCATGGACTGGCCGCTGGGCCATGTTATGCCAGAAACTGGGCCGCACAAACAAGTGAAGCCCCATCATGGGATGCAGGCAGCATGTGAAACCATGGTCCCTCTGGTCTGCAGAAAAACTTCTCCACGGAACCGCTCCCTGGTGCCCAAAAGGTTGGGGACCACTGGCCTAGAAAGAAGCCATGGGCAATGGACTTTCTTCACCAGTGGCTTTCCAAGATGTTCTGCTTTTGAACATGGAAGTTGAGGTGCTCTCTGTCTGTCTTAGAATCCAATGAAATAAGAATTTCTTCTGAAATTTGCACTCTGAAGAATGTCAAGTTGGAAACATTTGTTCTGTATAAATATTATTATTATTATTACCTTTATTGTCAGAGTACAACATGTATACAATGAGATTGGTTGAGTCTCCCTTCATGCACCCCCCCAACACAACTCACAGTGAGGACAGAAGTCCCCAACCCAGTCCCAGTCTTATTACACTAAATAAATAAAAAACTGCAAGAAATAGCCAATAATATTTTTGTACTGCGCCCTTTTTTCAACAAACTGCAATGAGGTAGCCACTCAAAACAACTACAAGTTGTGTTTTACAAAGAGTATTGGCTTGGTTCACAGAATACCCAAAGCAGCAACCCACGTGTTGGTTTGGCATTTTAAGCAAATTGAGTCAATATAGTTACTTTATGGCTCAGTGCATGTCATGCAAAGCATGAAAACTGGATTAAAACAATCTGGTTATGTGAATAACCATGTGTAAGGAGATGGTGGGCAAGTTGATGGCATACTTGGAGATATTCAAGATTTTGGGGGATCTTTAAAATAACGCTTCTTGTCAAAGTGTACGCTCACAACTGATTTTTGAATATAATATTTATCAACTTTAAGAATTCAAGTTTTTTTCTTATCTATTTTCATCTGTAGGTGAAAAATAACAAGAAAACTTCCATGCATGAAAATCATACAGAAAAAATATTACTTCTAGTTCATGTTGCATCTGTGCTGTTTTTACTTTCAAATGAAAGTGATCCAAGGAATTCAAATAATAGTTTCTGACAATAGAATATTTTTTCTCATTCCCCCCCCAAAAAAATTTCTGTTATTTATTCCTTCAAAACAGCACTCACTTACGTCAGGAGGGGTTTGAGAAAATTGAATGCTTGCTTGGTAATTTTTATTTGTTCTACAGCCCTTTAGCTGCTCTTTATTAGCATATTGCTGTATTGTAATGTTTTTTTCAAAGATTAAAACAAGGTACTTTAACAGAGTTGGAAAGGACTTGAAGGTCTTCTAATCCAACTCCTGCTCAAGCAGGGGACCATGTACCATTTCAGACAAGTGGTTGTCCAGTCTCTTTAAAATGTCCAGTGATGGAGCACCCACTACTTCTGAAAGTAAGCCATTTCACTGGCTAATTGTCCTCACTGTTAGGAAATTTCTAGGTTGCTTCTCTTCTTGATTAGTTCCCATCCACTTTTCTTGTCTTGCCTTCTGGTGCTTTGGAAAATAGCTTTACCCCCTCATCTTTGTAGCATAATGTGGCAGTCCCTCAAATATTGGAACACTGCTACCACGTCACCCCTAGTCCTCTTCACCAGACTAACCATACCCAAGGTCTACAACCATTCTTTGTACATTTTAGCTCCCAAGACCCAAGGCCCTAATCATCCTTGTTGCCCTTCTCTGCACTCTTTCCAAAATCTCAACCTCTTTTTTTTTATAATGGGGTGACCAAAACTGGATGCAGTATTCCAGGTGTGGTCTTATCTTTTTTTTTAAGCTCTGACTTTTCTACTAGAGATAATTTATAGATGGATTCTCTCCTCACATCACCTTCAATTTCCAACTCTGCTCTTAAGGACTGCCAATTTTGTAGAAAAAAAAATCTTACTGTGGGAGGGGAAATCCACAGGTAAAAAGCAAAATTTTGTACAGATTCATACATCCTTTCTCATATACTAAGAGGCTTTTGATTGCTCACTGACTCAGGAAGAAACAAGCTGTTTTCTAGACCTTTGGGGATGATTTCAACCTCATTCTGAATTCAAAGCCTATGCCTATGGCTTCCTTCAGCCCTGTTAATTGTGGGCCAATTCATACAATTATTATCAGGATTGCTTTGATTAGGTCAACACATTGCTCTACAAGCAGTTGCATTGTTTTGGGTTGCTTTGTATGAGTGTGAATAATATTCTGTTTGTGGTGCCCATGCAAAAGGCTTGCCAACTTTCTAATTGGCTGAGCAGCTAATATCTTCTGCGGTAGCTGTCTGTGTAGGCATTACAACCGGGCAATGTTTATCTCCATGCTGTGAAATACTCCCCCTGCTGATTTCTTCAGATCTAATTGTCAAGTAGACTTGAGTGAGATATAATTTGCATCATTCCACTCTAGCTGAGATATACACACAGAGACAATATGCACTTCAGCAGGAAGAGACTCCTGCTGGAGTCTTCTCGGTAGGTTTCAAAACAAAATTTTGTTGACAGCATTCTATACTTAATGTGACTGTGCAAAACTTGGAGGGGGTGCTTTGCTTTCATGTTGCTTTGAGCACAGCAGCCTTCAAAGCTGCTTCATTAAATAACCTTCAAACCCCACTTCTAAATGCAAAGGAAAGTGGCTGCATTGTTTTGTTGCATACTGCTACAAGGCCTTGTTTCAAAACCAAAAGAAGCATCTGCATAGCTCCTGCATGTGCTCAGAAAACTCTGGACATTTCTAGACTATTGTTGAAAAACTCTGCCAAGACCTGCGAGTGACACATAACTCCTTGATGGGACAAATCACACCATTCCTGTTCCTCTGTGGCATAACTGTGACAGAAAGGTGAAACAGTGACACAAATGATCCCTCACATAGATGTATTATTCCATTGTCCCTAGCCTTGATCATCAATACATTTGATTTTCAGATCTATACCGTTTGTTGCATCATACAGCTTTCCTAAGATTCACTGCAAATTGTAGTTTCTCATCCAAAAACACTGTATCCAAATGAGTATTTTGTAAGATATTGTTAAAAATAAATAACAGCTGTTTAAAAAAAGAGAATCCAACATCCATTGTAGAACAAAGCCTTTATCAAGCTCTAGTCAAAAGTTTATGCAAGATTGTGAGTTCTTTACAGCAGTGATGGGATTCAATTTTTTTTACTACCGGTTCTGTGGGCATGGCTTGGTGGGCATAGTGTGGTTTGCTGGGTGTGGCAGGGAAAGGATACTGCAAAATCTCCATTCCCACCCCACTCCAGGGGAAGGATACTGTAAAATCTCCATTCCCTCCCCACCACACTAACCTGCTTTCCAGCTCCATTCTCCTGTGCAGGGCAACAAAAGAAGACCCAGCTGGAACTCGGGAGGCAAAGAATAGATGGGGGTGGGCCAGTCAGAGGTGGTATTTGCCGGTTCTCTGAACTACTCAACATTTCCACTACTCCAGAACTGGTCAGAACCTGCTGAATACCACCTCTGCTTTACAGTCTTCACTGCTTTTGTTTGTACCTTGATTAATGGCTGTCAGTTGTAAGCTTAAAACAGAGAAAGAATATATATGAATTAAAAGGCCATTATTTTATTAATTTATTTCTCTGCTTATTTTTTGTCATACATTATTTAATGGATTTGAAGCTAATACAAAGCAAAAACCAAAAATACATTCGTTTTGAGTTCCAAATTTTATACTTTATTATATTTTGTTTATATAGATTGCATTCATTTATTATTTGTATAGATTGTGTAAGAAGCTTTAAAATACCAAGTTTGATGGATATAATTCATACAAGATAAAGCATAGTTTCTATAACGGGGACTTGCACTATGATGTTAAACAAATTAATTTAGAAACGAGCCTCATACAACTGGGTGAACTTAGCTCTGGATAAAGAAGTTCAGGATTCCTTGTTAGTTGGCAGCTAATTATACTTTGGTTTTATGCAGATTCTTTTATTCTTTAGGAGCACAAAGTGAAATTATCAATCACCTTTGTGGCAAATCTGACCTCCAAAGACTGTATTAACAAAACAATAAAGGTAGAATAAGTAAGTAAGTAAATAAATTAATAAATTGCCAGCTGTCTTGTTCTCTTCCTGATGACAAGCCAAAACTCATCTAAGGAAAATTCATCCATCTCTCTGATCTTACCCTTGTTATTGATTCCTTCAATCTCATGTGAATTTAATCAGGCATTTTGGTGTAACCTGTGTTTTGGGATATGTAAATTGGTAAAATATCCAACCTAGACTCCCAGCTATCGTTTTTTCAATTCACAAAAAAGGGAAGATACTTTCCTTCTTGGAGCCTTGTTATGATAACCCTGGTCGAACAAGAAAGAGGAAGAGAGGATGACATCAAATGCCAAGGAAGACATTCGCTGTTGCTGCATTCCTTCCTGCCCAACTTACCTTGACAGGTGGATGCTGGTAGAAATCCCTTAGCAGAAGACAGCTCCATCCTTTGACTTTACTGTTTTTTTTTCTTTAAAGCTGGTGCCTTTCTATAGATGCAGTTAATTATGCAATTAATTATTTAACAGTAAAATTAAAGATTAAAATGCAGTTAACCATGACAGTGAAAGCAATGAATCAACTGAATAACAGAATGAATAAAAACACATTTTATATTTCAGAGAATTTCTAATTTCCTGTTCTGTAGAAGCCCTTGCTTTTATTTCTACTCAGTTTCAGTTCACAGAATGCTCTTTGATTCATAATTTCTTCAACAAACATGCCCTCTCCTGGTCTAAAGAGAGAACT
Source organism: Naja naja (assembly GCA_009733165.1). Taxonomy (NCBI): domain Eukaryota; kingdom Metazoa; phylum Chordata; class Lepidosauria; order Squamata; family Elapidae; genus Naja; species Naja naja. The sequence goes on along the minus strand of CM019150.1, from coordinate 191,859,998 downwards.
ATCTGAATTGTTTTGAAAGAACAAATTTTACATGTGAATTTACCATTCCACTAAACTACTTATAGGATCCAAAAAGATACAACATGAGGCACGTAATATAGCAAAAACTAAATTTTGAGAGCAATTTATTGCAACCTGGCTAGCCCAGACAGTATAGTCTATTATCTATGTTAATAGTTTAGTTAACATTTTCTTAGTTATAACATGGAAAATGTTAGATCAATCTACGTGTACATCAATTAATAATCTGTGTAGCATTAAAAAAATAAAATATTTAATCAATTCATTGTTTTAAAAGCTTTGTTAATTTTCAAAGTAGTTATTGTTTTTCCCCCAAAAGGTCTTTAACTCTTTTAGATCCTAGTGGGGGGTTATAAAATGCTGTTGCTTGGTAGCGTCTATTGTAATTAATTATTATCTAGTTAACTGCTTTTAACTAGGTTTCAAAGCAATTAAGATATAATGGTAAAAATGTGTCAAATAGTGATTGACAGATGAGATAAAAGATGCAAGAAAATTAAGGGCATCTCATAATAATCAAGCCCAATGAAGCAAGAACTCCACAGATTTCAGTAAGGTCTCTTTAATCCCTCTGAAATACATTCAGAATTTTGACCACTGTAATAAAGAAATTCCCAGGCTCATATACAGATTTAAGGCAGAGGCTCATTGAATACTTCAAGATTCTTTTCCCCAGATTGTTCCCTCCTGGGCTGAGTTGTGCTATCCTTTTCCTTCCTTTCCCAGCCTCCCACAACCTTTCTTTTGCACAGAATTCCTTTTATTCACCTAGGCAAACTATGACAACAAGGTAATGATCCATTTGGATGCTGTGAAGTTTTGTGACTGTGGCATCTGCAAAGGGAGAAGAGGGCAATCAGAATGGCATAAGCAGTATCACAGCATTATGATCTAACCACTCCCTTTTCTCTATTTTTCATTTGCTTATTAAATAAATACTTTATTTAATACCTTAATTTATTTATCTATGAAATCCATACACTGCCCATCCAAACTTGGGCATCTTAGAGCACAATATAAAGATAAAAACATAATACAAAAGAATTAAAAATTAAGAAAGATTAAATATGCCTTATGACATCATATTTCAAGGGGACAGGCTTACACCGGTGGTCCCCATCATTTTTGGCACCAGGTACCAGTTTCATAGAAGGCCATTTTTCCATGGAACGGGGAACGGGAAGCAAGCAACCTAGATCCCTCGCATGCACAGTTTACAGTAGGGTTCATGCTCCTATGAAAATCTAATACCTGATGATCCAAGGTGGAGCTGAGGTGGTGATGCTAGCGCTGGGGAGCAGCTGCAAATACAGATGAAGCGTCCCTCACTCATCTACTGCTCACTTCCAGCTATATGCCTGGTTCCTAACAGGCCATGGACAGGTACCAGTCCATGGTTTGGGGATTCCTCCTGATTTATACCATAGCACTGCTTTCACTCTGCCATAGAGCTTGCATTGGGAATTCCAGTATAGACTTTCCCCAAAAGTAGCTGGAAGATACATATTCGAATGTCAAAATGTTAAATAAAGCATGGTAAAAAAAACAGATTGTAGTCTGTTCGGTTAATCTTTTTACTCATATGCCATTGTTCTTTTAGTAAAGAGAGTATATATTGCAATGCCAGCATCTGTATTCTGACATTATGGAACCATAGGGGATGATTAGCATATGATTTAAATAAATCAGAATATATCCTTTGCCTTCAAATTTCCCAGCATACAGTAGGAGCCAGTTCTAATCCAGTTAGGTAGTATCTCACTGGATCAATATAGTACAGGAAGTCCTTGGGATATGACTGCTCACTTCAAAGTTCAAAGTTATGACTGATTTCCCCACTCCTAAAGTTACATATCTAGGCTGACATCTGGACCAGCTGAGGAACCTAGAATTTGAGCAACCAAAACAAGTTAAATAAAAATAATAATATTGTCTACAACAGTTTTGAGGTATATAGGAAACATAATATGAAATCTCCTTATTTGGGGTTTAAAAATCTTTATAAAACTATTAGATTAAATTCAGAAATGTAAGCATAGGGTACTTTCCAAATACTGTAAGAAGGTTTTCTTTTTTAAGGTATTTTTAAGGTAGGTATCATGGATTACAGCTAGGATTATTGCAGGATATGATTAAGAAAAACAACTATGAAATATTTCAAAATATTATTATAATATTATTATAAAATAAATTAAAACTATAGTAATATTGATTACTTTTCCAATCAAGGAAATAAAATACCAAATATCCTTCACAACAGTGGTTGGAAACTAACCAAGGAAAGAAGCAACTTAGAACTAAGGAGACATTTCCTAACTCTGAAAGCAATTAACCAATGGAATAACTTGCCTTTAGAAGTTATGGGTGCTTCATCACTGCAGCCTTTCAAAAAGAGACTGGACAGCCATTTTTCTGAAATGATATAAGGTTGCCTCCTTGAGCAGGGGATTGGATTAGAAGACCTCTAGGGTCCCTTCCAATAGAACATATTCTATGTTTATGGTGCTCATATTTTGCATCACTGGAGAATTGCTACTAAACAAATACTGTCCTACATGCTTCATCTGAACATCCACTAATACTATGTAGATTATAGATGACATTTAAGTTTTATAGTCTGTAGAGACCACTGGTGGGAATTCAAAAAAATTTACTACCGGTTCTGTGGGCATGGCTGGTGGGCATGGCTTGGTGGGCGTGGCAGGGGAAGGATACTGCAAAATCTCCATTCCCACCCCACTCCAGGGGAAGGATACTGCAAAATCCCATTCCCTCCCCATCCCACTAACCTGCTTTCCAGCTCCGTTCTCCTGTGCAAGAGAAGAAGAGCCAGCCAATCAGTGAGGCAGAGAATAGATGGGGGTGGGGCCAGTCAGAGGTGGTATTTGCCGATTCTCCAAATTACTCAACATTTCCGCTACCGGTTCTCCAGAACTGGTCAGAACCTGCTGAATACCACCTCTGGTAGAGACTCTATAAAATACTTGCAATTACATTTTTCTTGAAATATGCCACAGTATGTTGAATTAAAGATGTCCAAATGTAGAGTTATAATTTCAATAGATAGAAACAGTAGATAGTTAAGATTTCCACGAAGGTAGATATTTTATACATATAGATATTATTGATAATATTTATATGGCATGATAGAACCCCTCAAATATATTTGGTCAAATTGAAGTTGCATTATGAGGAAAGTGGTATAAATTTATCAGACTTTACAATTGGGCTTTTATTTCAGCACGTTTTCTTGTGGAATGGAAACTTTTCTGACTATTAGTCTCCTCTGGGTCCAATTAAAGAGTAGCTACATGACCTTTTGAAATCTTGGCAAGTATTAAGATAAAGGAGAAATAAACAGTAATTTTTCCCCCCAGCCTTGAAAGCTGTAGACATATGATATTATAGAATTATCAAAAATCGAAGATAGAGGAGAAATTATTTTATTGGAAATCTGGAATATAAATAAATTTATTTACAATGATTATTTTAAATATTTTGAGAGATTACATATGACTACTTATTACTCATAACGCCTGCTTGGCGATGGTAACTAGCAGAAGTTATGAAAGAATCTAAGTTAATGAATGAATGAATGAATTTGAAGCAGTTACTGAAAAAAAAAGAGTATGACTCAATTGTTTTAGCAGCTTCAGAAGGACTTGTAACCCTAGAATCCTTAAGAGATGCAGAGCTTGATATGGTATGTATTCAACAAGTTTTACAAGTAATTAAAAATTACTAATTTAATAATAATTTTAATGATAATTAAAAAGAGGCTGAACATTAGTTACTGTATATATAAGAAATGTGGAATAACAATTGGCATTTTAGTCTTAGAAAATAAGTGGGCTTAAGTTTTCTAAAATGTAATGTATTGCCTACAATTTAAAAATGAAAAATGTTATTGAATAGTATCAGATTTTCTTTACTCATACAATGTTGGTACAGTAAGAAATTTGAGAATTCATTAAATTTGCTCATGTTCAGCCATGGTTCTACTTTGATTTCAAATAATAACATACCAGTATATTTAAAATAGTTTTGTAAAGAAATACAACACTTAAATATGTTATTGTGTTGCTAAGATATGGAATTTGTTATTTTATGGAGAACTTTGCCTTTTTTCCGCCTAGAAAGTTGCAAAGAAATTAATCTGGCAAAAATGGAAAGAAATGTATACTTCTGTTGTTCTGTTGTTAATGAATGGATTGAAATGTTCTGAATATGCTTTATATACTGAAATGTTGTTATAGAAAAAAAATGAAAAGATAGAACCATTAAAAAAAATTGTTTAGACGTAATGGTAAATTTACAAATTAATTACTAATTCTAAACCAATAGTGTATGGATTTTATATTTTGTTAATATCTAGCTTATTGTAACCTCTGTTACATACACTGTGCATGTAGGTTTTTAATATGTTATAATCAGTAATATATTTTACTATTGTTTTTTTCCCAAAATTTTTTATTATTTTTAGACAAACATACACAAACAAAACATAAACTAATATAGACATAAACATAAAAATTCTTTTTTTGAGAACAGTATGCTCCTGAGTCATCACTTCTCCATACAGATATAGATTCAATTACTCACTCATCTTGTATATTCTAATCCATTTCTCATAACAATTGTCACTATTTCTTTCCATGGTTTTTCCCCTTTCTCTACCTTCTATAATCTTATTTCAATTATTTCATTCCTTTTTACATTTAATTACATTTCTTTTTCCAGTTTTCAATATCTTTCCAATCAATATTATTACACTTTTATCTCTTTACAATTTTATACTATCTTATAAAACATATTTTGCCCTGTGATTGCTAATCTGGAGAATAACACCTCTATCTTTTTTAATTGTTATCCATTCCAATTATTATTTAACATTTAAATTTCACCTTTACATTTATTACCTTTATTTCACCTCTATTTTATAACATCTAACTATTATCAATCAGGTTCTGCTTGGTACATTCCTTTACAAATACCCATTAAATTCTTAACAAAGAAAAAAAGAACACACATAGACATATAACAATAATAACTAAGGTAATTATTTCTATTCAAATTCAGTTCAGCCATTAATTCATTTCTATTTAAAATATTTCCTTTTTGTTGCCATTTAACATCCATATCACTATATTTCAACCACAAAAAACAATATTAAAGCATTCCATACTTCTTTTAGTTTTTATACTTTCTTTTTAAATTATTAAAAGCCTTATTCTCTTATCCTCTTTACCTCATTTACTTATTGAAAAGAAAAAATACACATCACTTTAATCACCTAAAACATTTTCTAACTTCTTTCTATTTCTAATATAACCATGTACCCTTGCAGAATCCTCTCTTTAAGTTAAGTTTTAACCATTATCTCTATGCCAAATTGAATTTATGCCTTTAAATCCTGTGTACTTTCCTTGTTGCTGTACATCTTGATTCAATCTTTTGTAACTTCTTTTCTTTCATCCCCCTTTCTTCTCCCCTCCATTTTTCTATCTAGTTCTTCCTTCTGATCCTCCTTCTGATTCCTTATATTATTATAATTACTTTTCAATTTATACTTTTTTTTGGTTGCTGCTTCAAATCGTAGATTTTTAACTTTCTTTCCCCTTTTCCCCTTTTTCTCCTTCCCCTTTTTCTTAAGCACCCTTAAAGTTATTAAATCATTAAAGATGGCTTCTTCTTTGTCCCGCCCTTCTTGCTCAGCCAGTTCTTCCTGTTGTTCCACATATTTCAGGATCTCCATTTCTATCAATTGTGCCTCTTCTTTAAAGTCTTTAAGTAGCATTTTAATTCTTCAAAGGTGATGACATTTTGAAAGGGATTTTTGTTTTTAAAAGCAACCCCCAGTTAGTTTTAAAATCCACTGTCCAAGATTCCAGGAGTCCTCCAAAAATCCAAAGCTATTTCTTACTTCTTTTCTCACGTTCACTTTTCAGGGGCTTTATCGACAACAAAGTTTCAGTTACAATGTATTCTTTTCAAGTCTTGTCACAATTCACTCTCAGTGCTATTTAAGTCCAGGTGGTATCCTCCATTTCCAGACTCCACCCTCTTTTTACTCTTCTTCCTCTATTTTCTTTCTTTCTTTTTCTAAAAGAAAAATTCTTTAAAATTATTCACAGATTTTATCCCTTTGACACTTTATTTTCAGCTGCAAAAGCCTGTTAATGTCAAAGTGGATTGATATCCGTTTCTTATGCCAAGATATTCCAAACCATTTAAAGCTGCAATATTAGAGGAGAAAAAACACCAATTCTTTTTCCTTTCACTTTTCTTAGCGCTTAAAGTCTTCAAAAATTAGTATTATTTTTACTGTTCTGCCAGGTACCTTAGATAGATGTTTTCAGTTTCAAACCTGGTCTGTCGAACTTTCTCTTTCAAACTTCCTCCTGCACGATCTTTGTCCGTAGAGTTCTTCTTTGAGGTGGCCATTTCTGGCCACCGCTGCAACCGCCGGGAAAGGAAAAAACCAGCTGGGGAGGGAGATGCAGCTCTCCTCGACCCTGCTGGCAGCTCCCCTCTTCACCACCCTCTCTGGCAGCTTAGCCCCAAAGCCAGCCAGCTCGGGGTGCTCGGCAGTGAGCACAGATCGAGAACAAACGCGCACAGTCGCAGATTTCAGTCTTTCTCCGAAGAATCCCAAACCGGATATCCTGTAATATATTTTACTATTGTTGTAGTTCTGACATGTTGCCCATATAGTTTAAAAGCCTGACTAGAAATGAATATATATTTTTAAAAAAGAATTGCATAAGTAAGCATAGACCATATTACTTTATAGATAGTCCTCAACTTACAATTCATTTAGTGACCATTCAAAGTTACAATGGCACTGAAAAAAGGGGCTTATGACTGTTTTTCACACTTATGGCCGTTGCAGCATCCCCATGCTCACATGATCAAAATTCAGATGCCTGGCAACTGACTCATATTTATGACAGTTGCAGTGTCCTGGGGTCATGTGATCAGCTTTGTGACCTTCTGACAAGCAAAGACAATGGGGAAGCCAGATTCACTTAACAACCACGTTACTAACAACAAATTAACAATATTTATTACAAATGCATACAATTCACAAAATAATAATATAACAAATACTGTGGCACAGAATGCGGTTGTATGCCTGGCTCTGGCAGTTGCTTGTTGCTCACTTTGCCCTCTCCCCCACTTACCACTTCCCTCCCCCCTCAAGTAAACTTAAACTCACTAAATTTCTCACTTAGCAACATTAAATTTTTGGCTTAATTGTGGTCATAACTCAGATAACAAATACAGATAATCAGAGTTGAAAGGGACCTGTAGGTCATCTAGCCAATCCACTGCTCAAGGGAGACCCTACACCATTTCTGACAATGACAGTCCAAGAGCCTTGGTGGTGCAGGCTGTTAAATGCTGTAAAACTTAATTCCAGCTGCCTGCAATTAGTGCAGGCTCGAATCCCCCCAGGCTCAAGGTTGACTCAGCCTTCCATCCTCTCAGGGTAGGTAAATTGAGGACCCAAGATTGTTGGGGGGCAATAATCTGACTTTGTAAAAATGCCACATTAACCGTGTTGCCCCAAAATAAGACACTGTCTTATATATTTTTTGGCTCCAAAAACACACTAGGTCTTATTTTCGGGTAGGTCTTATATATTTATGGTGCCAAATAGTGGTGTGAGTGTGTAGGGGGGGTGTTTCACTGGTGCACAGTTGCTCCCTGAAAGTCTTCCTGGAACTGGAGATTTACACTAGGTCTTATTTTCGGGGTAGGTCTTATATTAGGGCAGGTTTAGAAATAGTGCTAGGTCTTACTTTAGGGTAGGTCTTATTTTCGGGAAACACGGTTAATAAGCAGCATATACAATGGAATGAAGGCCTATTGCTGAGCGCATTGGGTTTGGCTCCAAAAATTGTAAGCTGCCCTGAGTCTCCGGAGAAGGGCAGCATATAAATATGAATTTAAAAAAATCTCTTCTTGAAAGTCTTAAGTGATGACACTCCCACAACTTCGAGGGCAACTTCTGTTCCATTGGTTGATTGTTCTCACTGTCAGAAAGTTTCTCCTTATTTCCAGGTTAAATCTCTCCATGTTCAGTTTCCATCCATTATTCCTTCCCTGGCCTACAGGTGCTTTGGAAAAAGCTTGACCCCCTTCCTCTCTGTGGCAGCCCCTCAAATATTGGAAGACCGCTATCATATCTCGAGGACTACCTTTATTGGGGAAGGAAGGCTTCTGAATTCCTCTGAATTCTGGGAGTTGTTTTCCTGTTCGCAACCATTTGGCAGTCTTTCTGTTCTCCCTTTACAAGTATGAGTACCCTTCGTGCCCTTTTATTGCTTTTAACCAACTAATTAAAAAACTAGAGTCCTTTCTGAAGACATTCTTCAAAATCCTGTTTATCTGCAGATTATATTATCCTCTATATAATTTTGCTATACGTGCTCGCTCTTTGTTATAATTCCACACTGGACAACTATTTGGCTTCTTCACTCCCTTGTTTTGTTTATATTTGGAGGAGCTTTCTTCTGCTAATTGATTTCCACCATGACATTTGATTTTCTAAGCCATCATTCCGTTCCCTGTTATTTTAACTCAAGCTTCTTTTCCTAATCCATCCACTTCTCTTGGAAATTATTCCTCTCCTGCTCCTTAGAAGTAATTAAGAGCAAGAGAAGCTCATTTTAGATATACCCAAACAGGAAACACTCCCTTGCTTAAAACAATTAAATGTCTTATATTTGTGGAATTTCCATTAAAATCAAGATGATGATGAGATGAGAGAATAGCTTGAGAACAAGTCCCGCGTAATGGTCTGTGGGCCATCATCACATTTGAACAAGGAAGCCATGTAGATTTGTGCTATCTAGAACTTAAAGTTCAGCAGATACCACAGAACTCTTTATATTGTAATTAAATAATGAAATAACATCTTTAGTTATTATGATTGCTGTCCTGCAGAGAATTTGATTGGTCAGATCCTATAGAAATCAATGGGGAAAATCTAGGGTTTGTAACTTCCTTTACTTCAGATTCACTATGTTACTAATTCTGGAGTGCTTGACTGTATTAGCAGATGGCATAAAATGACCATTCATGCATATCTTTTTCAGAACCAGGAGCACAGAATTTTAAAATAATACAAAGTGAAAAAGAAATATAGTTTTTATAAGGGCCAGCAATATTCATTTCAGGAAAAATAATAATATCATACAACTGAAAATCCTTTTGTAGTTATCACCTGTGTTTTTCTCCATATTCACAAAATGCTGTGCTCTCTTAAAATCCATCATGGAATTTGTTTCTGAACATGGTATATCACTCATCAAATATTCTTATTGGCTCATGTATTTATTATTCTAATGTATATCTAACCTTTTTACCCAAGGTGTGATATCAGTAGATTAAAATAAATAAAACAATGACTTCACATGTCTTTGATGCATTATTCCTAGTAATGCTGTTGTGTTAATCATTCTAGCAGCCATTTCACACTCCCGACTCATGTTGCTTGTTTTTAATGATTACAGCTAACTCCTTCTCAAAAGCAGTGTTTCCAAGCTGTAAATCTCTCATTTTATATCATGTCCCACATTTTTTCCTCTGCAAATGTAATGCAATATGTTTCTTCCTGTTTAAGGACATCTTGTTCTTCTCTGTCCCAGTCTTCCAAGCTGTCCAGATTAAAGTGTAATCTCATTCTGTCATCTTGGATGTTGTCCAGGCCTCCCAATTTGTTCATCTGCAAATCCGAGAAGCAGTCCATCAGTCCCATCATCCCAGTCATTAATACAGATGTTGAATCATTTCGCAAACCAGATCACTACAGAACTCTGCTGATTATTGCTTTCCAACTCAATGTAGAGCCATTAATGCTGGTTCAATGAAAGTGGTTAGTTAGCCAGTTGTGGACCTACTCTTGCCTTAAAAGCTAGGCAAAATTAATTATAATGACAATTCTAAAGATCTGGATGATCATACTATATTACATTTTAAATAAAGCCCTTTTAAGGGCATAGATCATCCAAGCGGGGGTCAACCAAGCTTGGAACTGGAACAAGTTCAGGACAACCAAATTAGAAACAAGCTTCAATTCAAATCCCAACAAAGGTTATAAAACCCAGATACTCTCAGCACCTCAGCCCTTTCTTCTTCTCCTTCAAGCATGTGATCATCTTTCTCTGGAGCTCCAGACCATGTGGTCCTGTTCACCATTAAACTTTCCAAGCAGCCTCCATGTTTCCAGTGTCTTTTTCCCCACTTGGAACTGAACCCAGAAGGATATTTCTTTCAACACAAGGAACAAATATATGCATTTCCTTACTGCATGCAAAAATATCTTAGTTCCTGTGAAGTTAAGCTGTCTTATTGTAAGATCCGAAGTCCAAGAGCCAGAAGTGTGTCAAAGAGTGGCTTCTGCAAATGGAGACACGGACTTTCTATTCAACTCCAGAGAGCTGCAATGCTGAACAAGATACTGGTTTTATTGCAATTTCAACTATGCCACAATTGATCAACTCTCAAACACCTCCGAGCTGCCAGATTATAAGAACCTGGAAATGCTTTTGAATTTTAACAGTACCCATAGCTTTAGTTGTCCAAGTGAAATACAGAAAAATACCTTAAAATAATTTCATTTTACAAAACTAATTGGTAAACTATTATACATATGCCCACCATGGTCCAACTACACTTGATAAACACATTTTGCTTTCACTAGAATTAGTAGCTTGCCTTTATTTTTTGCAAATCCTTTTATGATTACTGATGAATGTTGGTTTCACATGAAGTACCTAGCTCTAGTTGTCTTTAATATTTAATAACTCCCCCTCTGTTAAACCCTCCTAAAGTCAACTACTAATACATTTCCATTAAGTTTTTTTTCAAGAAAAAAGTTAAAAATATTTTGTAGCTGGAAAAGTGTCCAGCTGAACCTTAATACATGAGGCAGAAACATATTGGCTTCAAACCCTGCAATATATACTTATGTGGATTTTTGGTTTCAATTTAATTTTACAGTTTTGGATGTGTAAACAAGGTCACATATCACTGGAAAGTAAAATGAAAAAATGTTCTTAATTTAAAAGCGCAGGCAAAACCTAAATACAGTCTAAAGTGCAGTGAAAAGAAAGATTGATTTTCTACTAAGTGTTTTAAAAGCATTATTCTAGAATAGCATGGCATTTTTCCTGATTGTAAAAAAGGGCTCCCCATTCCTAGGTGAAATTAAAAATGCTATCTGAAAATGCTACTAAAGAAATGTAAGATACATTGTAAAGGTCAACTGGCCTGAAAACTATTTAACCTGGAACAGGTGGAAATATATGAAAAATAGTTATAGATGTTATGGAATTAGAAAAATATTAACTGTGCAGCTTGTTTGTTGTAGGGTAGTATCAATTTTCTCTACTTGAATGCCAAAGTCAACATGTGAAATACACATACACTATGTAAAATCTCTTGAAATTCAAACTAGACCTCATGTAAGGTTTGTTTGCACCCTACGCAACAGTGACCACAGGACTGCCACCTGACATTTCTGAATGATTTGCCACCCATGTATTAAATATTTGAAGTGGAAATCAATGGTTTTCTAAATGGGGAACAGTGAGAAAGAGACTACACATCATTGGAGATTTTGCACTATGCCTTTTCTGGAACTGCCTTGAAGTCAGATAGTCTCTCTAGTCTGCCTAGCACAGTGTTTTTCAAGCTTGGCAACTTTAAGATGTGTGGATTTCCAATCCCAGAATTCTACAGCCAGCAAACTGAAGTCTACACATCTTTAAATTGAAGTCCACACATTTTAAAGTTGCCAAGTTTAAGCATCATATACACCTGCTTTATTTATTGTTGAGAAATTTATATATGTGAAGAAATGAAATTCCTCCTTCTCCTCCTCCTCTTCTCAGTGTAGGGTCTGCTTTTCAGATTGATGAACACCATCTTGTATATATACAGTATATATTGTGTATGTAAAGAAAGAAAATATGATACTCCCTTTCTGTTCTTCCGCTGTGCATTTTATGGCCTGCAGAGGGATCAGGATGGTGGTAAGAGAGGCAAATGTCAAGTTCCACATGGTTGACAAACTTAAAAAATAAGAACCACACAGACTTCAAAAGGATACTTTTAATGCCAGGGATTACAAACACAGTCTTGAAAATGGTAAATTCCAAGTCAGATTTAAGACATTAAGATAGAGACATTTTGAAATGTTTCCAAATCTCTGATCTAGGCCTGCCTCTCCTCAATTCCACTGAACTCTGCTTCTCAGAATCATTCATAGCAAATGACAGATGCAAGCCTGTTAATAGAAGGATGCAAGCTGTGGCTTTTGTAGATGCATGGTGATTTTGCATGTGTGCATGAAAGGGTAGAGTAAGGTGACCAGACGTCCCGCTTTTGGCAGGACAGTCCTGAGTTTTCACAATTTGTCCCGCGTCCCGCGGGGTTTTTAAAAAGTCCCGATTTTTCAGAAAGAATGCATGAAAGTTCCAAATTCAGGGTGGGGCTTGTCATTGCAGGCTCTGGGCTGACCCTGCCTGAGAGCAGCTGCAGCTGCAAGCCAAGAGAGAGAGGGAATGTGCACGTTGCGCGTGTTTGTGTCAGAGAGGGATGCATGTCGTTGTCTTCTCTGACCCAGGGTGGGCTTCCTTCCGCAAAAGCGCCGCGCTCTCCAGAGGGGCGAGGGGGAGGAGCGGGTGTTTGCTGTGTAGTGAAGGCGGCGGCGGCGGAAGAAGCCCGGTGAACGCTCTTCGCTGCGCGCTCCCTCGCTCACGGCCGGGCTTTGGTGCCCTCGCTCCAGCAAAACGGCGCCCGGCCGGCTTTGGCTGCCGTGCTGCTTTTCTTCCCGGAATTCGCAGCAGCAAACGGCGCTGCGGGCCGGCCCCCTTGCTGGGCTGGCAAGCAAGCGCAAAACAGTCGCGCTCAGCCCAGGTGGCTTGTCCGTGTCTTTTTTTAAGGGGAGGGGGAAGGAGGGAGGCTCTGCCTTAAGCAAGAACTGTTTCATATAGACCGAAATTTTAATCAAGAACACCCCCCTCCGTCAATGGTGTCCCGCTTACCAATGTTAAAATCTGGTCACCTTAGGGTAGATGTTTCACTGTGGCCTTGCAGACACCTCCGTTGGTATACCTGGCTTTATTGTATTTGAGGTGTTAAAGACATGTAGCGGTTAAGGTACTGGACTAGAAACCAGGAGCCTGTGAGTTCTAGTCCTGCCTTAGGTATGTGAGCCTAGTGCGTGACTGGCCAGTTATACTTTCTCAGCCCAATCCACTTGATAAGGTGTTATTGTCAGGGGGAGTGGGGAAGGAGGAGGGAGTATTTTGTATATCCGTCACTCTGAGTTACTTATAAAATAAGAAAGGTGGGAGAAAAATCTAATAAATCAAATAAATAAATAAGACCAGGTCTTTCAGAATTGTTTGTATGAACTTATTGGGAGCTTACTGCATAATTCTCTGGTTTAAAACATTTAACTAATTATTCTATATATCACATTAACTTAATCATTGATTTGGTTTTCATCTCTGATTTGTGTGCTACTGAAATAGCATAGTTTAAGTAGCATAATTTGCTACCTAAATAGCAAGTTATTATTATTGATATATTTAAGTGGGGTGGAAATTGATCATACATATCGATAACAAGGCATTTAGAACTAGCTAAAGATCAAATGTAGTAACTTGGTTTGAATTCACCCTTATGTTGAGATACCATATATATAGCAGGATAAATGTATTAGATCAAAATCCATAGATTTTTTCCCACTACGAAGACTCTCCACTCTTTAACAATAACACCAAATTAGATTGTTGCATGTAAATAGAATTTGCTTAGAATATATTCTTGCAATTGTTTAAAATGGATATAACAGACTACACATTTCAGTGTCATTGAAAGAAATTAATTTAGTTTGACTATAAGAGGAGAAATTTAAGAGTGATATATACTAATCAATAAGATCAGCTCTGATAGATGTAGAAAATGTGAAGGAAATAAGAGACTTTTTCTTCGATAGATTCTCTCTGAGATGGTAAGAAAAAAAATCAGAAGAAATATCTGTCTTCTGAGAGCATGAGACTGGAAGAACTGGTCTATGGTTTTACTATACACTGTGTCATAAATCTTTGGAGCTAACAAATATAAATAGGATAAATATACAAGTTCCATTTTGTTATTGGTCTGGAGTTAGTCACTACTTGCGTTTGCACATCATGTATAGTCTGCTAGAAGTTCATATGGAGTTGATAGAGCACAATGTAATAAACAAACAAAAAAGAAAAGTAGGCTGTAATTTGGTTTGCTTATTTGTGACTAAGCCTATTTTGTGAATCCTGTCTCTATAGTGTGTAAACTTGTTTATAGTTAAGTTCAATGCAGAAACCAGCCTGTTATGACTTGACAGACTAGAACACTGGGCCATATTTAACAAATGAAATTCACTGTTGAGAAAAGTAAAATCCTACATTTAAGTAAGAAAAACCAAAAGTACACATACAGACGGGGCGAAACCAGGCTCAATAGCAGTAACTGTGAGGGGGACCTTGGAGTCTTAGTGGAGAACTAGCTAAATACGAGCCAGCAGTGTGCAGCAGCAGCCAAAAAAGCTAATGCAATCCTAAGTTGCATTAACAGAGGGATACAATCAAGATCAAGGGAGGTATTAATACCACTCTATAAAGCCTTAGTAAGATCACACCTATAAAAAAGATGTTGAGACTAAAAAAAAGTACAGAGAAGAGCAACCAGGATGATTAGGGGTCTGGAGACTAAAACATATGAAGAACGGTTACAGGAACTGGACATGGCTAGTCTAGTGAAGAGAAGGACCAGGGGAGACATGATAGCAGTCTTCCAATATTTGAGGGGCTGCCACAGAGGAGGGAGTCAAGCTATTTTCTAAAGCATCTGAAGGCCAGACAAGGCCAATAATGGATGGAAACTGAACCAAGGAGAGATTTAACCTGAAAATAAGGAGAAAATTTCTGACAACAATCAACCAATGGAACAGCTTGCCCTCGGAAGATGTGGGAGTGTCATCACCTGAGACTTTCAAGAAGAGATTAGACTCCCATCTGTCAGAAATGGTGTAGGGTCTCCTGCTTGGGCAGTGGGTTGGACTAGATGGCCTAAAAGTTCCCTTCCAACTCTGATTATCTGTTATCTATTATCTGACTTATATATATAAAAATCCTGTTAACAAAATACTGGTTTAACATTATGTTTCTCTAAGTAAATCTATGAAAAGTTGGCATGTTCATTTTCTATTGCCAATATCATACAATGTGTAATTCCCATTCTGCCCCGTCTTTTCCACAACTCTTTGTGCTTTTATTTATTTACATATTAAAGCAATGTATATGGCTGCCCATCTCACTGTACCCTAACCCTAACTCCACATGTAATTAAAGATATAATGATATGATTGTTCTTGGCAGATCAACTTTAATCCCTTCCTTGAAGACAACCCCAGTCTTTGTTTATTATGAGCTATGCAGAACAGGGTTGGGACAAATGTGCTTGAGATAGCAATTTTCTGGTATTAAAATACCTTCCCACAGCCTTTCCTCACATGCAAAAAATGTAGTATTTCTGCAGACCCTGCGGTATTATGAAGGATGTTCATGGACTGATTTATTGATGGTACTAAGCATATTTATCTAGAGTTAAATTGTGCATGCTTTTCAATGTTTCAAAAGTAAAAATAGGAATATATTTTTCACACTCGTAGTCAATCATAAATTATTGCCCTAAGTCCTTTGGGAGTTGGGCGGCATATAAGTCAAATAAATATTGTTAAGTATCTGCTGCAGATCACAGGATCCAATAGCAAATGAGGAAGAATGCTTTGAATTGGGAATCACTAGAAATCCCAAGTCATATAACACAAACCTCACCCCCTCTTTCACAGCCAGGTGAAACACAATTTCTTGCATATTCTACCTTATGATTATGAACACTTCTCCTTCTATTATCATTATTATTTTATTCATTAACTATGAAACTCAGTCAACAAAAATGTATCCCAAATATCTTTGACTGGCACTGATGGTTGACATGGGTTGCTGCCAGCAACCTAGGTATCAACCAAGTATCTTCTTTAAATGTACAATGTTCTGAGTAGTGCAGTTTTTTGCAGTTCCATTGGTGTTATTGTAGGAAGTTGCAATTTCTTGATGTATTTTATGAAATTCTTGGACATGGTCCTAGTGCCCCAATGACAATGGGTATCACTATTATTATTATAAACTTTTATTCATTAAACATGAAACTCAGTCAACTGAACATTTAAAAATGAATCACAAATATTACTGACTGGACTGATGGTTGATATGGAATGATAGGGCATCCGTTGGAACCCTGACAGCCAGCATCCTAGATATCAACCAAGTATCTTCTTAAAATGTATGTTGTTCCGAGTAGCACAGTCTTTTGCAGCTCTGCTGGTGCTACAGCAGGAAGCTGCAACTTCTTGATGTATTTTGCAAAATTCTTGGACAGGGTACCAAGCAGGGGTGGGCTGGTACGGGTTTGCTTGGGTTCAGGAGAATCGTTAGCTAATGTTATGGCCAGTTCAGAGAACCACCAAATCCCACCCCTGGCTGGCCCGTATTTCAATAAATACTTTTCAGTTTTCAACAGCTGTGATATCTGTTGTGTTGTGTTCCAAATGACAATCCATCTTTGAAAGTCCCATAAGACCTTCACCTTCTTATTTTCGACAACATTTTCCGCTTTATGTTCCCATGACTTTTCAGATACAGGTAAGTTGTATTTTTTACATAATGACCAGTGGATTAATTTAGCAACTTGTCATGTCTAGCTTTGTAATCAGTTTGTGCAATTTTGCTGCACTCACATATTAAATGTGAAAGTTTCAACTTCGTTGTTGCAAAGTTGGCAGCAGCAGCAGCAGCAATTATTGTTGTTGTTGTTGTTGTTGTTAATCTTTGGTGAGATTCATAGCCTTTGAGGCTGGTTGGTAGCTCAACAGCTTGAGTCCTAACCAAGGACCTAGAAACTGTTAAGGTAGTGTCGGAGGATATAAGCTGTTCCAAGTAGAGTGGTTTTTTGTACATCCAGGGTATTCAAGTTTGATAAATTCAGAATTTCCGAATAGCGAGGTAGCCCTTTTGGTATTGCTCCAAGGGCTCCAATTACAATTGGGATAACACACGATTTCTTTTTCCAAAGTCGCTCGGCTTCAATTTGTAAGTCCCGGTACTGTGTTTTTTTCTTGCTGCTTCTCTTCAATTCATGGATCACCAGGTATTGCAATGTCAATGAACCAAACCTTTTTCGCTTCGACTATTGTTATGTCAGGTGTGCTGTGGGCCAAGTGCCTGTCAGTCTGAATTCTGAAGTGATCTTGACTTTTTCATTCTCCGGAACCTTCTCAACCTAAGTTCCCAGTAGTTGTTACTATACTCAAATCCAAACTTTTGGCACAGTTTCCAGTGAATGATTTTAGCAACTCAGTTATGGTGTTCTAGATAGTCAGTTTGTGAAATTTTGCTGCACCCACTGATTAAATGGTCAACAGTTTCATCGTTCTCATTACAGAGGCAGCATTTGCTGTTGGTGGTGACATGCTGAATCTTTGCCTTCATGCAATTTGTGGCTAAAGCTTTTTCTTGAGCAGCCAAAATAAAGCCTTCAGTTTCTTTTTTCAGTCTTCCTGATTTTAGCCAGTTCCAAGTAAGCTTTTGGTTAGCTTTGCCTTCAATACTTTTCAGGTATTGGCCATGCATAGCTTTGCTTTTCCAATTTTCAGTTCACTTCTCAATTACTTCTTTTTAGTATTCAGCTTTTGACCTGGTTGTCTTCAAAAGCCTCCTTTATGTACTTCCTTAATCATTGGCTCTTCACTTTTCTGGAAGTAGTCATTCAAGCTGTGTCTTTCTTCTTCTACAGTCTGCTTTACTTGTAGGAGACCTCGACCACCCTCTGCTCTTGGTAAATATAATTGATCAACATCACTTTTAGGGTGCAAGGCATGATTCATAGTCATAAGCTTCCTTGTTTTTCTGTCCAAATTGTCCAACTCCATCTGGGTCCAGTCAATTATTCCTGCAGAGTATCGAATCACAGGTATAGCCCAGATATTTATTGCTTTTATGATGTTTCCACCACTCAATTTGGACTTTAAAATCTTGCGAATTCTTCGAATGTATTTGGCTGAAGTTGATTCCTTGACTTTATTATGCATTAAATCAGAGGCTTCTAAAATCCCTAAGTACTTATAGCCTTCTTCTGGTTTCATTGCCTTTATCATTTCTTCATTTTCAAGTTCTATTCCATCATCTTCTATGACCTTGCCTGCTTTGATTGCCATTGTTGCACTTTTGTCAATTCCAAAGTGCATGCTGATGTCCTGGCTAAATTCTTTTGTGCTTTCAATTAGTGAATTCAGTTCACTTTTTGTTTTACCAAACAGCTTCAAATCATCCATGTACAACAAATGTGAAATTTTCCATCCTTTCTTTGCAAGTTTGTATCTACTGTATCACCTTCTTTAAAATGGTTGTCAGTGGTAGCATTGACAGAATAGATAGTAGGGGTTAAAGGGAGTCACCTTGGAAGATGCCTCATTTAATTTCAACTTCACCCAGTTCTTCTCCATTAGCCATAAGCTTTGTTTTCCAGAGGTTCATTGAAATTTCCATGAATTTTTGAATGTTGCTGCTGATGCCAAAGATTTCCAGGCATTTCTTAATCCAGCTGTGGGGGACTGAATCGAATGCTTTCTTGTAGTCTATCCAAGGCATGAACAGGATGGTTAAACTTTTCTTCGAATTCTTCAGAATTAGCTTGTCAATCAGCAGCTGGTCTTTTGTTCCTCTTGAGTTTTTGCAACACCCTTTCTGTTCCACTGGGAGCAGATCTTTCCTTTTCAAGTATCCATAAATTGGATTTGCAATTATGCCAGTAAGAAGCGTACAGCTTGTTGGCATGTAGGTAATTGGTCGGTAATTTCCTGAATTATTTCCTTTGTCTTTCTCTTTCTGAATTAAAAAAGTATTTCCAGTTGTTAGCCATTCATCATTTTCAGATGTTTCTATAATTTGGTTCATTTGGATAGCAAGTCTTTCATGTAAGCTTGTTAGTGCCTTCAGCCAAAAGCCATGCAGCTCACCTGGTCCAGGTATACTCCAGTTCTTTATTCTTCTTGACTGCCTTTGAACCATTCCCTTTGTTACTTTCACATCTTCCATTTTGGGCACTCTCACCGAGGACTCAATCTGTTTGATCCAGTTTGCATTTGTTTTGTGCTTCTTGTCATTTTCCCACAGGTTCTTCCAGAATTTCAGAGCTTTTTCTTTATCAGGCTTTTCATTTGTTGTTACCCCTTCTTCCCTCTCCAGGTTCTTATAAAACTAGTGCTGATTTGCTCTGAACTGTGAGTTTTGTTGAAACTGGATTAATCCATTTTCATATCTCTTAATCTTTTCAGCAATGGCAACAACCTTCTGCTTCAGCTCTTCAATTACTACAGCAATCTCCTTGTTCTCCAAATTGTATCTTGCTGCCAAGCTGCTTTTGATCTGCTTGTTCTTTAGCTGGCCTTGTCTTAGGTTCTTCAGGTTGCTCAAGTCTCCATGAAGTTTATCTATTTATTTATTTGATTTGTCAATTGCTTATAAGATAACAGGTATCAGTATAAACATACCGTGTTTCCCCGAAAATAAGACACTGTCTTATATTTTTTTGGCTCCCAAAAACACACTAGGTCTTATTTTTGGGGTAGGTCTTATATATTTATGGTGCCAAATAGTGGGTGTGAGTGTGTGGGGGTGTTTGCGGGTGCACGGTTGCTCCCTGAAAAGTCTTCCTGGAACTGGAGATTTACACTAGGTCTTATTTTCAGGGTAGGTCTTATATTAGGGCAGGTTTAGAAAATAGTGCTAGGTCTTACTTTCGGGGTAGATCTTATTTTCGGGGAAACACGGTAGTATGAATACATGAAATGGATACATATAAGAAAAAAAAAAAGAAACAATAGGACAGGGATGGTAGGCATGATTGGTGCGCTTATGCATGCCCCCTACAGGCCTCTTAGGAAAGGGGTGAGGTCAATAGTAGACAGTCTAAGGTTAAAGTTTTTGGGGTTAATTTTCAATTCCAACCGAATTTTCCACGTTGGTTCCCCTTCTTGCCTCTTTGGTTCTTTTGTATTTTCAAACCCAATTCTTTAGCAGTTATGTAGGTTGTATACATCAGCTGATTTGTTTCAGCTAATGTAGTAGTTGGGATGGTTTGCACAGCTTTGTTGACTTTTTTCAGTGCATTTGCTAATGCTTTCCGATTAACTTGGTTCAGTTTCGGCAAGTGCGTTCTTTCAGTGTCTTCCATTTGATCCTTTATTTTCTCAGCTAATTTATCTTTATCTGCTGGTGCTTCTTGATCTTCACTTTTTTCTTGTTCTTTACCTTCATCAATTTCAGCAACTTCTTCCCCTCTTTCTTCTGCGTTTTGTTTTTGAGTCTGCAATTCACTCACATTATCATTCTTCTTCGTTGGGATGTTCAGGCCATGAGTTGCTTTCTTTTCAATTTCTCTTAATTCTGTTGCAGTGAAAAAATTATGGCTGAGGATGATGATGATGATCATTATTATTATTAAAAAGAGCCTTCGGTACTTCTCTGTAGCCTCCCAGGGAGAAGCACCAAAGTGATAGCTTACTAGAATTAGAATTCTTTCTTTGCCAAGTGTGATTAGACACATTTGGAATTTGTCTCCGGTGCATAAGCTCTCAGTGTACATACAACAATAGTGATAGATCATTATCATAGTCATTGTAAAAATATATTCATCATAAAACATTAGATACATTTAGTGAGTTATGGATACTAAATAAGCAATCAACACAAATCATACTAGAATACTAATTAAACAATTTAAATCATAAGATACAAGCAACAAGTTATAGTCATAAGAAGAAGATAGGTAATAGGGAAAATGAGAATAATGATGCTGCCTTTCTAGATAGTTTGACAGTGTTGTGGGAATTAAGTCGTTTAGCATAGTGATGGCATGGGGGGAAAACTGTCCTTGTGTCTAGTTGTTCTGACGTGCAGTGCCCTATAGCGTTGTTTTGAGGGTAGAAGTTGAAACTGTTTATGTCCAGGATGCAAGGGGTCTGTAGGTATTTTCACAGTCCTCTTTCTGGCTCATGCAGTATATAGTTCCTCAATGGAAGGCAGATTGGTAGCAACTGTTTTTTCTGCAGTTCTAATTATCCGTTGAAGTCTGTGTTTGTCTTGGTTGGTTGCAGTGCCAAACCAGA
Source organism: Naja naja (assembly GCA_009733165.1). NCBI lineage: Eukaryota > Metazoa > Chordata > Lepidosauria > Squamata > Elapidae > Naja > Naja naja. The sequence continues at coordinate 191,838,691 of CM019150.1, read as the reverse complement.
CAGTTACAGAGGTGCAGATGACTGACTCAATAATTCCTCTGTAGGACTGTATCAGCAGTTCCTTGGACAGCCTGAGGTTCCTGACTTGTGCTTTTTTGATGACGTATTTGATGTTAGGTGTCCATTTTAAATCTTGAGATATTATAGAACCTAGAAACTTGAAGGTCTCTACTGTTGCTACTTTATTGTCTAGTATTGTGAGTGGTGGTAGTGTAGGAGAGCTTCTCCTAAAATCTCCTATCATTTCTACAGTTTTAAGTGTGTTTACACTGTCATTAAGCAAAAGCAGGCTCAGGATACAAGCTGAATTCCCTATTTGCTAATCTGTCCAGAAATGGAACGAAGGGTTTAGAAAATGTTTAAACCATCCTTAGTGAGAGCAACTTGGAGGATGAGTTGGATAAATGGCAGCCTCTAAATGACTAAGAGATTGTACAATTTATAATGTGACAGTTTCAAATTAGTTCCTATGTTATACACTATGTATTTCTTGTGTAACAAACCTAAAAAAAAACCCTTCCAAGGTCATTTTTTAGGTATAGGATGCTTGGGCATTCAGCTAGTCAAGGGCCAATTCCTGCCAAATTTTCTAAGGTCCTAATTTGACTTTGATCCTCAACCTGGATAATTGATATTTGTTCTGGGAATACTATCTGTGCTCTTGCTTTTTTTTCTGATTGTCATATGCAACTGGATCTCTAAGTGTTTTGCATTTGTTTCTAGCCCTTGTGATCCTTTACTGCACTTTTTACTCTTTTCTAATTTTATGTGTTCTTATTTTTCTAGTCCATCTGATCTCTTTGATAATACAAACTTCAAGCATTTTCTGGATTTGATTATTCACTTGAATTTGAGTTGAGTTTTTTCTTTTTTCTTTCCTGCATTGGAACTTTGATCTCTGTCTGCTATGGAGTAGACATTCCGTGTGCCTTCTAGCTCATTTGGACTAATGTCCAGAATGTGTTCACTTTATTGTGAATTCCAAAATGATATTTATCCGCTCAACAAATTCCCTCTTCTTCATTGACTTAAAAACCATTCAAGTATTTATTGTTTGGTTAAAGATATACTAAGAATAAATTAAATGTCAAAATGACTTGTTATTCTGTTTATGTCAAAAACTACAAAGATGGTCTTGGGACCACAAAAGCCTATTATGTCTATTATGTTAACATAATAGATATAACAAACAATAAACAAAAGCTTGAGCATATGCTTCTTGTTGAAATACTAAATAAATATGGGAACAAATTATTCCTACTGTCTCCCTTTATTCATTTTGAATTTGATTTATTGCTTCTATTGTAGCCTCATATGGACTGCTCTAAAAGCCATTTAGGATCATTAAAAGATAATGTATTGGCAGGATCTGCTGTTGCATTTTCAGTCTCTTTCCTTACGTTATACACTTGAATGGAAAAAATACAACTTTTTACAGCATATAGTAAACACACTTCTATAACAGTGAAGCCTTCTCAGTAAATAAGGTTTTTTTAATTGATGGAGACTGGAGTCAACTCATTTATTATCTTGCCCTGAGACAGACTGTTACACCCAGATCTTTAATATATTTAGATAATATCCTCTCAGATTGTCTAGCAATGGCAATTACATTCCATGGCAGAAGAGCAGCCTTTAGCATTAAACAAATTACAGCGTTCAGCAAATTTCTGATCACTGTGTAATATGAGTGCTGATTTTCTTTTTCAGTAGAACTATTTTTCAGTGGAACTATTGCTTCCTAGTTCTAAGAGGAGTAAATTGGAAATATTGTTTTATTTAGTGGCCATAGTAGGTGACTCAGGATGTGTTCAAAGCTTTCAACAGAAAACGTTTAAAAGAACATGCATACAAAATAGAAGATGGATGTAATTACAAAGGAGTTGCAGCACAAAGTAGTTAATATCCACAGAAAATCAGAACAAGTAAAGAGCAAAAAGAACTTAGATTTGCAAAAGAAATGAAAGGCAAGAAAAAGCTATTTCCTATCATACTAGAAAACAAGAAAAGAAACAGGAAGGGATGGGTGCAGTACAATGAGCAGATGGTAAGAAAATAATACATGGCGGGGAGAAGAGATGTCAGAAGAGATGTTAGTGTTCTCCCCCAAGAATTGTGATCAAATGGACCTAAATAGAACAACTAAGAAGAGAATGGCAACCCAAGGGGAGCAAAAAGATAGCTACATAAATTAATTAATTAATTAATTAATTAATAAATTTTATAAATAAATAAATATTTAAAGAAATAGATCAATGCTTTCTCAATCTCTGTAAGGTGAAGATGGAGGTATTTAAACAGAGGCCTAGTTATGCTACTTGAGAACACCGGGACGCTGAATTCTAGTCCACTGTTAGGCACGAAGGCCAGCTGGGTTACCTTAGGCATACCACTTTGTCTCAGATCACCCTACAGAGCTGCTGATGTGGAAAAATAAATCAAATAACTGTGCCTGGCAGGGGGTTTGTAGTACTAGGTGTTTTCCAGGATCCCTTTAAATCCTCAGGTCTGATTCCATAAAATGTAATAAAGTTGGGTGGGGTGGAAAAAGAAAGGAAAAATGGAGTGTAAATAGTTTGTTAAACTTAGAACAGAAGGTTTTAAGAACTAGTAAGTTTAGAATAAAATATTACACCTTTTCCCCCCAACCTCTGTAATTTTGAAGCTCCAATGGAAACAAAGTGTTATGGAAAAGCACCTCAAACATTTTCAGGTTTTCAAGTAGCGTTTGTTTGCACATAGCTGAGTTCCTGAACATTAAGTGGATCTATTCCAGGAAAGAACAGACTTACACTAATTTAAAATTTATATTATATCATAGACATTACCATTGCATATCACGCATTACATCAAAAACAGGCCTTACATATTTAAGTACTGTATGCACAGTTTATCCTGAAACTTCAAGTTATTTCTATTTAATGCAAAGGTGATGGTACCTCGTTTTCACTTTAGGCGGTATACCTTGTTAGAAAATGCAAGTAAACCGAGCGAGGTGCAGGTTTCAGTAAGTGGCTGGATTTCAATCTCTTCCATTTTCCTTCTTTCATCAGCTTTGATTGTATTTGTGTTAAATTACAGATTATGAAGGTAACTTGTAATTATGTTCTTTGCAAGCCACACGCTTCATTTCTTTCCAACGGAAACCAACTTCCTTTATGAGGTATTTGATATGGTAATAACATCCCAATGGCAAATCCACTGGTGCGGTTTGTGAACACACATCTGCAGCAGATCACAAGCCCTGTAGGAGGCCAACGAGAAGCTGTGCAGATAAATGTGAAAGTGCATTTGTGTAAACAGATCGATGTGGCTGCACTCAGGACAGGAGAGCTTTTGGATATAAAGACAAAGGAGTCGGGGAGGTTCAGATCCGCAAGCACGACGCCCTGCGCGCCCAAAAAAAGACAATACCACTTGTTTATGACTGCGAGGGCGTCTGTGGTGAAAGACGTGGCAGACTCCGCAGAGAGACCCTTGTGGACGCAGACTTATGAGGTGTTTTTTCTTCGCACCACAGCGCAACGGAAACTGATTCTAAAAGTAGGGGCGGGAAACAGTGCGGACACCCGCTTTTTCTGCAACTCCGCTGCTTGAGGAGGCGGAGGAGGCGGCAACGTCCGCTGCAATCTCGCCCGGCCCCCTCCCAGCGCCGCCCATCCGCCCCCAGCAGGCCGCGGAGGATCGACGCATCCTCAGAGTCTTTCTACCTCGCGCTCGCCGCCGCTTCGCCGCGCGCTTTTTGAGGCGGCTGCGCCGGAGTTGCGGCGGCCTTTCGCACCGGCCGGCCCGGCGGAAGGGCCCTGGACAGCGCTTGGGAATGGGGTGCCGCAGCTGTTGCTCTTCCTTCATCGCGGGACGTCCCTTCTGGCAAGGCCGCGATGTTTTTGGTCGCCGTCGCCACCGCTTAACGGCCGGATAAAACGAGACGAACCGTCTGCGGCTGGCCGTGCAAGAGAACAGCCCGCGCCTTCTTCAGTCCCGGCGCCTTCCGCGGCTGCGGCTGCGGCGGCAATGAGCCAGCGGCCGCGTCTTCATCCAACGAAGCGGGGAAGGCGCAGCCCTCCCTCGACCTTCGCCCGCCGGCGGCGCCCCTCCTCCTCCTCCGCCTCGCCGCGCTTAGCTCGCTGTAGACAGCGGCCGGCGATGTGGAGCTCGGGGGCCGCCGTGTTGCAGCTGTTCTCGCGGGTGACCAAGTACGCCTTCGCTCAGGGAGCCCGGCAAGACCTGAACCGCTGGCTGCCGCCTCTGGGAGCCGCAGGCGAACCGACGGAAGCGGCGAGCAGAGGGGCGGCCGGCGAGCAGCTGCTGTATGGGGAGCCGAACGGGCTGTATCACTGCCCTTCGCCTCATCCTTCTCAGGAACCGTCGGTGGAGCTGCTGCTCTGTCAACTACCCGAAGCGGCACAGGGTTTGGGGGAGAGCAGGACGTGGCACTGCTCGGGATGCCTGCTGGGTACCTGCTGGTGCAAGAGTTGCCTGAGCGTGTGTTTTCTGGCGATGTTCTGCTTCGCCTCGCTCGCCTTGGTGCGCCAGTACCTGCGGGACCTGATGCTCTGGGCGGAGAGCTTGGACAGCCTGGCCGGCGTGCTTCTCTTCACCGTGGGCTTCATCGTGGTGTCCTTCCCTTGCGGCTGGGGCTACATCTTACTCAACGTGGCCGCCGGCTATCTCTACGGCTTCGTGCTGGGCATGGGTCTCATGGTTCTGGGTGTCATGATCGGCACCTTCATCTCCCACGTGGTCTGCAAGAAACTCCTGGCCCGATGGGTGCTGGCCAGGATCCAGGGCAGCGAGAAGCTCAGCGCTGTCATCCGCGTTGTGGAAGGAGGAAGTGGCCTCAAGGTGGTGGCCTTGGCTAGACTTACACCGATACCCTTTGGACTTCAAAATGCACTCTTCTCTGTGAGTAACTGTCAAGGAGTTATGGATGTGCCTTGCTTTCCAAAGAAGGAAAGGCTCCTTGAATCCAGTGCCGATTGCAACTTAGGGCTTAGCAAGGTGCTACCCTCCAGGTGTCTTGATTAGCTCCCACCAGCCCCATCTTGCACAGGATTGTGTCCCTTTTAGAAGAGCTAGATAGTGCTAGATTGGCTATCCCACCTGTTCAGATCCAGTTACAGGACAAAGAGGTTGCAAATAATTGGTTTATCATTCAGTTTGTAGAGAAAGGAAAAGTCAGAACTCAGAAATAATCAGAAAGTATGTTCCACCTGCCCCCATAGTAGTGTTTTGGGAGAATTCTTAAATCTGTGCTGATTGTTCAAAGATCAATATAGGTCAGATATTCCCTGCAGATGCATGTTATGATAACCCACAATAGGAAAGCTTCCTTGAATGTAACTTGACACTGAGAAACAAGGGAAGAGGGATATTTATGTGTTTTCCTTGTCTCAAATCTCTGTCAAATAGCACCTCTTCCTGTGTATTGTATAGTACTTTACTCCCTAGAGACAAGGCATTGCTAAATACTCTTGCATCTAGAAAAAAATAAAGCTGTGCTATTCAAAAGAGAAAACAATCAGAAAATGAGTTAAATTATGTCTCTTGGTATCAGTTATCTGCTTCTGATTATCAGAAAGGTGTGGTTTTTAACATTATTTTTACAACTCTATTGTATGCTACCTTTCCTAACCAATGAGAGCAATACTGGTACATATTTAGATATTAGTAGGCTATTACATTCCTACTTATTATTTCAGTGTTTAGAAGACAGTATATGGCTTTTGAATTTGACAGAACTTGGTCCAGCACAAGGAACTTCCAAAACAATGTGCTGATTCTGTATCCTATGAAGGTTTATTTGGTACATTTTATATTTTTAAAAAACGAATAGTTGGTTTTGGCCTGTAACATAGCACCTCTGTATTTTCCTGCATTCAAGACAAAGGATGAATATATATTTAGTACTTGTGTTTGGTCCTTGAAGTAGTTTACATTTTATGATTGATTGGGAAGCCTGGGTTGTTTGTAACCAGAAGATATCTAAAGAAGTTTTATTTGGGAAACTGTAGAAGCATATGGAAGGCTATCCCTGTTGTCATGATTGTAGTACAATTAATATGCAAAATGTGTTTTATTTCTTTTTTTTTTTGCTTAGTGTACACAGAGAAAAAAGGATATAAAAAGAAAAACAAAATGAAAGAAAAAGGAAGTCATAATGTACATATAATGTATTAAAACTTGAGCAGATGGAATAATATTGATCAAATCTTTCCATTACATCAGTAAAAGGCCAGTTCATAAACAGAGTGAACGTAAATCATCAGTAGAAGATTGTAATTGAGGGTGGCATTTCGTACATATAATGAATGTATTTCTATTGCAAAGGAATAATATTTTTTGCTGTGTTGTAACCTGGTAAATCTGTAGTTCTCTCAATACTAATATATTTCAAAATGTTGATATACAATTCAAATAATATGCATGCCTTAGACGGCTCTCCTAAAAGCCCTATTAACAACTAAAAGACACTCAACCAAAATTAAAACAATAATAGAATATATCTCTAAGCATAAATGCCCTCTGTCATTTTGTATAACCAGTTCAAAGTAGACAAAATTATTTTAATGCATTCTTTGAAGTACCCAATAAAAATGAAAAAAAAAAGTTGAATGAGTCTCTTAACCATACTTAATGTTCTTTAAGACTCTTATTCATTGATATATGAATATAGGATATTTCAATACTTTATTCCAAAGTACTTTAAAATAACTGAAAATAACTGAATATTTCAGTGATGGTACTCAGGATTTTGAAATGCATCTGGAACAAAAAGTTTTCAAAAAAAGTTGTTTTAATTAAATATACCACTGATCTTAATTTTTAGACAATCTCAAATTCCCATTGCAATAATTCAGATTTAAACAAATTAAATTAAGCAAATTTAATTCAGTTCTCAATTAAACAATTAGGTTCAGTGAAAATCTCAAACTCAAACCTCCTTTCCCAGAAGTCATATATGAGTCTTGACACCCTGGTCCCACTTTCTGTTCTTTGAAATAATGGCTTGCTCAAGCACATTGTCACCTATCTTTCTTCCAGGAAACACTTTATTTGGTGCTCTCCCTAAATATTTCTAAATGGGAACATTGACTTATGTGTATCCATCCTTCAGTAATACTAATTTACATTTACAAACTTTTCCCATAAGTCCTTTAGGGTTTTGTCTATGGAGCTCTCATTATCCAGATCATGGTTGTCCCAAAGGTGCTTTCAGTCCAGTTGCCTCTTGAAAAAGCACTTTGGAACCTTTAAGATTTTAAACATCTTTTAATAGTAAACTAAAATTTAAAAATTGACAAAATTCAAACTAAAATGAGGGAGATTGCCATGGGTAATTAGTCTCAGATAATTGAAAGAATTTTCCCACCAAGCCAGCTGGATGACTTTGGGCAACTCAATCTCTCTCAACCCAAGCCAAGGGCATCTTTTATTTAACTTCCTCAGGACATCCCCATGTGTGAGTAAATAATTCCAGTTGTAAATACCTTGCTGAGGGATTAAAATATTGCATATCAAGGAATATTGTACCAGAATTTAAACTGGCATATCAAGGATTTTTCCACATCCATCAAAACCTCCACTGCCAACTCCAATTTTTCTGAGCATGTATCTAAAATATTAAGGGATAATGGTATGTTACCATTATTTCATACTACGTTAGGCTTGAAATTCTTTTATAAAACCATATTGCATAGAATAGATAATTGAAGGTAATATTGTCTGTAGGGCATAAAGAAAAAAAAATCTGTGAATTCTGTATGGTATCAGGAAGGGCATCGGGCCAGTAAATGCTCAGTGCCATCGAGTCACCCGACTGCCCCGATTTAAGGGATTACAAAATCATAAAAAGGGAGTTATTGTCTGTAATCTGCATGACAGGCTTGTAATAAAACAATTGGTGCAACATTTAAACAAGAAATTCTGCAAGCTATTGCAGTACAGTAAAAGAGTTCTTACCAGTTTCAAATCATAGATATATGCACCATATTAAAGGACTTGGAAAGAATATTTTTAAAAAAATTGCAAACTTCAAACAGTACAGAATTAAGATAGTCATGAGGAGTTTTCATGTTTTCATATATTTAATGATATTCCCTGAAGTGACAAAGGTGCAGTTAGACAGCTGGTTCATGTGTGATCTTCAAAAGAGCTTTATTATTTACATTTATTAAATGTAAAAGTATAATTTAGGCTGATTATATTTATGAAGTGAACTTACCTTATGCATCTTACATATGGAACTATAAATTGCAAAACTTGTTATCACTTAGTTTTGGTAGTTTGAAAGATAGAAAAACAAAGCTGACAAGGTCACTGGCCTGATAGAGTTATATATTTTGGGTCTATTAAAAGCAGATATGTCAACCTCTAAATCAAGGGTCTTCAAACTTGGCAAATTTAAGACTTGTGAACTTCAACTCCCAGAATTCCTGAGTTAACATGACTGGAGGAAGAATTCCGGGAGTTGAAGTCCACAAGTCTTAAAGCTGTCAAGTTTGAAGATCCCTGCTCTAAATAAAAAGGTAGCAATAGACAAGCCCACATCAGAATCTGGCCAAATACAGCAATCTTCAAAAAAGATAAAACCTTTGCAAATCTACTCAGATAATTGGTACTCCTGCATTCAGTGGGCTAACTTCATATAACAGTTGCTAAATATGAGCCTTAAAATCTCAAGCTTATGCTGTTGCTGTATCATTTCTGAGTTGAAACCTATAAGATAGTCTTTGACTTAGGACAGCAACTGGGACTGGAAAATCTATTCCTAAGAGTATCATAATTTGTAACCAAATCATTTAGTGACAGGAATCCTTGCCTTTCCATTTACCATAATTAACCGAATCCCTGCTAGACAAGAAAACTTCCTGTTAGTTTCCCACAACCAAGTCAATGGGGAAGCTGGCAAGAAATTGCAAGTTCCAGGTAGCTTTTCAGGCAGGATGACAGGCAAGTAAGTGTCTGGTGCTGGGTGGGGGACAATGCGAAAGGGGCACCGTGAAGCTCAGGAACAGTGTGTAAGGGTGCGAGGGAGGCTTGATGAGGCTCAGGGGGGTCCACAGTGATATGCGAAGATGGGGGGGGGTGCAACAAGACTTTGGGAGGGTGCAAGGATGTATAAGGGTGCAAGGCTCAATGAGGATTCAAGGGGCTGCATGAGGGTGTGAGGAAGGCATAGCAAGGGTTGGGGAGAGTATAAGGGGGTGCACAAGTGTTCAAGAGAAGTGCAGTACAGCAAGGGTCAGCATGTGTAAGCAAGTGGTGCAGTGCAAGTGCAGAGGGGCTGGGGGAGGGTGAGCCAGTAGCAACAGCACTTAGACTTATATACCACTTCACACTGCTTTACAGCCCACTCTAAGTGGTTTATAGAGTCAGCCTATTGCCTCCAACAATCTGGGTCCTCATTTTACTGACCTCAGAAGGATGGAAGGCTGAGTCAACCTTGAGCCGGTGAGACTCAGACTGCCAAATTGCTGGCAGTCAGTAGTCAGCAGAATTGGTCTGCACCTGCAGAATTAGATAAGAGGGCACATTCCCCAGACATCTGTGACCCTCCCTGTTAATTTTCCTATTGATTTGCTGGGGAAGCTGCCAAGAAAGGTGCAAATGGCAATCATGCCACTGAAGCAGGGTGTTTCAGTAGTCATAAGTGTCACTATGTTTTTTATAATTTGTCTGTTTCAGCTCCTAAGCTAATATTATAGCAGGCAGGTGTCTGCTAGCTAGTACATTTATTATCTTGTCTCCATAGTAATGACATAAGACAGTCTTGTGATTTCTGTTTTATTGTGAGCTGGTTGCCAAGTGCCCAGATCGCAGTCACGTGATGCAGAGGTGCGAGGATGGGCCTGTACTTTGAGGATCGATCATAACCACCATTTGTTCAGTGCCATTGTGACTTCACTGAAAAAGGGTTGTAAGTCAAGGACTATCTATATTTGCTATTTAAAATAATGTAGCCGTGCAGGAATATCCAATGTTTGAATCATATTAAGCCACTAGCAAGATGTGATTATTATGGGCTATTGACTGGACAGAGAAATGCAAAATCAACACAGTTAGGACAGGGGTGTCAAATTCGATTTCATTGAGGGCCGAATCAGGGTTGTGTTTGACCTCGGAGGGGCTGGGGGGCGTGGCCAGCATGATGTCACTTATGTCGGGTGTGTGTGCCTGTGACAGCCCAAGCACTCTGCCAGCAAAAATGGGCTCCTGAGCTCCATTTTCGGCTGCGACGGTCTTCTACAACCCTCTGCCATCAAAAATAGCTCGGGGTGGCCCACACGCAGTCATCGCAAGCTCCATTTTCACTGGCAGAGGCACCATGGGCTGGTCCTTCGCTATTTTCAGGGTGGTCCCACGGGCCAGATCTAAGCACCCTGCAGGCCGGATCCAGCCCCGGGCCTTGAGTTTGACCCCTCATTTAGGAAATGCAAAACAGTGTCTTACCCAGTTCATTCAACAGATGTACAGTATTGTAGTGGAGTTATTTTCATGTGCTACAAGTACTTGAATACCTTAATTATTTTAATTCTCAAGTATTGAATGTGCATATTTGAACAAAATAAAAATATAATCCCTTTAGTCACGTGGGACAATTCCATCCTGTCTTTATAATAACTACCAACCTTTTCTATAAAGTTGTAGATGTGAGGAATGTGATTGCCTGGATATTTACGCGGAAGCAGATCATAGGATCTTTTGTTGTAATTGCTCTCACATGTCCTTACGATCGCAGCCTAAGTTTGCATTCTTGTCCATCTAACTTGGATATAAGCCAACTTACTAGCCTTCTCTACTGCATTGTAGAATTAGGAAATACAATAAAATAAAATTCAAATTATTTAAGATACCTGCATTTTACCACCACAAATGTAATTTGTAGCACCAGTTCTGGATATTTTTAGAAATAACTTTATATCCAGGTTTTTATAAATTTGTAAATTTTCCATTTTTATGATAATTGTAATCAGCAAGCTAATATTTTAAACTGTTTCAATAGCTTTGGAAAAGTCAGGTTTTTTAAGCTTGTAAGCTCCATAAGTCTCTAGCAGACCTTTACAGAATATCATAACAATACAAGGAGGCAGTAGGAAGTACTGAATCTGGCCAAACTGCTAATATACTATACCAATGCTGTTATATATATTATATCAGTAGTCAGAAGCAGTATGCCCATGTGCCAATTGTACATGAGGTGCCTTGGTTGTCAGTTGACTTTCAAATGCAATTTAAGATGCTGGTCATTACTTATAAAGCTCTTCATGGCCTAGGTCCTGGATAATTGAGAGACTAGCCTCTAAAAGTTTCTGTCTGCTTGGTACTCCCTAGCAGTGCCAAGGTCCTCTCTATTAAACATTGAATATTCTTTATTCGCCAAGTGTGATTGGACACACAAGGAATTTGTCTCCATTGTATAAACTCTCAATGTACATACAAACACAAAGTGATAAATCATAGATTGTACATTATAGTTACAATCATAAATCAGAAGATACAAATAACACATGATAAATCATAAGATACCAATAGAAGAACCAAGGAAGCAGGACCAAGGAAGTGGGACCAAGGAAGCATGACTTCTCTATTGTGACCCTACCCTCTTGAACAGTCACCCTCTAGAGTTATGAATGGTGTCCTCTTAAGATCAGGCTCTGGTCCAAGCCCTGGGGTTGATGCGTGTAGTAATTACCTACTATTGTTATGATTGTTTCTCTCCAGGCTGACTTGTTTTGTATTATATTTTATTTATTAGATTTTTATTCCATCTTTATTATTTTGATAAATAATTCAAGGTAGCAAACATATTTGATATTCTCATCCTGTTTTCCACACAACTGCAGCACTGTGAGGTGAGTTGGGCTGGGACAGAGTGACTGGCCTAAAGCTACATAGCTGGCTTTCATGCCTAAAGCAAAACTAGAACTCACAGCCTTCTGGTTTCTAGACCAACAGCTTAACCAGTTCACCAAACTGTTTTTTTTATCAAACTATTTGGCTTTTGTAAGTTGTCCAGAAACTGCTGGAGTGGGGAACTATAACATGCATAGATACATACATCCCCATACATTGTTTTTATTCTGCTAGAGGTGCACTAACTTTGATTAATAAGTTTCAGAATTTGTAATAGAATATGAAAAAGTGATACAGTGGAAAATTGATAATATTACTAATTAAATTAATAATTATATTGAATTAATTACAGTGACCCTACTAATGATTATTAAGAGTTTTAGGTTAAGTGATCTTACTATCTTTGATATATATACAGAAATGTAAGCATATATTTATTTAATAAATTTGTGAAACAACAAGAATGGCTATAGATTCTGGAGTATGCTGTGAATTTGCATAAGACTATGTTTATCTCTACATGGAATTAAATATCCAGTTCCAAACATTTTTTGCAAAAAGCTTATGTATTTTGAAAGAAGAAATTAAGTATATTCTTTCTTGAAAATTTAAATCATGTTATCTGATTTACATCAAAGTGATTTAACTGATCTTGCACAAATAGCAGGATATGATAAAAGAAAGAATATCATACTTTCTGTGTGTAAGTTGGTCAGTTTCTAAATTTGATATATAAATAAATAAAATAAAATGAGGAAACATATTAGTAGGTGATTCATATTTTCAAACATGGAGGATTTGGGCTGCTTGTTAATGAGTTATTCTTATAAAGTCTGGTACTCCTTTCCCACCTAGTCAGCCTGCAGTTCCCTCTCGCTCCATGCACTGATTCCTCCAGTGCTTCATGTGCGCAAACCCCCAAAATTTTAAAGAATTAGAGCTGCGGGGAGGCAAGGCACACTCATCTGTTTCCTCTACGACTGACCTTGGAAAAGCCAGAACCGGATTTGGAAAACGTATGGCTGGGGTGGAGGAGCAGTTCTTCTTAACAAGCTCCGAACTGTTGCTACTGCTCCAAACCTGGCTCTGGCTGCAGGCATGCAATTGTGAGGGTGCTCAGCTGATCTGGGCACTCAGCTGGGTTGTGTGGAGAATGCTGTGTAAATGCGAAAGGCAGGCAAACTGGCTGGGCCACATGGGAGGCAGTCAGGCCGGGATTCAAGCCTTGCTGCTTGCAGTCACTCACCCAGGCAATTCAGGGCAGCTCAGCTGGGCCACGCGGAGAATGCTGCGTGGGATTCAGCCGTGCAGAAGGCAGGCAAGCTTGCTGGGCCATGTGGGAGGCAACTAGGCCAGGATACAGGCCTTGCTGCTTTCAGGCTCACCCAGGCTGCCAGGCACATCAGGGTAGCTCAGCTGGGTCATGCAGAGAGCGCTGCGTGGGATGCAGCTGAAGGCAGGCAACCTGGCTGGCCCTCAGAGAATGTGTGGTCAAGGCAAGCCATGGAGTCAGAGAGCACCAGCAGCTATGCCGGGCAAGTGGCCGACATGAGTGACTAGGCGGGGCAGGACCAGCCAGTGGTGGGATTTGCCGGTTCTCCAAACTGCGCAAAATCGTAACTACCGGTTTGCCTGAACCAGTCCAAACTGGCTGAATCCCACCATTGGATGTAAATGTAAACTTTATGTTCCCCCCTCTAAAATATATCAGAGTACGGGAAAGAATTCTGTAGAGCTACAGCTGAAAAATTTCCATTCTTAGATTGCCATGAGGCTTCTTTCTGGGCTGGCATGTACAAAAGCCTTTTATATGAATGAAAAATCTTTCTAAAAGTATCTTTTTCTGCTTTGTGATCCAGGATATGCTCCAGTTTGAAACTACTATATAGGTTTGGCAAACTATTCTTTATCTTTCTGAATAAACATAAGATGAACAAATTGTGTTTAAGCATAGTCAGATGCTCTTTTTCCTTTTTTTGTTTCTTGAAATGTGGGTTCTTAAATTACTGTCATTTCAGCAGGAGTGAAAAAACTGATCAGACTTGTTTGTCTAATGAATAATTTATATGTATTTCTTTTGTTTAGATCACAGATCTTTCATTACCAAACTACCTGATGGCTTCTTCCATTGGATTACTTCCAACTCAACTTTTAAACTCCTACCTGGGAACTACCTTGCGCACTATGGAAGATGTTATTGCAGAACAAAGTTTTAGTGGTTATTTCATTTTTAGTTTACAGGTAAATAGTTTCAATCTCACTCAGCAATTTATTCTCATAGCATTTTAGGTTAACTTTTATAAATAGGTGTATTGTGTGGTACCCTCTTCTATTTGGGGCTGGGTCTTCCATAGTCTCTTACCTTGACATATTGATGGATATTGAACTACAAAATATCTAACATATTGCCTACCCTTACTGAAAGTATTTATCTAATATCCCATAGTGTTGTGTCACATTTTCTCCTTCATTATATGTAAGTGTTGCTAAACATATTCAATTGGATCCTTCCATGAATAGAAGTTTCTCAGTCCATCTGAATATCCTCCTAAAAGAAGGGCTAATTCCTAAATTTTGATTGAAATGCTCATGCTTGGGAAAAAAAAACTATTCAGCCCATTCTAGAAGCCACTGTATATAAATAATGCTTTAATTGAAGCAAGCTTCTGGATTAAGAAGATTTTCAGATGTTTGCTTTGGAACCAAATGCAGTGGCTCAGCAGTTAAAGAAGTAACTCCCGCCCATATTTGCTACAGTAATTGATAATAGTTGGAGTTTTGTCATTTTCCTCAAACCCAAAGTTACAATACAAGGACTTTTATTTATTTTGCCAAAGCTTTTAAAGCAACATTTTCTTAGTGTTAGCATATATGGCAAAACTATGTGTGACAATAACTTACATTTTTTATAAGTTTGACAAATCTTCTATAAGTATAGATAAAACTCTTAAGAGGCAATACATAATAAAATGTTGGGAGCAGTTTCCTATTAGATTCCATGCTACAGGTAGTTCTTGACATATGACCATAATTGGAACCACAATTTCCATTTTAAATTGTTATAGGTTGAGCAATCATATGACCAAACCAATTTTATGACTATTCTTATTATGGTCATAAGTCAATTCATGTGATCATAAATCAAGTCACTCAGTTATAAGTGCGATTCCAGTTTAACCAATAGCAAATTGAATAACATGACTGTGGGACACTGCAGCTATGTGAGCCTATTGCTAAGCGCCCAAATTGCAATCATGTGACTGCAAGGGCAGGGTGATGGTCATAAATTTGAATTTAGCTTGTAACTGCCATTTTTGTAGGCCATTGTTAATTTGAACATTATTAAGGACTTCCTGTATTGACTTTTTTAAGTCATTTTCTATGTGATCCTTGGCAACACTTGAAGGATGTGATACCTAGGGAGCTTTTGCATGGGGTAAAAATCTGAGATTGATGAAGTATTTGTATGAAGAATGCATAGTCATTCATTAACTAGACCCGTGATGGCGAACCTATGCATGCGTGCTGGAAGTGGCACGCAGAGCCACTTCTGCTGGCACATGAGAGGTCACCTGGAAGAGCGCCACTGCTCATGCCGCCCAACAGCTGATTGTTGGATATGTAGCACACATGCATGGGCAGGATGTGCGGGAGGTGTGGGGGCGTGTGGGGTCACATGCGCAGGGGGCTTGGCCCCCGTGTGCATTGCCTTCTGGGTGCTGGTGCGAGTGCAATTTTCGGCATGGGAGCCCAAAAAGGTTAGCCACCACTGAACTAGACTTTCCAAACTGGTATCCTCCAGATTACAAATTATATAATCAGCCCAAGTCAAGTTGGGAAAAAATATGTTACTTTTGAATATATGACATAATAGTCAGATGCTTTACCTGAATTTTTGGCATAGAGTACTGAAATATTAGTACGTATGGCATTGTGAATAATACTTCAAACACCAGGTAGTTCAGCATGACATGTGCAAGTCTTTCTAAAGAATATTTCCCAAGTTAAATCAATATCTGTGAAAAGATAATATTACTCGGTTGAAACAAGTTTTATTTGTAGTTTGTAATAGATACCGCATGTTTTCTGAAAATGGCATTAATGTTTTAGTATTTGAGAGCTTTAGAAATGAAAAGGGGCCTTGGTGGCTCAGGCTGTTAAATGCCTGCATTTAAGTTCCAGCTGCCTACAATTACTGTAGGCTCGAATCCCACCAGGCTCAAGGTTGACTCAGCCTTCCATCCTCTCGGGGTAGGTAAATTGAGGACCCAAGATTGTTGGGGGCAATAAGCTGACTTTGTAAAAATGCTGCTTAGTAATAAGCAGGCATATACAATGGAATGAAGGCTATTGCTGAGCACACTGGGTTGTATCCCAAAAACTGTAAGCCGCCGTGAGTCTTCGGAGAAGGGTGGCATATAAACGTAATTAAAAAAAAAAGATCACTCTTCAGATTTGAAGTTTGTTTGTTAGTTCAAGTCTAAGTTGCCTAGTGAATTCCTGGCAAAAATGAAATTCAAACCAGCAGTATTATACAGTAATTTTCAGCTCTTGTTTTGTATATTTTATATATCACTTTATATCTAGCTGTACATTTTGTTACATTAAACTAGACATGGGATTTTTTTTCATCTAAATTTAAATTACTTGTTTATTTAGCTTAAACTACTCTCAGAGTGTTGATAAAGGTTGGCCGTATATCTATATCAAACACATAATTAATTGCATATCTTTCGTCACTTATTGCATGTATTTTGAATATTTTTATGTCCATGATTATAGCTGAAAATATTAAACAAGGCAATTGTATCTGCTTCATTCACAGATTGTAATAAGTATAGGCCTCATGTTCTATGTTGTCCACCGAGCCAAATGGAATTGAATGCAGCCATAGTTGCATGTGAAATTGAAATGAAGACATCACTTGTGAAAAGCAGTCAGACCAGCAGTAACAATTCAACATCTTGCAACAAGAGGACACTTGCATTTTCTGGAGGAGGAATCAACATTGTGTGACTTCCTCTCATTTTCTGCAGTATTATCTTAGGTGTGTGAAACTGGGTCGTTTAATAAGTTGCTTATGACAGCTTGACTTTTCAGCAAAACTTAAAATCCAAGTGGCTGGAAGATGTACTGTGATAAGAAGTACGTGGCAGTTTTTATATAGTAAACTGGCTAATTTCTTGTAGGGTTCAATAGTAACTGTAAACATAGATGCAAATCTGGCTGCACCTTTGTCTTTATTATCATGACTTATAGTCTGCACTTTAGACTTTGTTTGCTATTTGCTTTTATAAACTGAAGAATACCCTGAAACAATTTTCTTTTTGCTTAGCATTATTTATAAGACTGACTAATAAATAGTAGATCTTTAATACTTATAAATGTAAAGTATGCAACTTCATGTGCAGAACTCTTAAATATGTGTGTTTTTGAAACTCAGTGAAACCTTGATCTAACAGTGCAGTTTGCAGAGTGGACTTTGCTCCTCTGAATATCTATGAAACTTCTAATTACATAATTCCTGTTGATTTAGCTATCTGAGCAAATAATGTATACTGCCACAAATGTTGTTATGCTTGTTAAAAATTACAGGCCTCCTTTAGATTATCTTGGATAGAAAATTCCATTAATTGAAAGAAAATCTAGAGGGAAATTGACTCACTGCATCTGAAGTCTATTCAACAGGTATCCACTAAATTGAGGTTTCATTGTATTTCTGCAAAATACAACCTTTTTCCAGAATTGAGAACAATCAGTGCAGATAAATCCCATTTTTCGTAGCTGGGGGGGATAAGATGAGCACTTCCTCATGAGAAAGCTCTTCTGGAATCCAGAGTAATCTTCTTGTTTGTAACAGGTTAAAGGACATCCCCATACTTCTCCGGGGTTACCCGCTTTAAAAAGTGGAGAACGTTTTTGCTATTTTGGGAACTATTTGGTTTCCTTACCTTGTTTTGTTAAAAAAAAAATCTGAGAACTGAGAGAGAGAAAGAACCCCTTACATAAATCTGTAGTTGAATGTATTTTTGTAAGCCTCTGAAATGTTCTGGAGCCATCATAAATGTTCTATAAGTTCAAATCCTACATTGTGGGACTGAAGTGCTCTTATATAACATGTTAGGTTATATTGTATAATATGCAGAGTAAAAGGGAAACTACAGAGTACTTACAGATTGTGGAAAAGAATAGTGTGAAGGAGAATTTGCAGGTGAAATGCAAATCTTTGAAGGGATTTATCCTTGTGAGTATAACAAAAGGGCTCTTCCACTCTTTCTAACTAGCTGTGAAAAGATTTTAGGAAACTACATCAAATTTACTTCATTCTGTACTGTGTAATGAGCAAAATAGATGGAATAAACTTTTCTGAAAACATAATGATACTAATTAATCATGTGGCCTTTATTTTTTAGAGAAGCCTTTTTATTTTTTTTTTTTAAAAGCTTTAAAAATCCACACAATTCCTTCCTGCATATATTTTCTTCTGATCATAAAATAGTGCTCTTATATAATAAGTTTTCTGCAGTATTTTAAGATTTGTATCTATGAGGATGTGTCCCTTTCTTTCTTTCTTTCTTTCTTTGTTTCTTTCTTTCTTTCTTTTGAAAAATTAAGAAAAAATAATTTTCCATCTTTAAAACATTGACTAGAAAATGGCAGAAATGTCTTGAGGCTCAGGTATCTGTAAACATTTTAAAAAGACAATTTCATAAAATATATTGAATTCTCTTTAGAATATCACTAACTTTGTTCTATAGGTTTGAATGAAATGGAATAAGCATAACTTGCTTATGTATATTCATATAATTCTTTATAGATTGCATATTTGTATGCCTGAATGAAAATTCACAGATACTTCATAGCAGTTTGAATCAACTCAAAAATTTGAACTAGTTTCATTTTTGTCTGAACAATAGAGTCCATTTCTTCTGCAATATCCCTTCCATTTTTTTCCTAGTCTTTTGTCATGATGCAGTGATTTGTGAAAGTTATGGACTCTTTAACTACAATAGAAAATCTGGCCATTGACTTCAACAAGTTTGTTTTATGTTGAGGCAAATCATTTTCAAATTTATTGTGCAGAAAAATATTCTGCTCATACTCCACCATATTTGTTAAATAGTTGAATAGGTAAATATGCCATATCCCCATATAGCTTAAAGTATCACAACATTTCAAATTTAGTGATAAATATGGAACTATTGGCAAGACCTTGTTTGGGAAATTTGGTGTTGTTCTACAGTTGCATTGTTTTTGTTACTTGAAAATTGGAAGTTTGGCTATTATTTATGACATTTTGATAGTGAATGATTGCTGACCCCTTTATTACTGTGGCTTTCATTTGAAAAGTAATACCAATAGGCACTGTAACTTTGATGTTACTTCACCCAAGATTTTATCAATATTAGTTATTCTGTGATCTCCTTTGTTAACAACAATAAAGGAATCTTTGCAAGGCTATATTTTCTGAAGTTTTAGTTGCACTGTGTTTTCAAATTGAGATAATTTGATTGTACAAGGATTTTGAAATTAAATCCTTTCAAAGTTTCTGTATGCAGTGTGGCATTTATGTTCAAGAATAAATTATTATTTCTTGAATTACATCTCTGCCCATTTTACCCAAGTGACTCTATGTGACTCACAACAGGTAAAGACAATTCAATAAAACTAATTAAAAACTAATACATACATATATAAAAATATATGCAATTTAAAAAACAGAATTAAAAGCAGTTGCTGATTTCATCTTACATGACATAGTCATTGCAAAAACTCACAATTGCCAGACCCTAGACCCAGCAGCAGAGCCATGTCTTTACACTCTTAGCAGGTTGGGGCTAAGCTAAGGTCCATGGCAGAAAAGGGTCTTTTCTTAGGTCCTGCCAGATGACACTTTTTCATAGATGGCATCCATAACATACCTCTTCTGCTGGTCCTGATGAGATGGGGAGAGGCAATCATTCAAATCAGCATCATGCATATGGAGTTTTATAAGTCATAACAAGCATCTTGAAGAGAACCTGGAAGCATACTGTCAGCCAATGTGAATTGCAGAACAGAGGTATAAAGTGTGCCGATTGAGGAATGCACATAATTGCCCATGTTGCCAAATTCTATACCAACTGTAACTTCCATATGTTGTTCAAGAATTCCACCCATTCAGAATCAAAGTTGCTGCATCTTGCTAGGATTGAGTCAAAGCTAGTTGTTCCCTATTCAGAAGCCTACAGCCTTGAGACATCAGAACAGGACTCCAATAGCACTGCTTAATTGGTCAAGGATAAGAGGCACAAACTTGGATATCAACATACTGATGATGCCTCACCTCATGGCAATGTATGACCTGACCCAGTTGCTTCATATAGATGTTAAACAGTACTGGAGAAAGTACCAAACCCAACAATGTAGAGGCTGAAGATAGGACCTTGCTGATCAACACAAAACCAGAGGAAGGAGGAGAACCAGCAGAAGCAGTACTGCCTACCCCAATTCTCAAAACTGGTCCAGAAGGATATGGTTTGTTGGGATTGTCAGAAAACACCCAATCTGGTGGAGAGGAGGGCTGAAGCATGGCATTACTTTGGAGGCACTGCACAACCATGAAAGGGCTAGGACCGACCTACAAGCCAAATTCCTTGGAGCCTTAACTATTTCCAGGAGAAGACTGCCAGTCTGGGGAGATTCCTGTATTATAGGCAGAACAAAATAGTTTGAACTCTGCACATATGGATTGGTTTATACCTGAGAAGGATGAATGCACTACCTGCATCCAGCTCATGCGAGACGTCATCCAATTGACCAACCAATCAGTCCCATAAGCAAGCCTAAAACCCAACTGAAACAGTTTAAATAATCCAATTCTTCCCTCAAGGAAGAATTCACCACCACTAGAACCCTGCCCCGGGTTTTCCCAGAAGGCTTTTACCAACTACGAGAGCCATAGATCTAATAGACTGGTGACCGAACTCACCATCGTAAGAACCTTGTCCACTTTGTGTTCCACTTCGTCTTCTAAATTATGCTTAAAACTTTCACTATCTTGCCTAGCTTTAAAAATCTGGATAACGACAAATGGCAGCAAATACTGTTAAGCTTATCACATGCAATTGTCCACAACTGGATTTTGAATATTGTTGTTGTAGTTATTTCTGATAATATGCTTAATAATTCTGGGAATCTAGCTTGCTGCCAAATAGTATGCTTGTGTCAAGCATCATTCATCTGAGGCATTCCAAGAATTTTTTTTTAAATCGATGGTGAGACTATCAATGCTGAGACTATAAAATGTGGCTAAGGTATCTTCTCTTACATCTTCTGGAATGGGTGTTTTCTGACTGACCACCTTTTCTGCAAACCAATTTGTGATACTTGGCACACCCCACCGTCTCCAAATAATTGTGGACCTCTTAGTTAGTGGGTTGCTACTTAGAGGATAATATAATAAAAGTTAGCAAATGAAAATCAAAAACCCTATTAAGCAAGTGTATCAAGGGGGCAAAAGTTTGTTAATATTTGTTCCATTATTAAGAACAATATGATTTTTTCATTTCTGTATAATGGCATTCTAGTCATAAAATAAGGAGGCATATGGAAGAAATTTGTAACAATCTAGATCAGGAGTGTCAAACTCAAGGCCCGTGGGCTGGATTCAGCCATGAGGTGCTTAGATCTGGCCCATGGGACTACCCTGGAAACAGCAAAGGACCGGCCTGCAGTGCCTCTACCAGCAAAAACAGCTTGGGAAGGTCATGTGTGCCCCCCCCAAGCTCTGTTTTCAGCTGTCATGGCCTCCTGCAACCTCCTGCCAACAAAAATTGAGCTTTTCTCCCAAAATATTGAAATGGAATCTGATATCTAAAATATTTTAATTTTTCCCTGTATAATACATATATCACATGCCTGTAGTATGGAATTTTAAGACATTAAGACATTAAGTAAAACATTAAGAGGATTGTTAGAATACTTAATCTGAAGTGTTGAACGCACCTCTTGACGTATTTCAGAGAATTTCTAAGGGTATAGAAACTGAGACTGAACTCAAGAGAATTTACTTTCTTTTCCTATGCTTATTTTTCATTTACATTGACTGCTGAAATACTATTGTTACATTGTGCACTTTATTTATATGCAGTTATATTACATTTTCTTTTATTATTTAAATGTATTCTGAGGGTCTGGGGATGCGTTGCCTATCAGCTAGTATTTAAATAAACATAACAAATAATTAAAACATCTCAGATAAAATAATCTTATCTGATCTTATCTTGCTAACTTGTATTTTAACAATTATCAATGGAAAAATGCCATCAATGCAGTTTAGTGATAATCACGCTATAGAAGGTACTGAGGAAATAAGCCCCAAACCTGTGTTGTTAGGGTTTGAATTTAGTACCAAACATGAGAATTAAAAATATATACGTCTTATATATCTGAAGCACCACAAGTTAATGTAGTTGTTGATAATGCCATTGTATAAAGCAACCTCTGTCCCAGCCTTTGCAGACTTTTAGTGCAAATATTAAAGGTTAAATACATCCAAGTGTTAAATATTATTGTTTAGTAAGTAACAAATCTGTTTATATAATGGATTGACCTAGATTTTGAGATTGTTATATTTCAAAGAAAGATCAGATCTTTTATTGAGCATGGCTAAAAATATTTTTGTCTTTAAAAAAAAAACCAATGTAACTTCAGGACAGAGATGTGTTTATGGGCTTTGCCTGCTATATTTTTACCTATTTGTGCCCTACCTGCAATGTTCCTGTTTAAAAGAAATGTATGGCATAGCTATTTCAAGCTGTTTGAATTTTACTCAGCTGCTGCTTAAAAGTTTACTGTAAGAGTTACTGTTTCAAATGTGTGAGGTAAAAATTAGGCTGCATGCACCTGCAGTTTTAAGGCTTCAAATGCACAGAGCACACAATTGGAAAAATTCTGAGACCATGTGCCTCTGCTTCATTGATGTGTTTTCATAATGGAGTCTCTAAAATAAGGAATATGTCAGTTTCTGTGTATAAATGTATTGAGTTGGTTGCTTCTTTTAAACTTCCTGTAGCTTCAGCTTGTTGCTTTCATAAGTTGGGTATCCTAATTATTGTCTTCCACCCTTTGCATTGATACATTGGATTGTATTAATTGTGCCCATCCTATCAGGTGCAAGCAACCAGAGCCATTTGTAAATAGCTAAAGTAAACTACTTTATTGTCTTCTACCTAAATTACAAGAATATCCCCAGACTGCTTATCTTCCCTTAGGGATGACCAGATAAGGCTTCATGGATTTTGAAGGAAGTCAAACTTATGTTGCTTGCAACTGCACAAGGATTCTTAGCATGCTCCTTGCTCCTTGACCTCTTCTTCCAGCCTAGCTGGCAGTTTCCCAGCATCTAGATGTTTACCAGTGGAGTGCAGTAACTACCTTGCAAACCTCAGATGTTCTCCTCAATCAATTTGGAACAATGGGTGCATGCAGGGAATAGAGAAGTAATGCAGAAGCAAAAAATATGTTTATGTACTATATGTAGACTCTGGTTCTTTTTCTGAGAATAATATATAGAACAAAATAAGCTTCACAGAATTTTATATTTGTTCTCTAACTAGAGAAAAACCAGACCAGATGAATAGCTTGTATGTGTTTTAGATTCTTTGATTTAAATGGCAAAAAAGCATCCATAGTATACAATACAAACAGATACAGAAGATGATAGAAAAGTTAGATTGGAATGTATTCACCCAATTATCCATTTGTTAGAGCCATATTGGTTAGTTGGTATGGTAACGGGCAAGGAGAGTAAGTGAGTGTGGAGTGATAAGACCCCTCAGAAAATATATTTACTCTGCCTTATAAAGATAATATTCATAGTTCAATAAGGGGATATTAAAAGCAGATGGTTCAATGGCCCAGTCCAACCATTAAACAAAGGACAAACCAAACTCAAAGTACAGAAATTATTCCTGATCCTTGTATTACATTTTTCCTAAACAATGAGTCCTTCTGGAAAAAAAACATTGTGATAGTTCAAAATAATGCATTTAGTACTGCTGATGTTAACCAGATTCCTTCTACATTTGAGGTCTTTGACAATTCCCTCTTCCTCTCCCTAATATATATATATTGGCTGTAGGTAGCTCTTTAGTCTTGAACTGGGTCAGTTTCTCTCCTTTTGAAACTGGTGTCCTGGATTCAAAACACCATCTGGTGAACTAGCTGTACCTGTCTCTAGACCAGGAGATCATCCAGATAATCATTCATGCTCTAGGCATCTCACAGATGTGCTGTCTATGGGGCTGCTTTTGGAGACTGCAGGTGATCGAAAATGCAGTAATTTTGGCAATGAAGGGCATGTTGTGTTACGCCCATGGGTCACTACTGCTGCACATACTATATTGGTTGCTACTTTGCTTCCAAGTGCTGGTTACTGCCTATACAGCTGTCCATGGTATAGGCTTTTTTTGAGGCATTGACTGTGTTCAGTACTTTCTGCCATTCCATTAAGATTGGCTACAATTGGTGTCCTCCAGATCTCATTGGATTAAACAATGTTGTTTATTAAGATCTAGGAAGTATGCTTTTTTGTTGTTGCAGTGTCTGCCCTCTGGAACACCATCTTCCAGAGGTCTGTATAGCTTCTACCCTGATGACATTCTGAAAGTCTGTTCTCCCATGCTTTAGAGTAGGTGAAAAGTGAAACCATCGCCTTTTATGCTCTATTGTATGTTTTTTTCTGAACATGCATGGTTCTTTTTTCATGTTTTATTGGAGGGAGGCTCCTGCTTTTTAAATTGTAAACCACATAATCTGGACTCAGGTGGCCTCTAAATTTAAATGAATAAGTTTGTATGTGCAATCCAAAGTTTAAGCTTACTTAAAGATAACATTTTGGAAGCAGTTAAATGATAGGTAGATAAGAAGG
This sequence comes from Naja naja, assembly GCA_009733165.1. Taxonomy (NCBI): domain Eukaryota; kingdom Metazoa; phylum Chordata; class Lepidosauria; order Squamata; family Elapidae; genus Naja; species Naja naja. Next base: position 191,813,922 of record CM019150.1, on the reverse strand, counting down.
GAAGTAGATAGATGATTAGCCAGCTATTTAGCAATCTAGATAGATAGATAAATAGGTAGGTAGGTAGGTAGGTGGATGATAAGTAGATAGGTAGGTAGGTAGGTAGATAGATGATAGGTAGGTAGGTAGGTAGATCTGTGCAAAATAGACACCCACATGCATTCATTAATGAGTTCTTTGAATGCCAAATTGCATTCCAATATTAGCCAGAGATATTCTATGATTCTTCTCGGAAAAGCTGTGCTATTTTTTGATACAACATTAAGGGTTGGCAAGTTAAGTCAACCTACTTGTTCGATTGTGTGTAGCTGCAAAAAAAGGGGGGAGTGTCAAGAGAATAGCATAATTCTAGTTCGTTCTAGTCCTGTAGAAAAAGAACCTGCTTCAAGATGAATCATGAAAAGAGATTCATCACTTTTCTGAATCACCTTGTTTTGAGAATGTAATCACTGTTCAATGATGATAAATAATGTGTACTCTGCAATGTGTCTTATAGAATTTGAGATTACTTCCCACCATCACCACCTTGATTTATTGTCTTCTTATACTGAATGGTAACATCTCCTTAGTACTAATTATAGAGACGTGTCTCTATGCAGATGAGTCAGTTATAATGACTTTTTTTGTTCCTGCCTTTTGTGTCATCATGTTCCATATAGTAACAGATGGAGCAGAGTGATTGCAGTTAGTGTGAAAGGATATATACCTGTGATGGCGAACCTATGGCATGTGTGCCACAGGTGGCACACAGAGCCATTTATGTGGGCACGTGAGCCCCAGCTAAACCTACCTGCACTGTGCATGCATGCACCTCCCAGCTGATTTTTGGCACGTTTGAGGCTGTTTTCACCCTCCTGGAAGCTCAAGGAAAGCCTCTGCAGCCTTGGGAGGCTGAAAAACGGGCCTTCCAGAAATACTGGAAGTGCCTAAATGGGCCTGTTTTTTGGCCTCCCGAGGCTGCAAAGGCTTCCCTCAAGCCTACGGGAGGGCGAAAACGGCCTCAAACAGGCCAAAAATCAGCTGGGAGGCATGTGCATGCACAGTGCATGTAAGGAGGTGGGACATGCACATGGGGAGGGCGCATTGCATTGTGGGCACACTCTTTTGGCACACCACAGGTTTGCCATCACTGGTATATACAATGAACTGCTCTGGTATCTGTGCAGTCCTCAAGTCAAACTTTTGTAGTGGCATTAAATGATCTTCAAACTCAATCTATATAGGAGCTCATGACAACCAGCCCTCAGGAAGTCATCTATGTTCCAGAAGCAATTTTGTTCCTGGATGAGTTACACGTGGATACAATACACCATTCCACATTTGTGGGGATTTTAATGTCCAAAAGAAAGGTTCTTCTTCGAAGTTTTTTGAACAGATTTTCAACAGTTTGTATGAGTAGATAGCCTCTTTCATCCTTCGCCACCTATGCATGTAAAGGATAGTTTCCTGGGCTTGGTGATCACAAAAGGTAGTGAGCTTAAATTCTGTGTTGTATTACATTGCAATCTTCTAGACTGATTTCCAGTACATTCTTCCATTCCATCCTGCATCTTCTTTTTCTTCTCTTCATATCAATATCCAGAATATTCCAGAAGCTACATTTAGATAGACAGTAATCCAAGGCAGTATATTAGTGATGCTTCTGTTTATGAAATAACATCTGTCATCACTACTACCCTTTCCCCCTTTTTATGCTTGTTGCTCTAAATAATTTAGTATCACCAGTCATTTGTTCACTCAAGGTTCATCACCAATTTCTGATCTTTTCTGGATATATAAGAAAGAATCAGTCTCAGTACAGATCATTGGAAAATTCCCATGTTCACATCTTTCCATTTAAGGACTTTTCCTCTCTGAAATTTACTTCCCTAAGAGAACTGTGATCAGATTCCTAAGTCCATTTTTTTTGTTTAGAGAACTTTATACTTTTCTAGTTTAAATGATTTTGGCTTTTTGGCACTCTACTCATAGTATTATTGTGCACTTAAGTTCCCACACCTGTGTATCCATGGACTCAGTTCCCCAAATCCTAATCTATGAAGTTTCCGTTGAATAAATTAAAATACTAGAGTATTTTTAGGTTTGGAGGCAGTGCAGTGGGTCACTTAAACACTGGTGAGAACTCTCTGCTCCAGGTTCCCTTCCTGCAGTTGAGATATTGAGATCATGCGTCCCTTTCTCTACTTTGCAGAGCTAGTCAGTCAGCAAGAGTGATAAACAAGTCAGATAAGGAAAGCAATGGGACGCAGGTGGGAGGTTACTAGAGAAAGCCAGCTGGAGAGAGATCTGCAGCCAGGACAACTACTAATTGTTGAGAGACTAGATCTGAGTTTGAGAAATGAAAATGCAAAGTGATAAAAATGGTTTCAGTTTGCTTTGGGCTCTCTGGTGAATAAAAGTAGTAAAAGCCAGTTCAAAGTCCAAGTAAATAGTAACTCCTCTCAGCTCTCCCAGGTAAGCCAGACTTGTAAAGTCATATTAACATAATTTTGTAAGTCTGAAAATACAGAACTCCCACCATCACTTTTAAGAGTCTGATATGTAAAGGTGAATCTTTTTAAAGTTTCTTTCTGTGCCCATTAAGCAGTTTTTTCTGAGCATTCCTAGGCAGCATCTGTTCCCTCATCTCTCAGAGTCATTCCCACATACCATTACAAGCCAGATTCGTATTTCAATGGATAGAATTAATGAATTATGCCTTTAGGACAACAAATGTTCTTTTTTCCTCAATGCTAACACAAAAGAGAAAGAGAAAGGCACAGCTCAAGCAACTTCATTACATTTTTCCCTTTCTTGTACATATAGCATTGTTAAATACTTCAAAGGTTGTTTTTTTAGCTATAAATACTTTGCATCATTGCAGTTGTTGAGAATCTGTAATCAACAGTCATTTGACTGCTGTTAAAGGAGTCCCTTGAGAAATACAATAAGGTGTAAGTTAGCAGGGTGCAACCTGCTTCAAGAATGTAAATGAATAAGGGAAAATATTTTTGATACCTCTTTGACACATGAGAACAATTTTTGGCATCATTACCAATAAATTGACTTTTAAAAAGATTCTATCCTATCTTCCTGGCTGATTATGAAAAAAAGCCAGAACATTTCCCTAAATTTAATATTCACAAAAGAAACCAGAAAGCGTATTGTTCTCTTTCATGTGGAAATTGCAGCAAAAACAGAGCTAGGAGGGGAAAAGAAGGCTGTAAACATGTGAAAGATTTACAGAAGTAAAGATAAATGAGGACTGGGTGACAGGTAAACCTAATGGGACTTTGAGCATACTTGGTAAGTCATGCTTGAGAAAAGGAAAATCTGAGAACTTGGAGCTGTAGAGAGGGAAATAGAAATTGCAAGAAGAGAGCACTGTTTTTCAGCTGGAAAGTTTAGGATGATCTCCTACTGAACAGTTGAAATAAATTATAGCACTTTCCCAAAGCTCATATCAAACAAGAGTGAAGGAAAAGACATGGTAAGATTGGAGTCATGAGGAAGATCTGAAAATAACAGACTGGTGGAAAAATATCTGAGAGGGAACCCATCAGTCACTCTTGCAAAGCCATTTCCAAGGTTGACCACTGTTGTAGAGAAACTCCTATTGTCTGTTCCTATTCAAAATAAGCCTCTGATATTTCCTGGAAGCACAATGCTGTATCTGCAGAAGAGCTGAGAATTAATTGTACGTTTATTCTGCTATGTTTATTCTTTTCATGGAGTTGTCCATAGGAGAAGAGATAGGGGGATGGGTCAAAATTTTAAAACAAAAGTAAAAAAAAAAGGAGCAGGTTTTTAATTGCGTAATTGTAGCCATCATCTGGACACTTTTGTCTCCTGGCCTTGCTGCCCCTGGTTAATCTTCTATCCATCCATGTGCTTTACCATGGATTTCAGGCAGCCAAGCAGCAGCTCTCTTAAAAGACAAGCTCCCACAAAATACATCTCTTTGGTTTGGTAGGACTGAGTATGGAGAGAATGCATAAGGCTGGAGAAGTGAGATCCTTGATAGAAAGAAGGAAAGGTCCCTCTCTTCTTCAAACTTGTTGGATTGTGAAAGAGAGTTCAGATCTAAAGCTGCCCAAATTTCATTCTCGTTACAGTATTTCATATTTTTCTTCTTGCCCAACAAGTTCAACCAGGCATCTGAGTAAACTCTCACTGAAACCTCAAAACCTAGACTGACATAAAGCAGCTTCTATCCTCAAGATCATTAAAAGGGAATGTGGGAAGGATGCCCACAGAATTATTTTCTTTTCGTTTTTGCCTTGTCATTTCTTTTCTCATTCTACCCTGAAGTGGTTTCCTTTTGAAGAGTGTACCGCTCTCTCTAATCCTGACAGCACACAATCACATTAACTAGGTCAAATATAATAATCTGGGAAATAATAAATTCCCACCCATTTTCTGGAGAAAATACCTGGCCTCCTGTGAGCCTTTGGGACAGGTGAGATCTTACTAATTCACCAGCCTTCTCCCCTTGATCAGGCTTGCAAGAAGCTGTGTGACTTAGCCATTGCAGTAAATCAGTAGCAAGCACATTCTGTGTTGCCAGGTTTTGACAGTGAGCTCTGGATTAGAGAGGCTTTTTTGTTGTTATTTCTCTCCAGCTCTCTCCCCCCCTCTCTTTTTTTGGGGGGGGGAGGACAAGATGGGCAAAACAGGATAATTGACTGAGCTGTGGTTTTCACATTACACAGCTGACTAAGTAATTAGATTAACCTTATATATAATTGAATTTGTTGGGGGGTAAATCTAATTCTCTAGAGTTACTTAACTACATAAATTAACCCCTTTGGGATATTGTTATAACTTTAACTCTGGTTGATTCCTTTAAACATCTTGTGGGCGCTGGCCCACTATAAACGGATTGAATCCATTACTGTTGATCCAGATGAAAAATGGAAGAATATTTAGAAGCAAGTTTTAGATTCATGGATTACAAAACAAAAATCCTTGAAATATTAAACACTGAACTATAAATGCATTTGCTGCTGCCATATATATTAGCTGTGAACAAAATATGACAATACACACATACAATGTCATTCCTGATCTAATCTATTGAATAGTAGACATTCAGTCTGTACTATAATATAGCATTTTTATTATACATATTATTTGTTTTAAATCTAACTATACTTACTGTTTTCTGATGCATACTGTATATATACAGCTGTATGTAATAGTTCTATTTTTGGATGTTTTACTGTATCTGGCCTTATGTCTGTAATAAAATGTTTGATTTTGATAATGTATAGCATTTCACAACTTGGTACCCTCTAAAACAGGGGTGTCAAACTCGTGTTGTCACGGGGACATCACATAGGGACTTTTTTCCCCTTTGCTAAACTGGGTGTTGGTGTGGCCAACATGTGACTCATCCAGCCCATGGGCCAGGAGTTTGACAGCCCTGTTCTAAAAGTATGCACTTCTGCTCCCAGAATTCCCCAGCCAGCAAGGCCACTGTGAGAATTTTGATAATTGATGTTGGGAAAAGCTGTTACAAAAAAAGCATACATGAGAAGGAAGTGTAGGTAGAAGAAGGAAAGACAGAACCAATCCTACTAGTCCTATAAATTGAATGGGTTTATTCCATTATTAGCTGCAATAAATCTTTATGAATTAAATTTTCAACAATTGCTTTTGAAACATGATGAAATCTGTCTGTAACTGAGCTTTTCAGATTTGGCCCAAACTTTTAAAATGAATGACAGCATCCTGTCATTCCTAAGGTGAATTATCTTTTACTAGGTCCTGGTCAACCATAGTGAGCTTCTATATAAAACAAAACAAGCTTTATTTTATTTCCATGTGGCAGTGCTCTTTATTGTTAAAAGTCTCAAGGTTTTGTTCTATTTTGTTAATTTAATAAAAGAATAAAATTACTGCCGTTAGTCAATTACTATTTTCCAGTGCTTAAACTAAAGGGATATGTTATAGATGGAAATTGGCTATAAATGCTATAAATGCAAAATGACCATAAAAGGGTGACTGACTGGTCCTAATAGCTTCCTACTTGTGACTGTCACATTGTATAGTATATCTTAAAAAACAAAAACAAAACACAGCAGATTTATGCACACATACATGGGGTATGTACGTTCCATTGAAAAGTCAGTTAAATTTATTTTTAAGGAATCAGGTATAAGGTTGGGTTTTGTTTCCTTGTTCTTTTTTAAAAGAACATCTCTACAAAGTGACAAAGATGATTACAAAGCTGCCTGTGACCCATTCTTTCCTCACTTGTAAAATGATATTTCAGAAAGTCTGATCTTTCTTCTTTGGACTGTGAATTTCTGCCGATAATAGCCCTGGTTACTTGTTTCAGAGAGCAAAAAAAAAAAGATTGGCAAAGTTTATGTCCTTTGCTTTTCCCCACACTCTGAGCAAGATGTTAGAGACAAGGAAGTTGACAAGGAGTTTGCATGAAAGAAGAAATATTACTGTAAGATGTTTGCTGGCTTCTGTGGATAAACTTAGGCACTGACCTAAATATGATTCTAGGTCACTGTAATTTCTGTATGATGCTAAAAAGCAAATGATTAACACTGATTTGATGCTAGGGCAACCTATATAGGTTATAAAAATATTTTATCGTTTGGATTTTTATAATCCAGATATGATAGCCCTATTGACATGGATCTTGATTGGAGATTACGTTCTCAAACTGCAGACTATTTTATAATTATATATCCACAGTAGAATGGGGAACTGTCTATAAAAGATACACTTCTTACTTTATATTTTTCCTTGTGGGCATCTTATTTAAGCTCATAAGGCTTTTAATGTTGGCAAGTCTTGTTTTCTGTTTTTCCATTTCCTTGTATTCAAAACAATAGATCCTCTGTGAATACCACAAATTGTATGTGATCTGCAATACTAAGAGATACCAGAGGATGGTGTCCTTGTGTCATTTTTTAAAACTTGCTGTCTTCCCACAGCTTGAAAGCTATTGTTAAAAAGTATTTGGTAGGAGAATTCCATCCTCTTTGCTATTCACATTCATACTTTTTAAATGATCCCAAGAAAATGAATATAAACCAACAGCTTTTTAAAGTTAAAATTGGTAATACAGTATTTATAGGTTTTTATTCATGCATGAAGGCCAAAGGTATCCATCAGAAGCATTTCAGGGTTGTTTTAGGATATTTTCAATACTAACCCTTCAAAATACAATTCACCACCATTTTCAGATGAGAACAAGGAACAAGAATGATTGCCTACACTTAGGCAAGAAAAACCAAAAGTACCTATATAGACTGGGTGAAACCAGGCTCAATAGCAGTAACTGTGAGAGGGATCTTGGAGTCTTAGTGGACAACCAGCTAAATATAAGCCAGCAGTGTGCAGCAGCAGCCAAAAAAGCTAATGCAAGCCTAAGTTGCATTAATAGAGGGATACAATCAAGATCAAGTGAGGTGCTAATACCACTCTATAAAGCCTTAATAATACCACACCTAGAGTACTGCATCCAGTTTTGTTCACCACACTATAAAAAAGATGTTGAGACTCTAGAAAAAATACAGAGAAGAGCAACCAGGAAGATTAGGGGACTGGAGACTAAAACATACGAAGAATGGTTACAGGAACTGGGCTTGGCTAGTCTAGTAAAGGAAGGACCAGGGGAGACATGATAGCAGTCTTCCAATATTTGAGGGGCTGCCACAGAGCTATTTTCTAAAGCACCTGTAGGCCAGATAAGGAATAATGGATGGAAACTGAACAAAGAGAGATTTAACCTGGAAATAAGGAGAAACTTTCTGACAGTGAGAACAATCAACCAGTGGAACATCTTGCCCTTGGAAGTTGTGGGAGTGTCATCACTTGAGACTTTCAAGAAGAGATTGGACTGCCATTTGTCAGAAATGGTATAGGGTCTCCCGCTTGGGCGGGGGGTTGGACTAGATGACCTACAAGGTCCTTTCCAACTCTGATTATCTGTTAAAGAGGCTACATCTGATTATCTCTGAGCTGCCACAGATATTGCACTGTTAAAGGGAAATAAAATAATTTTCTCTCTCTCTCTCCCTCTTCCTCTCTCTCTCTTTCTCTCTCTCTCTCTCTCTCACACACACACACACATACACCTTCCCCAAGTAGGTATTTTTCATGTTGTATGTGTTCTGTCTATTTGCATGCAAAAAAAATTCTAAGAAGTTCCTATATAGGCAGAAGTGAAAAGTCATCAAGTACTCTTCTTTTTGAAAATCTTGAAGCCCAAAAATAATTCCAAAGACAGGGTTTAGTTTCTGCAAAATCAGTAACTTGGGTGGGGAATGTAAGTAAAATTCTGCCTGCGATGAATGGCCAATTGAGTCCCCCGATGACGAGCCTACTCTGTCGCAGCCCCTGACCTCTGGAACCAACTGCCCCTGGGGCTCCGCCTGGCCCCTGACCTCCGCACCTTCTGCCATGATTTGAAGAGCTGGTTGTTTGACCAATCCGGGCTGTGACCCTCTTTGGGCGGGGTGGTTTTATTTTAATATTTAAATTGTCTTTTGGGCTTGTTTGGTTTAATTTTCTTTTAATTATTTATTGCTGTTATTTATTGTTCTTGTTTTTAACTGTGAGCCGCCCCGAGTCTTCGGAGATGGGGCGGCATACAAGTCCCAAAAATAAATAAATAAATAAATAAATATTATATTGGCAAACAAACAGTTTGAAACAGTGTGATGCAAGACCAGAGCAATTCTGAAGAACACTTGAGAGTTCACAAAGACAAGGATGCTCTGACCCAAGCCTCATTCAGAGCAAACAAACACCAAACAGAGATAAAAGCAAAACCTTTTTAATGCTTCTCTGTGAATTCCATTCATTCACAGTAGCTATTAAAACTAATTGTCCCAGATAAGAACAAGCCTTGCCAAGGTTGTGCAAGTCTGCCAAGAACACTAGAGTAAATTACAAGGAAATATTCAAAACCAAAAGTCTCCAAATACAAACCAGGATAGTCTGAACTTCCACAAGACTTGAAGTGCAAGAACTTCTTTGCTTCCTGCAAAGAATCCCACCTCTGAGGGCTGGCTTTTATCCCTTAAGGGACGGGCCATCACCTTGCAGATTTATTTATTTATTTATTTATTTATTTATTTATTTATTTATTTATTTATTTGACTTGTATGCCGCCCCCTCTCCAAAAGGACTGGGGTGGCTCACAACTAAAACATAGCAATAAATTATTTACCTAAAAACAAATTAAACGAAAAACGAGTCAAATACAAAATTTAAAACCCCAAGGTTAAAACAATCATCAAACCTTACTCCCAAATTGCCCAAGCTCTTTCCTTCGAGCAGCCCTGTGCGCACGCGCACTGGGCACAGGCTCCTCAGGGTCCTCTGCATCACTGCTGCCAGCCTCCACAAGCTCTGAAGGCAGCACTCCACTCTCTGATAGTCCTGGCCCCATCCCTGCATCACACGTAGGCCCCTTATCTGAGTCCTCGCTCTCCAAGACCTCAGCCATCTGCACCTGCTGCTGGCGAACCACAACAAAGGATGATAAACAAGAACCAAGAGACATTAGAAGATCAAAACCTTCTAGAAAAATGCTGACAGATTCGGGACAAAAAAGAAACAATACAAAGCAAGAGCATCCAGGAATCCATTGTGGCAGACACTAGGCTATAAAATAGGCAATAAAGTGTGACAAAAATATATGAGAGCTGTTTCAGAATATTTTAGAAACTGCAATTATCAACCACAAGGTATCAAGGGAGTCCTAAAAGTAATGATTTTCTGTGAATAGCCCGAACAACCATATGAACATATAGTGTGGATTTTTCCTAGGTAAAGAACCAATAAGGATGATATGGGGTATATTTCCAAACACAAAATCATGTTAAAGTGATAAATAACTTCCACATATTGGGAAGTTTGTCAGCAATCAAAAGCCACCATTTAGAAGTTGCCCAATAACCAAGAAGCCCAAGGCCTTGCTTCTAAGGAAATAAAACAAAAAGCAAAGAGCAAACCATTTTGGATGTATGACAATGTTAAGTATCAACAGAAAGGCTAACAACATTGCTGAATCTATGTTAATCTTACCAAAACTTCAATACTGAAACAAAACTAGCATTGCATCATATTTGATACTGAGGCACACTATCTCTTCCAAAAGAACCTATAGAGCAGATTTGGTCATTGTACTTTATTTTAGGTATAAAATCATTTTAACAAAATTGTGTAGTTTTTCCCTGAATTCATGACTTATGAACTACCCCAAACTCTAAAGGGCCACAGGGTTTTTTTTTAATGCAAATTTTGCAGCCAAGCTAAAAATAAGTAACTCTGTTTTAAATTCAGCAGAAAGCATAGGACCTTGGCTATCTATTCTAACTGGTATAGAATCCATAGGCTTATAGAACAACAGGTGATTTTATTTAGATCAGTTGTGTTAGCCACTGGAGATTAGAAGAAGGTCAATATTTTTGCAGATACCTTTGCACCAGAAATAAAACCTTATGGATTTTACAGTATGCCTGACAGCACTATGTGCAAATTTCTTAATGCAAAGTGAGAAGTTCATTCTTTCTCTTGCTGGTGTACCTGAGGCCATCTTCCTAAGAACTGGAGAGTTCTCTCATTTCCTATCAGACTACAGAAAATATTAAATGTACATCATAATGGTCTGAACCAAATTTCTCTCTTAAAATTGTATAAGATCAGGGTAACCTTGTTCCTTCTAGTCTGATCAGTCAATATATTAAATACAGTTCCACTATAATATAACGTACTAATAGTGTAAAGGTTTGTGTTGTTCAGTAAAATGATTTTGAAATAAGGCTAAGATTCAAACATATTAAACATATATCTTTAAATATGATGGAATAAGTTTAAAGTGAAATCTTGATGGGTTCGGTGCTTGATCAACCTTCCCTGCATCAAGAAGTTAAACAGGATCAAGTTAATAGTAGGATGGTTGATGACCCATGGCTGGGCACAAAAGCAACACAGCAAGATTGCTGCAACTTTTATTGCTGCAACTTTTCCTCACAAAGGTCCCACAGTTCACTGTAAGTCCAAGAGCAATACTCCAAACACACACATGCATCTCCACTAGTTCCTGGCTGCTGTGAGTCCAGAGAAACTTGGTTCCAGGGAGTCCTCTTCGCACGGAGGGATCGTTGGGACTGGCACAACCCAAAGCAGAGCTGTGTTGCTGAGTACTTGCTCATGGCCAGGCCAGACAAAGTAAGGAAGTCGAAACCAGGCAAAGCAAGGCTAAGCACAGTAAGACAAGGTAGCAAGATGTTGACAACTGCAAGCATGGCTGAAAAAAGGCAACACTTGTTCCCGACAAGCACCCTTCCCCATGGCATCTTCTAAATCTTATTTCCTCAGTGAGCCTTGTGATGAGGGGTGGGGTGCCCTCCTCCCTGAGCTGTTGGTTTGCCCTGCACTGATTCCACCTCCTCTCCACCTTCTGCACTTGAGGATCAGGCAGGGGAGGCAATCGCTTCTCCCCAGAACTCTGTCACTCCTCTGCTCTGCTGCCTACTCTTTCCCTCTCCTCCTCCCTTGCTCAGTTGTTCCATGTCCTCTCTCCAATGCCGGCCACCCCTCCAAGCCCCAAGGGACCTGGGAGTGCCTTGTCCTGTTCCCCCGGTCACTCCTCCAGGGTCAGAGAGGCTATGCTATCCTGGTCCATCAACCCCAGCTTCGTCTCGTTGTCCTCCTTGGACCCAGGGCTATGACAGGTGGGATTTTTCCAGGAAACACTAGGACTGTGGGTAGGATCAGTGTTTATAGATATAATAAAACTATTTAGCTGGGGGGAAATTTCATCCATAAAAGTATTTTAAAATCTACTGGCACTTCCAAATTGTCAACTGAAAATATGCCTTAAATCCAGATAGTTTTGTTTTATGGTTCAGTGTTGCCTCCTTTATTCTGTCATATGTATGCATCAATTATTCTCATTTAGGCTGATAAATCACTGGAATACCAGGCTGTTATCTCAATTAGTCATGAAGAAGTTTTTATCTATGGTCAGTTTGTTAGAAGGCATTTTTTTCCTTTATAAGTAACAACTTCAGTTAATTAATTGTAAGCAATCTATTCATATTCCAATGTCTGCTGTATCCTAGATAAGACAGAATAATAAAAACATTTCCTTCACATTTCAAATAACAAGAGATAAGGATATCTTCTGAGAATTGAATGCACAGAAGAACCAAAGATAACAAGCAAAAGATGGTGCATTAAAAATGTTTCAGGATCAACTACCTTCACAGGAGAAACTCATCCGTCATCAATTGTGAAGCCAATACGCTCAATGCCATACAGATGGTTGTATTGTTAAAAGCATGCTCAATTTAAGAATGTTGTTAGTTATTTCACATAATTTTCCTTTCATCATTTCATGGAGACTGCATCAAGGAACAGCTTAGCTTTGGGAATGAGAATGATAAAACCAGAAAATCATTTATAGTAAGTACATTAATATTCAGCCAACTTGATTACAATCTATTCATCCCGGCATCTGAAATGCCATTCATGGTAGTTTGTGGCATATTTCTGGCATGGTCTGAATTTAGTGGTTTTGTCTGCGCCCAAAACCAGGGAGACATGTGGTGATTGTTCCAAGCAGTTCTTTATTGTTCCATACTTCTAGACAGAATCTTGCCAAACTGAAGCATTTTATTGTCTTCATCAAGCAAATACTTTGAAAACTATTATAGAGGGGCTGTCATCAACCTCTTTCTCTCACAGAAAATATCTGGACTTATTTCTGTCTTATTCCTCTGGAATGCACCCCTTCTCTCCTGGGAATACAGCCTGCTACATTCTATCACAGGTTTGCTGATTTAAGTTCAGGACCCTATCATTGTTGAGGAATATTGGACTAGAAAAAACAGGTTAGTTGATGTAGAAGATGACCAGACTGAGCCTGAGGGCAGGGTCAAATGCACCATGTGGAGTCCCTAAGCCCCAGAAAGAGACCTAAATCCAGCCCCACTTGAAGTCTATTGCTTTTATTTTACCAATTTGCCTTAACTATTAGTAGATCAGAGTCTTGTATATGCTGCATGGAATAAACTCACAGTGCTTTTGAAATCTATCCTGGTTCCTAGTTTCTTGTGCTTGACAGTTGATGGGAATAATGGGTTGCTTTATTCACATAGAATGTGTAACTGGCATGGTATTATACTGTAGCAAATAAACAGCCATGATATTAATTATATCCATTGCATTATATAATAGGAATGTGGATTAATGAGTGGAAAATTCTGGTTTTCGGTTAGATAATTGGAGGGGGGTATTTTGCTAACCTACAGATTTGTTGCTGACATTTCTTTTAATTTAATGTAAATAATTTTGAAATTTTGGTTTACATATTTTAGATTAAATGAATAAGCATAATTTTGTAAAAGAAGCTCCTTCAATCTTCACCAACCTTATAAATACCAAATTAATAATTGGTTGCATATCTTGAAATAAAAAAGATAATTTATTCTGATTTTCTGATAGGCATTTGAGGTTAAGTTCAAACTTCAAAGTAATAGGTTCATAACATTCTCATAAATGAGCACATGTGTGTCTTTCATATGAAGTTCCATTTTGTTCTCTAGTATAATGTAAGCCTTTTAGTAGTGTATTATCTGAATTAATAATAAATATTGATATATAGACAATACCTCTGTTAATTTAAATGATGAGGGAAAAAATACAAACTTGCAAATTAATGTCAACCAATATAGCAGGTAATATTCATTTATTGTGTCTGGCATTATACTACTCAAGTTTCTAACCAAACTCAGATTAAGAGACACCAGTAACATGCTGTGGATAAATTGGCTGCCAAATTTTTTAAAAATGAGATTGAGACAAAAGTAACTAAGTGGCTAATGATATTGTTTGATGACTGTCTAATACAGCATCTGGAAGGACAGAACACATGGGAAATAAATGTGACACTGTGTTTCTGCCTGGCTGTGTGATTAAAGAGAATAGCATGAGCAATACTTCATGAACATTCATTTTGTCTGTGCATGTTGGAACTGGCCCCCAAAGTAAATTTGCTTCTTGAGAAACTTGATCTGGCAAAGCTGCCTATTCCCATTTAATGAAGAGACAAGGTCTCTTTCTGCATAATTCCCTCCCCACTACTTCTTCACCTTGAACTGAAGAAGCTTCTTGGATGAGAAGGAAAACATCTTCAAAAAAACCCAAAGAAAATCTAGTTGCCTCTTGAAAAAGCATCTTTGGGACAACCACGATGTGGGTGATTGAATTTCCCCACAGACATTTGTATTCACACATTTGGAAAGATGCTACAATATCTAATACCCCACTGAGAACCCATTTTACTGTATTATTAAAGGTATCTTCCTTTCTGGTTCTGAAGTCAGTAAGAACTTGCTTCTATATGTGAAGCTGCTGATGCAACAAGGCACATCAGTTTGGAGGAGAGAAGCAAATTGTATGTTTTCTCCTGACAGCAGCATTTTTCTAATTCTTGCAAAGCTTGATACTGATGCCAGAGGGTACAATATCATGAGTTTCATTCATGGCTCATATTTAAATGATTATCCACTAAGTCTCCAAGATCCCTCTCACAGTTACTACTATTGAGCAAGGTACCACATATACTGTATCTGTGCATTTTGTTTTTCTTGCCTAAATGTATACCCTTATTTTTTTCACCATTGTGTTAGATAGTGCCCAATGTTCAAGTCTGTCAAGATCCTTCTGTACCTTAAGCCTATCTTCTGGACTGTTGGCTATTCCTGCTAGCTTGGTGTTGTTTGCAAATTTGATGAGTTCCCCATCTATCCCCTAGTCCAAATCATTAATGAAGATGTTGAAGAGTACTAGGTCTAAAACAGAGCCTTGGGATACCCCACTGCATACTTTCCTCCATGTAGATGCAGTTTCATTGAGGACTACACATTGAGTGCAGTTGATCAACCAGTTATGAATCCATCTGATGGTGATACTGTATAACCCACATTTTCCTATTTTATCAAGTAGTAGCTTATGGTCTACTTCAGTGGTTCTTAACCTTTTTGAAAGAATCGCCCCCTTGAGCCATTGAGGAAGTTGTCATCGCCCCCTTCCCCCAACATAACCTCCCCCTGCCACCTCTTAGCATCCCAAAGGGGGCCAGCAGAGGGGCGCTAAGAGGCGGCAGGGGGGCGGCATGTCAAACGTGGCTGTGGCAGCACGTAACGTGCCACTGCTTCCGCATTGGAGGCGCCGGCTCTGGAGCAGTGCTAGTCAATGGGTGAACCTGCAGGGCCGGCCGGCACCTCGAACGCCCCCTGTTGCCTCTTAGCACCCCTCTGCTGACCCTCTTGGGGATGCTAAGAGGCAGCAGGGGCGTTGCCGCCCTGCAGGCTCACCCCATTCACTGTTGTACTGCACCTGAACCGGCGCCTGTCCATCCATCCATCCAAAAGGTCTGTTTGTTTGCCTGCCTGCCTTCCTGCCTATCTACCTACCTGTCTGTCTTTTGTCTACCTACCTACCTATCTACCAATATAGATCTCTCTCTCTCTCTCCCAATATATCTCCCTCCATCACCCCCATATCGCACCCCTTCCGTTCCTTTGCCCCCACGTCGCCCCTTTTCTTTCCATCGCCCCTGAAAAACAAAATCACCCCTTGGGGGGCAATATTGCCCAGGTTAAGAACCACTGGTCTACTTTATCAAATGCCTTACTGAAGTCCAAGTAAATTCTATCCACAGCATTCCTCTGGTCCATTAATGTTGTCACGTTGTCAAAGAATGCACTAAGATTAGTCTGGCATGATCTGTTTTTGACAAACCCATGTTGGCTTTTGATGATTACTTTTTAGGAGACAAGATGATCTGGATTATGCTATCAATAGTGTGTTGAACAATCATACCCAATAACTATATAGCCCCACGTTAAGTTGGAGAAAATTTCAAATAGTGTATTGCATAATTCAGTTCCAGGTCTTCCGCTATTCAGTATGTTTATTAATGAGTTAAATGAAGGTTAAAAAATATCAAATTTGTAGATGCCACAAAAATAGGGCAAATAGCAAACATCTTAAAAGGCAGTCTACTGTATCACTACATGTCCCAGGATACATTGCAGCAGATAGAAAGAAGTACTTAGGAGAATAGTGGGGAAGGAAACAACATCAAAAACTGGGAGAGTTCAGTGTCTCAAGTATTATGTAATACAATGTTACAGTCTCTATTAAAAAGTCTCTAAAAAGATTCCAACAGACAGTATCAAAATTCCAAACAGTCTTGACAAGCCAAAACAATAGCATGAAAAATTTCAGGAGGAATTAATATAAAACCCTAATTTTGAGTAGGAAAGATCAAAGGCATAACTATAGTTGGAGGGGAATAGTGGGTATAGTCTGCATCAACAAAAGTATAGTGTCAAGAGTTCTTGTTGTCTATTCTGTGGTCAGACCACTGAGTATTGAATGCAATTCTGGGCACTGCATTTTAGGAAGGACACTGATAACAAGATCACGTTCAGGGCAATGGAACCAAAATAATAATAGGACTGGAAAGAAAAACATATGAGAAACATTTGAAGCACTGCAGGGAGACCTCCTCTGAAGGATTGTCATATAGAAAACAGGAGACAATTGTTCAGGGCTGTTCTACAGCAGGACATGAAACAATGGATTTGTTTCATATATTTCAGTTTGCAAGCAGGAAAATGTTCTAATGATTATAGCTGTGCAGGGTGCTTGGGAGTGTTGTCCTTCCTTGGAACTGGTTAAATAGGTGCTGGATAGGAATTCCCATTGGACAGAATGATGGACTAGAATCAGTGTTCCCCAACATGGTGGCTGGGGAATTCTGGGAGTTGAAGTCCACCAATTGTCGACATAACCAGTATTTTCTACACTGACAAGTGTAACAACACGATCCTGTTGAGTTAATTTGAACCAAGTCAGTTTGCATTCCTTCCTTTGAACCTGGGTATTATAACTGAGGCTGGATGGAGCTAAAGTTCCAGATAACTGCAGGTGTCAAGTGGCCCTCTGTTTAGGATTATAGACAGGGTTCTATTTCCAGGTCTACTCAAAAACCACATCTTAAATCTCGGACCTTCAAAACATGCTTTTACACTCTTTTTCCTCACAGTGTAGGTGGTTGAAGTTGGATGGTGCTGCAGTTTTGCTAAAGTTAAGTACATCTCAGCAATGCTGGTTGCTGCACAAAGGAAGACTACCTTACTTTCCATTATTGAAGAAAAGTGAAAAAAGAGTAATGAGGGTAATGGAACAAATCTACCAAATTTATTGTCCTGGTATATTATTTTCTTTACCATTTGTCCCTGAGTAGTTAGTAAATAAAATGAAATTAGATTGTCAAAAACTGAAGAGATTTGTTTCCTTTTGTTTATGTTCCCACAATGGAAGCATAATTTATAGGCAAGGGAATTCTTGACATAAAAATGTTAAACCTCAGAGCAAACTTGTGCCTCTTTCTTTCTTTCTTTCTTTCTTTCTTTCTTTCTTTCTTTCTTTCTTTCTTTTCTTTCTTTCCTTCCTTCCTCCTCCTCCCTCCCTCTCCTCCCTCCTCCTTCCTTCCTTCCTTCCTTCCTTCCTTCCTTCCTTCCTTCCTTCCTTCCTTCCTTCTTTCTTTTTTTCTTTCTTTTAGAAAAACATCATGATGGCTGACAATGTATACATTTCCCATACATCATGCATATGTTTGAAAGAGAATATTTATATATTTCTATGCAACTACAAATTCATAACTCCTCCTCATTTGTATATTCAGAACTTTGCAAAAT
Source organism: Naja naja (assembly GCA_009733165.1). Lineage (NCBI taxonomy): Eukaryota > Metazoa > Chordata > Lepidosauria > Squamata > Elapidae > Naja > Naja naja. The sequence goes on along the minus strand of CM019150.1, from coordinate 191,796,190 downwards.
CTCTGTGATTGGTAAAATAAAATTATACAGTTCAATTTATTCACCTTAGTCAAATAATCTTCCAGGGTGAGTAATGGGAAATATCAGGGGAAAGAAGAGACTGAACTTAGAACCCTGCTGTGAGGGTTTCCTTAGGGTTTTACCTTCTTCCAATTCCTGTTAAATATCTATATGAAACCAATGGGCATGCGGTGTATACTGATGATACTTAATTTCCTCTCCCCATTTCTGGTTGATCAAGCTATGCCATCAGTTCTTTCCCAGTATTGAGAGAGGCTGTGGGGATTCCAGGAAGGAAAGGATGGCTCTGAGCTAAATCTTAATAAAATTGAATAGCTGTGGGTTTCAGATCCCTAATTTTTTTTCATCTACCAGAAGAATGAATCTCTCTCTCTCTCTTCCCCCTCCCTCCTTACCCCCTTTCTCTTCTTTGTCTCCTCTAGTATTTATATCTATCTATTCCATCTATTCATCTGTCCATCTGTCCGTCCATCCAATTTATTATACACCCATTTTACCACAGGGTAACCAGTGGTGGGATTCAAATTTTTTTACTACTGGTTCTGTGGGCGTGGCTGGGTGGGCATGGTGTGGCTTGGTGGGCGTGGCTTGGTGAGCGTGGCTTGGTGGGCATGGCAGAGGAAGGATACTGTAAAATCTCCATTCCCACCCCACTCCTGGGGGAAGGATATTGCAAAATCCCATTCCCTCCCCACCCCACTAACCTGCTTTCCAGCTCCGTTCTCCTGTGCAGGGCAACAAAAAAAGACCCGGCTGATCAGCTGGGACTCAGGAGGCAGAGAATAGATGGGGGCAGGGCCAGTCAGAGGTGGTATTTGCTGGTTCTCCAAACTACTCAAAATTTCCTCTACCAGTTCTCCAGAACTGGTCAGAATCTGCTGAATTCTGAGGGTAACTCTGGGCAGCTTACAATATTATTTGAGGATTTTCTTATATTTATATATTTTTCAGATATGAATATTTTCTTATATCCATATCTCTTGCTGCAAGAGCAAATGGTGGCTGTGGCCTGGAGAGCCTTTGTGCAACGTATCTTGGGTGCCAGTTTTTTTTTTTTTTTAAATTCATATTTATATGCCACCCTTCTCCGGAGACTCAGGGCGGCTTAAAATTTTTGGAACACAACCCAATGCGCTCAGCAATAGCCTTCATTCCATTGTATATGCCTGCTTATTACTAGGGCTTTTTGGCGCCCCCAAGCGGCATTTTTACAAAGTCAGCTTATTGCCCCCAACAATCTTGGGTCCTCAATTTACCTACCCCGGGAGGATGGAAGGCTGAGTCAACCTTGAGCCTGGTGGGATTCGAGCCTGCACTAATTGCAGGCAGCTGGAACTAAGTGCTAGGCGTTTAACAGCCTGCACCACCAAGGCTCAGTTGTGCCCAGTCAGGATTTGGAGTCCCCACTGACAGTCATTCATCCCTTTGTCACATCCAACTAAAAATATACTTCTTGAGCACTGTATAAAAAACTTTCTCCCAGAGTACTAGATAAAGTGAATTCATTGTTTTGAATTATTGCAAATCTCCATGGATTTTCGAGTATTCTAGGCAAAATGAATATTATTTAATTGGATTCTTACTAACAAATCCTTAATCTCCAACATTCATTCTCACCAATCCTTAGTTTCTGTCTAAATGCACATATGCCTTTCCTTATCGATGTGGCATTTTCTTGTGGATGTCATTCTAAAGTTATTACATAATATAAAGTAAAATAAAGTGATATTTTGATGGCTATGGAATGAGGGGAAAGCAGCTTACCTTATACCAAATGTGTATGGACTTTAGCTCCAATCATTATAAGCCTCTAAAGGTTGGTAGGTTATTTATTATAAGAGTTTATAGCCATCGTATCATTTTTCAGAACACTAAGTGTCTTTCTGAACACATGAATTCATAGTCTGCACAGCATTCTAATTGTCATAAAATACAGATTCTACCCAATAGACGATGATCTGATATAAAATGCAGATGGGTAAAAATACAGTATTTCTGATCACTTACACAGACCCCCTCCAGAATCTTTCTCTACCTAGGAGTAGTTCAGAAAAAAATTCAATACAGAAAATTTCTGCTATAAATGAAAAGGTAAGACATGAAAGCAATATGGTTTGCTATATTTATCTATTTGCCTCTCTCCCACTCTCTGTCTTTTCTATTTATCATCTCTATTACCTATCTGTCTGTCTGTCTCCCTCTCTTTCATCTTGAGCTATCTACTATTACCTATCATCTCTCTCTCTCTCTCTCTCACACACACACACACACATATACACACATCATCTGCTACCATTTTAAAAGAAGAAAAATAGCTAGCAAAAAGAAGGAAGTAGAAAAGATAAAAAATATTCAGAAAATGGCTAATGGTTGGCGTGTCATTCTCCATCCCCCAAAAGAGATACAATTCTTTATTTTCCACACATCTAGGCAACTCTTGTTAGAGAGTAAAAATACAGCTTCCATAAATCCCTGCTAATTAGAGGTGGTAAACCATGCTTTTCTTCTGCTGCATACTTTGATTAAATAAAACCCAGAAAATAATCTAAGAAACCTCTTTTTATTTACAAAAATAACAAAACCTAACGGACTACATTACCGGCAGGTTAACCACACACAGGCATATATAGAATGTACAGGAAGTTACAGGAAGTGAAGAAAAAAAACTTTTGAAGCATGCGCAGTAAATCAGAAATCACAAGACAGTCTTATCTATCTATCTTATTATGGAGACAAGATAACAAATGTTCTAGCAGGCTTTGAATAACTGCATGCAAATATTAGCCTAAGAGCTTAGCAGACAAATCACAAAAAACGTAGTGACAACCCCTTCTTTGTCTGTTGAGCGAACATCAGGTAAGGCACATCTTCTCACGTAGATATTTGTGCTGAGCAGCTGGAAGTGGTTTGTTGAGCATATCAGCAATCTGATCAAGTGTGGACACATACTGTAATTTAACAAAACCTTGTTTAACTAATTGCTTTATGTTCTTATAACGAATGTCAATGTATCTGGACCTAGGACCTGTGAAACGTGTTTCGGAAATATAAACCACAGATTCGTTTTCCTCCATCATGGTGATTGGCTGGATTGGGCGTGTCCAGATATCTCTGACTAAGGCATCAAACCACGTTAGAGAACTACATGCATCTGAAACACAAGCATATTCAGCTTCAGTAGATGAACAAGAGATGAAGTTCTGTTTACGCACATGCCAGTAAACAGGACATCCATTTAAGAACATCATATAACCTGAAGTACTTTTACGTGACTTCTTATCATTCGCCCGATCAGAATCTGCATAACAACATAATTCTGCATAATCAGTATGTCGGTTCTAACAACTTCATATTTTTAGTGTGCTTTAGGTATCTCAACAACTTCTTAATGCATAACCAATGAAACTGTTTTGCTTTACCTACGTGTCATGACAAAAGATTAACACTAAGTGCAATGTCAGGTCTAGTCCAACTACTAATGTATAACAATGACCCAATTACTGAACGATAAAGTGTTTGATCTTCACAATCAGGACTTGGTTCATGTGCCAGATTATGAAAATCTGTTTGCATAGGTATGCTAGCTGTTTTAGCATCCTTCATATTGCAATGATGCAACAGTTGTTCAATCTTATCCTCTTGTGAAAGACTAAACCCCTTCTGAGTTTTGGTAATCTGAACACCCAAATAAGTGTTAATGTAACCTAAAGATTTCAATGTAAAATATTTCTGCAAGGCTTTAGCAAAATTCTCACTCATTTGCTTATTTGGACCAATATAAACAATATCATCAACATAAACAAGAATTATCTCATATATATTCTCAGATCTTTTTGTGAACATGCATTCATCAGTTTTGGACTTAATAAAGCCCATTGAATTTAGTTTGTCAGTAAGACATAAGTACCACATTAAACCAGACTGTTTCAGACCATAAAGACCTTTGTTTAGGAGCCAGGTATCCCCTTCTTGCTTTTGAACCCTGGAGGACCTTTGACATAAATTTCTTCATCCAGGTCAGCATTTAGATAAGCTGTTTCAACATCAAACTGGAAAACTTCTAAACCAAGAATAGTTGCAGTGGCTAAAGCAATTTTCAGGCTCTCAGTCTGAACTGTCGGTGAGTAAGTATTTGTGTAGTCCTCAGGATAACGTTGAGCGAAACCCTGAGCTACAAGTCTGGCCTTGTATCATGACTCACCATTTGGCTTCTTTTTAATTCTATAGACCCATCTAGTGCCAATAACTTTCTTATTTGCTGGAGGACTTGCAGGCGTAAACACCTTGAGTTTCTTTAGACTGTCCATTTCAGCCTGCATTGCCTCATACCATTTCTCTTGCTCTGAATTAGGAAGATGCTTAATTTGTGTGAACTTGTCAGGAGGAAGTGTAACAGCACAAATCAAAGGTAAAGGTGCTTTTGTCAATTGCCATGAATATTGCTTCGGAGGGATCCCCTTCGTGACCCTCTCGGAACGTCTCGGAACAACGGTCCATTCTTCTTCTGTTTTGTCCTCGTCTTTCTCATAGTTGCTAGCATCAGCATCAGCAGCTTGCAAAGACGGAACATCTGGTGAGAAGCACTACCAAGGCTGAGCCTGAAATTGAGATCTGGCCATTGAGTTCAACCCTAGCACCATCACTTGTTCCTAGTGTTTTTATTTTATTTTATTTATTTATTTATTTTGTCAGTTGCTTACAAGATAATAAGTATAAGGATAAACATAGTTGTGAATACATGAAATGAATACATATAAGAAAAATAAAAGAAACAATAGGACAGGGACAGTAGGCACAGTAGTGCATGCCCTCTACTATTTAATGTTATTCCCACACTATGGCAGGGTCTGCTTGTTGGCAAAGTTGTCTCCATTTGGATAGATTCAAGGCATCTTCAGCACAATCACTACCACTCAAAAAGGCCCCTCACACTGTCCCCCAAGGTATGATTGCCCCCATGGCTCAGTGTTCCACAGGAGCTGCTGCATGCTGCTTACCATTAGGTAGTGTTCTTTTTTTTCTATTGACAGACCTTGTGGCTGATCTGGCCTTTGTTCCTGAAGTGGCTGTGCAGAATACTTTTCTGTGGCATCTGCAACCTTCAAAAACTGTGCAAAAGGGTGCCCCATTCTTACACAATTTTCAGGGACTCAAGCAATTGAGGCAACACGACACACATCCATTCTCTCCCAGACACTGCAGTCTCCAAAAATCACATGGAGAATGGGACATGGTTCCAAGAATACTGATGACCTGGTTGTTCTCCCAGGATCAAAGTGATTGTGGACTCCTTTTTGTTCTTTTATCTACTTGTTTTGTTGCAATTCATTTCTTCCTTTTTGAATACTTTGGACATCTGATCAGTTATATTTTATATGTGCTTTTATAGGTATATTAGTTGTGAGTCACCCAGAGTCACTTGGGAATTGGGTGGCCTATGCATTAGATTAATTAATAATTTAAATTATATATCTGTCTATAACCAAAAAGAGGTAATGAGACCAAAATTTTCCCTTATGAAATATAAAATATACAAAGAACATTAAAGTATCATCCTACTACTATGCAAGCTCCTAAAACTGTCCAGACCCAAATTTTCACATTTTGCTCTTCGTCACCCTTTGAGTACTTTCTATCAACCACCATTGCAGTACACATAACAATCTTGCTTTCTTCGTTTACTTTCTTTAAGTACAATTGTCATTTTCTTTTTATAAACATTCATGCCTATTTTTCTCTTATCCTAATTTTTGCAGCAATTGTTCTCTTTTAGGCTTCATTGTAATCTATAGCTCTTTCATTTATCATTCCAAGGACCCTTTTTCATATTTTCCACTACTGTAGCATCTTATTTCTGCAGCACTTTGTAAATTTTAATACAACTGTTTTTACTCTGTTGAAAGCATATTCCATATCTCATTTCTATTTTAATTCATTTTGTTAAGCAGTAACATCTTCTAATACTTTTTCATATCCCACTCATATTTCCTCACAGTCAATTACTTTTAATCTAACTACTTTCCTTCCCTTCCTTTTCTTTTATGTTAATTTTTCCTCAATATTCATACCTGAAACTACCAAGAAACAGTCTGTTCTAATTCAAAACTTTGTATCCTTCACTCTGTTTTCATCATAAATAGCTAATCAATCAGGCTTTCAGATTTATATTCATTCCTTTGCCATGTGTATGCATGAATAAGACATATGCTTAAACCACTTATTCAAAAGTGGCTTCTTTCTGAGCTGATATTCCCACAGCTATCACCATTCTCAATTACAAATGGGTCTTTGAATGGCCCAATCACTTTTTCATCTCTTCCCAGCCATTCATTCATGTTACCTTACTCCATATTTTTCTTTGTGAACCAGGAATACTAACCACTATTTTACAAAGTTGGCAATATCATTGCAGAGGGAGTCTTATTTACAGCCATCTAAAGAGAACATTAGATTTTTGCGGAGAAAATATAAAGATTTCAACCTCTCTGTGAGTGGGCTTCCTCTCATATACTGTAATGGAATTTATGCATCTTCTTTTGTATCAACTACAAGCCTCCCAAATCTGTTTCAGTGGGCTTCCTGATCGCCCCCCAAAACATAGATGAGTATTTGTGTGGCAAGAATTGCTATTGCGTGTGTATAGTACATAATTTCTTGGCTTATTTAGGCTTCTTTAATAATCACAATAGTTAGGTGCCCTCATTAAACCAATCTGACTCGCATTACAAGGTACATGATGATGACAGAGAGAGAGAGAGAGAGACAGACAGACAGACAGACAGACAGACAAACAGACAGACACAGAGACAGACAGACACAGAGAGAAGTAAACTACTAGCAATTTTTGGGCTGTACAAAAACCACCTTGTTGCCACATACAGACCATGTATTGTGAATTATTTGCTACTGACTTAATATAGATGTGTAAACACAGCAACTATGTGTATCTATTTGCAGAGCATATGCACTTACTATGTCACCACTATAAATATCTTTATCTTGTTGTCCCATCTTTTCTCCAGATGCAGAAGAAACATAGAGGTCTTCTCTGGATTTTGTAATGGGACAATTCTGAAACTTGATATGACATTACAGTCAAAACTCCACCCTTTTCTGAAATTTCAGGCAGCATGACACATTGGTCTTCTCTTAGTATGTTGCTTGTTAGCTATTGTCAAGTAAAACAAAACCAAAATATAAACAATAGAAAAACAAATCTTATGAATGAAGCAAGTTATCACATTGGGATTTCTAACCTTCTTAAAACACTAAAAGCTATATCCTTCTCTTTCAGCAGATGTTTCTGCTGCTATTACTCTTTCCATGCCTATTGTTTAGTGTATGCTTTATTACCCTGGCATTGCCATGGTAACTGGGCAGAAACTGAAACAGCTGCCCAAAATGATTTCTATCCAGCCACAATAATACTGAATTGACCTGTCAGTCTTGACATTAAAGGAAGCAGGCTTGAAAGTAGGGTTGACAGAAATAATTACCACGATGGTTGTGTTATGAGGGGACCACCAGTTACAGGCCCGGAAACTGTTTTAATATCAACAGTGTGATTACTATAAGTGGGGGGTTTATTTTATCTACAAGTGATTTACTTTCCAAGATAAATACTCCAGTGAAGTCCAGACAAAATCACTAAGAGAAATCTATCTCACCTTGAGTGCAGAGGAAACAATTGATTTACTCTGGAAAATGAATGAAAGTGGGTCTTCATGCTTCCTCAAACATTTTTCTCCTTCCAAATAATCAATTATAGCCAGGAAGAGTCCTCAGGATATGCAGCAAAATACAAGTATCATCAACGAATTTATCTTCTTAAAAAAGAGGATGAAATATGTTGACTTAATTACCACCTGTCTCAATTAATCAGAGTAATCCCTGGCACTTAATTAAGGATGATGATAGATTTTATAACAATTCTCTTAATTTGTTCTGTTGATGCTCTGATTTCATATCAGATCCATGCTTCTGAAATGCATTCTTTAAATGATGATTAAAAATATGAATATACAGTGATCAAAATAACAATGAAAACAGAAAATCAATCAATCAATCAGGAGACACCTGCAAAAAAGAGCAAGAAATACATATTATTTGAAAACAAAATATATGTAATTTTAAGAAATGATACACAAGTTAAACTTCCATTTTCAGCTGTTTTTAAAAAATGTTTATATAGGGATAAATAATCTATTAGGAACTGCACTCACATAATCTTTATTTACTCAATGAGCAGCACAATATAAGCAGAGAGACATTTCAACCCAGCTGCAAAACATCTCAAATAGGAGAGGAAAGCAGCCCAACAGAATATATTACAATACTAAAAAAATCTATAAAACCACAATTAATATTAAAACTATAAAGAAACTAAAATCAGGACAAAATAGTTGCTAAAACAAAACAATTAACAGTATAACTACAAACTATAGTACTATGAAACTAAAGAAAAATAGCCAATTAAATCATCCTTGTACCAGCTTTGCCTTATTTCCATTGTGGCTATACAAAACTTAGCTATCGACTGAGCGATAGGTTTCAAACTAAAAGAAGCTTCACAAATGCTTGTCTGATTTTCCAGCATGCCTGCATAATAGGTAAATGGCTTTGTAAAATTTAGGGTAGCACTATGTGGATGTTTCTATCTCACTAGCACTATGACGGCATGTATTCAATGGAATTTACCTGGCTCCTTTTAGGGTTAGGTGAGGATTAGGGTTGGGTTAGGGTGGGAATAATGTTTCAGGTTGGGAAAACTTAGAGGATATAAATAATTTGTTGTAACAAATTTTATATAATGGGGAATTTCAACTAACTCATCACATTCGTATCCCAGATCTTAGAATGAATGAGCTGGAAGGGACCTGGGAGGTCTTCTAGAGAAGACCTCCCAGGAGAACCTATAGTGTTCTTCACATATTTTATAATCTATAAAAGTATATAAAACAGCTGTATATCATTTTGAAATGCTTTCTTTGATTTTAAATGATAGGATATGAACCATTTTTCAGACATTTTACTTGTTCTTGATTACAAAGTTAGGTTGCTGAATTAAAGAAGAAAATAGTGCACTTGTTCATTTGAAACCAAATTGGAACTCTGCAGGTTTTTGAGACATTTTATATAATAATAATTTTATTTCTTGTTTAGCAATCCAGAATAATAAACAGGAATATTTTTTTAATTTGACAAACTACTCATTTAATTTGGCCACATACTCATCTACCTTGAATATTAATTTCACACTGTTGTATTACAGTATAAAATACATTGTACTTACAGTATATAATAAAACACATTGGGATAGTAGGATGGTATTGTAAAATGTTGTGTACTTACAGTATATAATTATACTTGCATTATACTTGCAGTATATAATAAAACTGTTAAGTTTGCATGAAGAGTCAGACGCGAAGAGCTTCAGTGAAGAGTTTATTCAGTGACTACAGCTCGAATGGACCCGAGTTGGCTGGGCTACGGCTGCCTCTTATAGCCTGCAGCCATAGTTGCCAGCCAATGGGAGTGCAGGGTTTCTTCCCGCACTATTTAAACCAATACCATTTAACATTTTACAAGAACAGTTCAAATAAACCAATAACATTCAAACTTACATACATAACAAAAACACATTGGATAGTAGAATGGTATTGTAAAATGTTGTGCTTTTATAAAATAAAAATGATTTATCAGGAAATTCAGGGTATTCTAGATACACGTATGTTACTTGACATTGCTGGAATTTGAATATTTTTAACACAAGATGTTCTTGGGAGATAAAATATATGAAGGTGTTTCAGAATTGTTTACACCAATTTATGAAAATGCATCATAATCATATGAATTCATTTAAGCTGTATCCATCATTATAAACAGACTATAAAGTTCACTTCTGCTTTCTGTGCTCACAATTTTCTGCTAGCATTAGGTTTATCTCTTGTTGTTTACTGGCTTGCCAAAAGAAATAATAATTGTTTTGGTTGAAAGAGAAACAAAGAGAAAGCAATTCTTTCATTGTATGTCACTCAGATTACAAGAACAATGGAGGAAGGTTCTATTTTTGATGTCTGCAGAGAATAGCAGTGCACATCTGTGAAAATTCAGCAGACATTTAATGAAATCTTCAATACCTTCTATTGACAAAAGGGTATAATAATCTGAAAAAAAGAAATATTGTGATAAGTCAGAAAACCAGAATCCATTTGAGATTTCTAATGTTATGATTAGCACTCAGTGAAAATAAATTAAAATGAATGGAAGCAATCTTTAGCATCTTAACTGTTACTAGGGATAAAATGAATTAGGGGAATGGAATAGAGGCCTATAAAACAACATTTTGATTCATCTCCCAGCAATTTAATTTAATTTAAGAGATCCTTATTACCATCAACAGTATTTTTTCCTCAACTCATCTATTACATGCCAAACAAGGAACATTATAAGAAACCTTTGAGGGCTTTGATTATATTTGCTTTTGTCTTTAGATATGAAGAATATATTTAAAGTTAAAGAAGTACTTTTTTAAAAAATGTGAAGATAATATATTATATCCCTACATTAAATGTGTGAGCTGCATTTTATTATAGGCATGTACAAAGCAGTGAGAGCAGCATTGGTCTTTGAGAAAAATTAAATCCATAGCTGGATATTTTTTTAGAATCAATCAGCTACCATAAAAGAATAAAAGGAGATATGATAAAACAGGTAGTTCTCAAGTTACGACTACAATTGGGCCCAAAATTTATGCTGCTAAGTGAAACATTTGTTAAGTGAGTTTGTCCCATTTGACAACTTTTCTTGACACAGTTCTTAAGTAAATAGCTGCATTTGTTAAGTTAGTAACACAGTTGTTAAGTGAATCTGGTTTCACCATTGACTTTGCTGAAGGTCACAAAAGGGGATCTCAACTCAGAAAGCTCAAACTGCCCAAGGAGCTGCTGATCCAGTTCTACGGAGGAATTATTAAGTCTGTCATCTGCACCTTTATAACTGTCTGGTTTGGTTCTGCAACCCAACAGGACAGACACAGACTTCAGAGGATAATTAGGACTGCAGAAAAAACAATCACTACCCACCTGCCTTCAGTGGAGGACCTGTATACTGCACGAGTCAAAAAGAGGGCTGTGAAAATATTTACAGACCCTTCACATCCTGGACATAATCTGTTTCAACTCCTTCCCTCACAATGACGCTATAGAGCACTGCACACCAGAACAACCAGGCACAAGAACAGTTTTTTCCTGAAAGCCATCCCTCTGCTAAACAAATAATTCCCTCAACACTGTCCAACTATTTACAAAGTCTGCATTACTATTACTGTTAATCTTCTCATCACTCCTTATCACCCATCCCCTCCCACTTGTGACTGTATGATTGTAACTTTGTCGCTTGTATCCTTATGATTTATATTGACTGCTTCCTAGTCTGATTTGATTGCTTATTGTATCCTATGACTATTGTTGTACTTTATGATTCTTGACTCTTGACGAATGTATCTTTTCTTTTATGTATACTGAGAACATTTGCACCCAGACAAATTCTTGTGTGTCCAATCACACTTGGCCAATAAAGAATTCTAATTCTAACACGAACCTGGGATACTGCAAACATCATAAATATGAGTCAGTTGCCAAGTGTCTGAGTTTTGATCACATGACCCTGGGGATGCTGCAATGGCTGTATGTATGAAAAATGTTCGTAAGTCACTTTTTTTCGGTCTTGTAACTTTGAACGGTCACTAAATGAAGTGTTGTAAGTCAAGTACTACCTATATTCTCCAACTAACTGAAGGTAAACCTCAGAAAAGCTGCAACTGGTCCTTTGTTAAGCTAATAATAGGACAGAAAATGTGATTTAAGTTAAATGTTAGGAAAACTTCCTCAGGATAAATGCAACCGTGGAATGAATTACTGAGGGAGATAAGTTTCCTTTTGCTGAAAGTATTCAAGGAGAGATTGATAAGTATATATTGTGATACTTCTGTTTACAGTCTTTGCACTGGAATATAACTTTAGGACTAAATATATCTACAGGTAGTTCTTGACTTACGACCATTCATTTAGCAACCAACAGAGGGTATCACGGCATTGAAACAAGTGACTTATAACCAGTCCAATAATTGGATTCAAATTTTTTTACTACCAGTTCTGTGGGCGTGGCTTGGTGGGTGTGGCAAGGGAAAGATACTGTAAAATCTCCAGTCAGAGGTGGTATTTGCTGGTTCTCCGAACTACTCAAAATTTCCACTACCAGTTCTCCAGAACTGGTCAGAACCTGCTGAATACCACCTCTGCAGGCTCCCCAGTCCTCTTCATCACTGCTGCCAGACTCCACAACCTCCGAAGGCAGCACCCCACTCTCCAATAGTCCTGGCCCCATCCCTGCATCACACGCAGGCCCCTCATCCAAATTCTTTCTCTCAGAGACCACTGCCGTCCACACCTGCTGCCGGCGAACCACAACAGACTCTGGATCAGCAGGCAACAACTAACCTGGCCCTTTTGGTAGAAAAAGAAACAATTGCCATGGCAACACAGCATACATCAGAAATGAATGAAAGAGAGATATTTAAGGACAGCAAGTCAACTAAAGCTAGCCAAGCCATTCCACAAAATAAACATGTGTGTGCAAATGGACGCATACATGTGCACACACACACAACCCTTGACTTCAAATTTCAGTACAACAGTGCAAATCTAACTACCACAAAATAAGTGTGCACAATTGATAGACTGACATATGTCTATGATATTATAATAGTTTTTTGGAGAGCAAATTTCAAGCATGGCCATAAAGGTAGGATTTCTAAGTTATAGCTAGTACTATTTTATTTTACAACAGATAAAGTTTAAAAAAAAAGTCTGAATGTATCTATTAACCAAAGGGATTGAAATAACAACTGGTTATTATTTCAGATTGCTCACCTAGTTTCAGAACTTTCTAATGGGAAGAGACCAGCTATGCCAGGGTGCTTTTCAGCAATCTTGATAACAAGCTGCTATATTTGGCCATGAAAATGGACTACAGTGCAAGGGAACTACCAAACTCTGGGGAGTAGGATGCTAAGAATTATAAAGCAAAATAAAGGACTATTATTTATTAAGTAATTGAGTCCAAATCCTTTTGATTAAATCAAGCAACCTACATTACCATGATATTTTTAGAACTGCTTGTCCCTTGAGATGAAAATCCTATTTTGCAGGAAGGAATGAGTGTATATTGCATTAATCCTTTTATAATGCTTAACAAGACATGGATGGAAGGTACCAATCCCTCTCCAAACCCATCCCACCCAAAAGCCTCACTTCTAGGCTAAATTCTGAAATAACAACAGTTTATCCCTATAAGACAAGTTTGAGTATAACATATACACAATTAAAACAGTTTCCCCCACTTTCAAGATTATGAAACTCAGGGACATTGGAAGTGAGGGTGTAATATTATGATGTCAGTCATGACTGTGCATGAAAAAAAAAAGGATTGTCTGCCCTCATTCACCATCTTGAATTTTTAACCTGTCCTGCTGTTGGCACCTGGTGAGAACTGAAGACCAACCAAACCAGATTCAAATTTTTTTACTACCAGTTCTGTGGGCGTTGCTTGGTGGGCGTGGCAGGGGAAGGATACTGTAAAATCTCCAATCAGAGGTGGTATTTGCCGGTTCTATGAACTACTCAAAATTTCTGCTACTGGTTCTCCAGAACTGGTCAGAACCTGCTGAATACCACCTCTGAACCAAACCCTGTCAGATTAGGGAAAACTGATTGACTCAGTTTTGGGGTATTTAAATACCGCAAATTAAGAACTTTATTTTAACCTAGTACAATGGTGGCCAACCTTTTGGGCTCGAAAATTCAGAAAATGGCATACACACACAAACATCTACAACTACAAAGAAAAATATTCATTTACTTTAAAAAAATGCAATCCAATCACATGATCCCAAGAAAACAGATTTAAAGGAAATGCATTACTAGCAGTTTAATGTTCATTCTCATTCCAAATTATCCCCAACATGGAATTTTTTGTGGTCAATCACTTTGGGTCAATCAATGTATAATCTTTTTCTTTGACTTAAAACACTCCTATCCAGTCATTGAGTTTTATTTTGTTAGATTTTAAAAAAACCAACAACAGTAGTGCATCTAAAGCTTTTAGTCTTAAATTTTGCTGTGCTTGATTATTTCTGAATTTTTGATTTCTAAATTTTATTTTAATTTTTAATATGGGAGTACGGGAAATTAAATTAATTAATCATTTTGGTTACTATCCTCCTACTTTTTGTTTATTTGGCTTTTGTAACACTGCTGCAGCTCCAATTCTGGCATTGCAGAACTAAACAATGTCCTTCCTGCCTTTTCCAGGAAAACTCATACACAGAAGAAAAAAAATCAAATAACTGCCTACTTATTTTAGATTAGAAGCTCTTTTGCCCCCCAAGTGGCCAGTTATGGATATTGCAAGTACAATTGCAGGCTTAATGATAATACTTCAATTTATTGCTCAAAGATTGACTGCCTTGAGAGATTCAGAAAGAGAGTGTCTTCTTGTCCAGGACTACAAACACAAATCCTAAATCTTCAAAGATGATGTATGTGGCCTCTAGAAAAACAATAAACATCCAGATACCCATCCCACTCCTTTCATCATCAACCAGTTATTAGGTCCAGATAGTATGAGTAATAACAAGTATTAATCCACTGGCTCTATACCCGTGCTTCGCTACAAAACTATGTGACTGGGATTAGATTTTGGGGAGGAAAATAAGGGAAAAAATTGTGCTTCTGCCTACCAGCATCCATCGGTATTCATCTGGCTAGCGTCCTGTCAGTGTGTGAGAGAGTTGAGGGCTGTTTGGAAACTGAAACAGTATTTGCTGTGTGAGCAAGAAGGAGACAGCAAGGAGCCTGGGCATAGCTTAGCTCAACTGTTGTGTCCTAAAGCTGGTTGCTGCTGTGAAACTGAAACTGAAACTACTCTCCTCTGCTTGCTTTTTGCATTTGGAACAGATTTCTTTTCAGGTAGGGAGGGGGAATAGAAGTCCTTAGCATCAGAGCATATATAGGAAATTCTAATGCTCTGATGGTCATTTTGAAAAATCCTTTCTTGGTGAGCTCCTAGAAGCCGAGAGGAACATACATGCCAAATTTCAAGTTTGTAAGCTTTACGGTTCTGGAGATTTTGTGATGATGCATGAATGGTATTTCGCTTTTATATAAGATAGATAGATAGATAGATAGATAGATAGATAGATAGATAGATAGATAGATAGATAATGTTGCTTACCCAGACTTCGATATGTAAAAACCAATCTGTTTTATATAGTGTTTGGAGACAGTAAATCATCTAATCACTTTTATATTTTTGAATTCCATTTGTTCATTTCAGTATAAAATCTTTGTGATGCCTTGGCTGACCCACTCCATTTCAGCCTACTATAATTTAACTTTCATTTTTCAAGTTTTTTTCATCAGGGAACATATTAGAGGGCATGTAAATATGAATTCTGCCTCAACACAAATATTATATCTGAAATATTCACAGCTCCGCCAAAGCAAGCTGGGAATAATGCAGGCTAGTTAGAACTATCAGTATTGGAGGTGCCTGTTGATCTGAGAATCCTAAAATTCTGTATTTAATGATGCTTCCTGGTAACTCTAATTAGCCAAGACATTGCTACTCTGGAGACAAAGGTTTTATACTAGGCTAATGGTTCTTACACTTTTTAAAGACGATATACTTAAAGCCTTCTTGACATCATTTTATTCAATTTATTGGCTTTAAAAATCCAAAGTATATGCCTTAAAAGAAAAAAGTGTTAATATGATGAACTGGTGATTAAAAACATAGCATATGTAAGTAGCAAATCCCTTGCTTGGGTTGGTATAAAATTAATTAGCAAAAGGCACTGGTATAACAGTCTTTTTTGGGGGGGATGTAAATAACTGTGCTAGTATTTTTTTCAGTTTTATTTCCTTCTAGGAGCTCATATTCTTATCATATGCAATCAGAGAGAGGCACCATAGATGGTTTGATATTGCTGCTCCAGTTCTGAGTGATCAAAGAAAGGCATCTCCTGCTGTTCTCTTTCTTTTTTTTCCTAGAAATTAGGGCAGCCTTTCCGTTGCCTATTTAAATTTTGCCTCTTCTGAATTCGTTTGATTTAATATAGAGAAGAAAGTTTTGCAATTGTAGTAGAAAAGGCCAGGTGGACCAGACAGGGATGAAGAAAAAAAAATCAGAATAATTTCAGCTAGCTGAGGTTCCAAAAGAATGCAGAATATTCTGAATGATAGATACAAATCTTATTTGGGCTTTGCATTTTGGTTTTCTAATTCTCTGCATAGAGGTGGGCAATCTGGAGTGAATGGGGGAGATCCTTAATTTTTTTTGATGGGGGGAAGTGGGTGCTAGAAAAAGGGACCATGTTATACTATGTAGAAAGCTGTAATTTTCAATGTGTTTTCCTAAGCATAATAGTGATAATATCAGGGAAAACCTAAGTAGAGACAAAGAGAAGAAAGAGGAAGCCCCTTGCTCGCTGTTTTTACTCCTAGACAATAGGATAAAAATGTAAAACTGTTGATATTTCTTAAACAGCTTCTGTATCAGAAATTCCCAAGGAGTTACTCAGAGTTGATTATTTTCTTTTAACAGAGAGGCAAAGTGAGTTGAGTTTTCAGTAGTTAGGAAATCTTGAGTTGGTCAGACAATCCTAGAAGGTCCCTTACATTCATTTTAAACAAATGGAAATAACTTACAAATTCTTACTTCAGGAAAGGCACATAAATTAAAACATTTCAATATTTAATCCTAATGATGTGGCTTAGCAATAAATATAATGTGGTAGGAATGCAACAACCCTGAAAATATATCTTGTGTTCTATGAGCGATTTTGTATTTCCCCAGTATATATCTTTCTCAGCAGTGTGAAAATAATAACAGTCTGACAACAGAAATGGTAATCTTAGCCAGATTATCTCCCAGAATACTGAAATTAATTGAATGTATTGCACAACAGAATAGTGTTTCTTCACATAAATAAAATTTAATTCAATGTTAATTGAAACGTAGCATGGTAAATTCTGCCCATAGCCTCTGGAAAAAAATGTGGGGGTAAGACACCCCTAACACCCCTAGGGTGGTGGTGTATGCCTTAAAATGGCATCTACTGTACAGCACAGTGGAGTTGCCATAGTAACAGCTTCATAGTACTTCACAAGGGGGCTCCTTTTGATAAGGCGGATTGGTTCTTACAAAAAAACAAGGGCGCTCTCTCTGGTAAGGGGCCTTCAACTTCAAGCAAAGAGGGAAAGTTGTTAGGGGGGGTGCCTGTTATGCAGATAATCACCTCAAAGGCTGTTCCCTGTAGAATTTTTCCAAGGCTGTTGGCCAGAGCAATTAGGTCTCTAATTCTCACCACAGTGGTTGAGGTAACAAGACCAGGCCCAAGATGCCTCCAAGGAAATGTCAGGTGATTGGCCAAGTACAATCAAAGGCTACAAAAATGAACACTAGCGTAGACAAGAAACTCCCAAGGAGAGGAATAGAAGCCTTGCAACACTGTGCGAGAGAGCTACTACATCTAGAATAAGGTGACCAGATTTTAACATTGGTAAGTGGGACACCATTGACGGAGGGGGGGGGGTTCTTGATTAAAATTTTGGTCTATATGAAACAGTTCTTGCTTAAGGCAGAACCTCCCTCCTTCCCCCTCCCCTAAAAAGACGCGGGCAAGCCACCTTGAAAAAAAGAGCCTCTGGCACAAAAACATGCAGTGGCAGAAATGCCAGGTTGAAGGAAAGGGGAAGAATGGCTAAAGGGGGGAGGGATTTTGTTAAGTCTGCATGAAGAGTCAGACGCGAAGAGTTCCAGCAAAGAGTTTATTCAGTGACTACAGCTCGAATGGACCCGAGTTGGCTTGGCTACGGCTGCCTCTTATAGCCTGCAGTCAGAAGTTGCCAGCCAATGGGAGTGCAGGGTTTCTTCCCGCACTATTTAAACCAATACCATTTGACATTTTACAAGAACAGTTCAAATAAACCAATAACATTCAAACCTACATACATAACAGATTTTATGAATTCTCTTTCTCTCTCTCTCTCTCCCCCTCTCTCACACACACATACACACACAGAGAGAGATAGATTTAGGTAAAGATTCGGGCGTGGCCTCTCCCGCCATTCCCAGGAGACTCCCACCCAGCACGGTTTTACCTCCGCAGCCTCAGGAGGGAGCAGCAGCCAGTCCCGGCTGGCCACCCAAGCAGCGGAAACAAAGCCTGCTCAGGTCAGCAGCCGGCCTGCTCTGCTCTTGCCTCTCTCTCTCTCCCTCTCTTTCTCTCTCCGCCTGCTGCAATTCCCGGAAGCGCCTGGCCGAGCAAAGCACAATTCACCTGGGCTGAGCCACCGTTTTGCTTGCCAGCCCAGCAGGGCCGCCTGCAGCTGTTTTGCTGTAGCAAGAAGGCAGGACCAAAGCCCCCACGCAGGGAGCGCGCAGCGAGGAGCTGCTCACCGGGCTTCTTCACTACACAGCAAACCCGCTCCTCCCCTCGCCCCTCTGAGAGTGTGGCGCTTTTGCAGAAGGAAGCCCACCGTGGGTCAGAGAAGACAACGACATGCATCCCTCCCTGACACAAACATGCGCAACGTGCACATTCCCTCTCTCTTCTTTGCAGCTGCAGCTGCTCTCAGGCAGGGTCAGCCCAGAGCCTGCAATGACAAGCCCCACCCTGAATTTGGAACTTTCATGCATTCTTTCTGAAAAATCAGGACTTTTTAAAAAAAACCTGTGGGACGCGGGACAAATTGTGAAAACTCGGGACTGTCCTGCCAAAAGCGGGACGTCTGGTCTCCTTAATCTAGAACTTCAGAGGCAGTACAACAGCATGAGTCCCGACTACAGGATAAGAGAGATAGAACTGCTACGTCTAAACATTCAGAGATAGTACAACACCATGAGGCCTGACTACTCTATAGGAGAGATAGAGCTGTTACATCTACAGCTTCCTTTATAATTTATGTAATCTACTTATACTTTTAAAACCCTGTAAATAAAGTTACTTTGATTTGATACTATAGATATAATTCATTCCTTTTCCTTTCTAATACAGGATTGGGATAAATAAATACCTGGGCAACGCCAGGTTATCAGCTAGTTATATAATATTGTTCGATTTCCAAACTCCCTTAATTAATCAGAATGTTTCTTATGAAAAGTGGTAGGATTCTTTTAAATCCATGGGCTGAATCAAGTATAATTTTTCCACAGGTTTGCACCATGTGACTCTAAATATAACTCACAAAATGTACTTCATTTATTATTACTGTGAAGTGAATTGATTTGAACTGACAACTTGGAAGTAATGAAGAAATACTGAATATCATTTATTATTTAAATTTGTAATAGCTGCCAAACTCCAACAGACTCTGGCCAGGGTACAAAACCAAAAAATAAAATAAAATAAATAAAAATATAAAATCACAGAGACTGCCTAGAGTAAAGCAATGATATCAGCAACAAGAAATTACAGCAGTTCCCCTCCACTTCTGAAGGGGAGGAGCAGATAGAACTGAGGCGGAATAAAATTTTAAAGCTGTTGCTTTAAAGAATTCAGTAATTCAACAGTAACAAAGCAGCAGCATCTTGGGTGAAGGCTGAAAAAGCTCGTGACATATCTGGCCTATGCTAGTTGAACAGGGATCTTAGAAAGTGAAATGGGTAGTGGGATAGTGGTGGGATTCAATTTTTTTTACTACCGGTTCTGTGGGTATGGCTTGGTGGGCATGGCAGAAGAAGAATACTGTAAAATCTCCAGTCAGAGGTGGGATTTATCAGTTCTCTGAACTACTCAAAATTTCCGCTACCAGTTCTCGAGAACTGGTCAGAACCTGCTGAATACCACCTCTGGAATGGGGGCAAAGCAGCACTTAGGGATGGAAGGATGTGTTCCTTTTTTGTGAATGGCTTTTTGTGATTGTCCTGATGTCGTCTGACTCTGTTCAATTCAGTTTCTAGGCCAGTGGTGGCTAACCTTTTTGGGCTCCTGTGCCAAAAATTGTGCGTGCGCTTGCATGCATGCACTCACATGCCACCACCCAGAAGGCAATGCATGCAGTCCCCCCACTGCATATGTGCACGCAATCCCCCTGCGCCCTTACCTGCACTGTACATGCACACGCCTCCCAGCTGATTTTTGGCCTGTTTGAGGCCTTTTTCGGCCTCCCAGAGGCTCAATGGAAGCCTCTGCAGCCTTTGGAGGCCAAAAATGGGCCTGTTTTGTCACTTCCAGTATTTCAGCTGGGAGGGGCGTGCATGCGTAGTGCAGGTAAGTTTGGCTGGGGCTCATGTGCCCGCACAAATGACTCTGCCCTAACCCTAACCCATAGGTTCACCATCATGGTTCTAGGCTGTTGCCATTAAACTGTTCCTTTCTTTTCCCCACAAGGATTCCGAATGTGGGTATGGCACTTATTTCTTAGTTAGCTTGGCTATATAAATTGCTTACAGTAGTTCTTGACTTACAATTATTTGTTTAGTGACCAAAGTTGCAACAATACTAAAAAGTGACTTATGACCATTTTTCACATTTATGACCATTGCAGCATCCCCATGGTTGTGTGATCAGAATTCAAATGCTTGGAAACTGGCTTGTATTTACGACAGTTGCACCATCCTGGAGTTATGTGATCAGCGTTTGCGACCTTATGATAAGCAAAGTCAATGGGGAAGCCAGATTCACTTAAGAACCATGTTACTAACTTAACAACTGCAGTGATTCATTTAACAACTGTGTCAAGAAAGGTTGTAAAATGGGGCAAAACTCACTTAACAAATGTCTCATTTAGCAACATAAATTTTCTGCTCAGTTGTGATCGTAAGTGTTTAATTGTGTATAAAAACTATTAATATTGATCATATTTTCCATAATCTTTTTTTAAAAATTCATATTTATATCCCTCCCTTTTCCGGAGACTCAGGGCGGCTTACAATTTTTGGGATACAACCCAATGCGCTCAGCAATAGTCTTCCTTCCATTGTATATGCCTGCTTATTACTAAGCGGCATTTTTACAAAGTCAGCTTATTGCCCCCAACAATCTTGGGTCCTCAGTTTACCTACCCCGAGAGGATGGAAGGCTGAGTCAACCTTGAGCCTGGTGGGATTCGAGCCTGCAATAATTACAGGCAGCTGGAACTAAGTGCTAGACTATTAACAGCCTGCACCACCAAGGCCCTTTGTAATCTCTTTCCCATATATGAATAGTGATCCTCAATTATCTATAAGGATTCTGAAGAAATATTTGTGGCAATTATTACTGAAGGAAGCCCTAGAAAATAGGTCATGCCACTACTGTTATCTTCACACTTGCTCACTCACCATCCAGAAATAAAAATAAATTTGTTTTAAACTATACAAAAAAAAGGAAACCCAAACTCTGTTCTGTTCAGTGTATAAGGAGGAACAAAATATCCCAAAATGCAAAAAAAAAGCAATGAGACAAGTGGTAGAAAAGATTTAATAATGATGTTTAGCTATATAAATTTTAAGCCAATGATCTTCATTGGGATGTGTTATGTATGCAGGTTTAAAGTCATTGGTTTAGTTTGAACTGTTCTTGTAAAATGTAAGAAATGATTGGTTTAAAAAGTGCCGGAAAACCCTGCACTCTGATTGGCTGGCAACTGCGGCTGCTGGCTATAAGTAGCAGCCGCAGCCCAGCCAAAGTGGGTTCGTTCTGAGCTGTAGTCACTAATAAACAAAGAGCTTGAAGCACTCCATGTCTGTCTCTTCATGCAAACTTAACAGGATGAATGAATAAATAATCGATATGCTTATTCTAAAATTAAAAAGTAAATCTTATTCAGCCAATGGAAGAAAAAAGAATACAAATATAAAAAATTTCAGAAACGTAAACTGAGGTTGCTTACTGCACTTTATAGGAGAATATAAGCACAGAATGTGAACATCATTAATATTCTGGGAAGTTTGTAAATGTAATTCAAGCAGGAAATGATGATTTCTTATACATTTCTTCTACACTGAAACATTATTGTGTCAATGGATAGACCTGAATATAGACACACATGCATGTGTGTTGAAGAGAGACATAGAAAGAAAGCACACACATTTAAATTACTTTGTAATTAAAATAAAGGGGCTGAATTTTTAAAATTCTTAATATATTAATTTAACGTTAGTTACTCAAATCATACAACAAAGCCTGATGTAAACCAATACCATTTTCAAGAAAACCGAATTATTATTTTGTTTAAGTTAATTATTATAGTTTTCAGTAAAAGGATTTTCATTAAAAATTCTAATCAAATTAAATCTAATGTGTTTTCTATCTAATTAGTAGCAAACTAATTGCAAACATATTACACTTTCGAAAATTCTGGTGGCTTCCCCATAATTCCATACAATGTCATTCCGTTTTCTGTTTTACAATTGTCCTTTTCTTATATCTTTCCCACAGATTTAATATAAATTTTGAATGCCTCTTGAACTGTTAATTATTAATATTATTTATATATCAAATTTAGAAATTGCCTATCTCCTTCATAGAGGGACATTAACTGATATCTTAAGCAAAGGTAGTTCTCAAATTTTGCCCATTGTTTCAGTGAACATTCAAAGTTACAAAAGATCTTAGACTTATATACCACTTCATAGTGCTTTACATCCCTCTCTAAATGGTTTAGAGAGTCAGTGTATTGCCCCCAACAGTCCGGGTCCTCATTTTACCAACCTTGGAAGGATGGAAAGCTAAATCAATCTTGAGCCGGTCAGGATCAAACTCCTAGTTATGGGCAGAATTATCCTTCAATGCTACATTCTAATCAATGTGCCATGTGGCTTTATATCACAATATCACTGAATAAATGATAGTTATGATCAGTCCTTGAAGTTCTGAACATTGTAGTATCCCCATAATCATATGTTCAAAATCTGGTGCTTGCCAGCTCTTCAGCAGCACTTCCAATATGAGCTACAAAACATTCATTGTGCCTCTAAGAAACCCTCATCCTTCTCTTTCATGCAGTTTCACCACCATCTGTCCCAAAGGTGAGGAAGCAACTGGATTTCTTTTTTTCTTTGAAGACGTTTTGCTTCTCATACAAGAAGCTTCTTCAGCTCTGACAGGATAGTGGGGAATGAAGCTTCTTGGATAAGAAGTGAAATGTCTTCAAAAGAAAACAAGAAAGTCCAGTTGCCTGCTGAAAAAGCACCTTTGGGATAACATGACTGAGAATCTCGACAGACTTTCATCACCATCTGAAACAGCACTTCCCACATAGCCGCTCCCTTCATTTGGGGAGCCAGCATGGCTGCCACATCTATTGCCTTATCTAGCAATGGAATCTGGATTGGCTGTGCCTTGCCCATCTGTCCTGCTGTACTCTCTATGATTTGGGGCCTATCACTCCTAACACAGATGGTGGAAGATTGGGCTCCACTGCCCTTTCTCCTCCATTGGCGAGGTCTGGCAAGGTCCCTTTAGCAAAGAGGTCCTGCTGTGCTCCCACCCAGAGCCTGGATTCCAGTTCAGCAGTGGGAGAAAGAAGACGGTGAAGGTCATCTGGGGGTGGCAGTGATGGTAGACTCAGTTGAGATAGATAGCAGGCAGGCAAAAGGGCAAAGATGGGAGGGATAGATGGATGGAGAAAGTTGAAGCAGAGGCAGTTAGTGCAGGGCAAGAGAAGTATGAAGTCTTTACCTAATGACCACAGCTGGGACTTCCAGGACTGTTCTCACTAAGCAGCAAGATCACATGCTTAATTGTTTAATGCCTGCTTTGCTTTTGCAAAGAAAATTCTGGTGCCAATTAGGGTTATATCTTAAGGACTATCTATATTGGCATTTTTGATAATGTAAGCACATCAGGCAGAAATTTTCCCCACTGAGACAATCATAACTGATTGGAAACAGTGAACCGTTGGTGCATCATAAATTTTATATTATATTAATGTTATTCTACTTATTGAAATATATTGGAAATAACATGTGGTCAAACCATTTACAGATCTTGAAGATAACAGTACATTTTCACTTAATAGACTGTTGTTACACCTTTGAATGGAAAGCCATTTTGGTGTAGTGGTTAAGGCATCGAGTAGAAATGGGAGGACCATGAGTTCCAGCGCAGCCTTGGGGATGAAGCCAGCTGGTGACCTTGTGCCAGTCACTTTTTCTTAGTCCTAGGAAGGAGGCAATGGCAAACTATTTCTGAAAAACCTTGCCAAGAAAACTGCAGAGATTTGTGTTGGCAGTCTCCAAGATTGGACGAGATTGAATGGAAGAAAAAAAATAACATGTCTGAAAGGAGAAAGGGTAATGCATTAGAAAATTCCTAATTCTAGAAAAGAGGAAGGATCAAAATAATAAGAAATGATTATATGTATACATTGTATACTATGTATATAGAAGGTAAATATGGAATATATATATATATATATATATATATATATATATATATATATATATATTTGTTTTCAGAGATTTTCAATGGAATTTATAGGTCAAGTTGAGGTTTTGATTAAATTATCTCGTTATTCATATTGAAATTTTCAGCCTCGCTCTTTTCTCCCAGAAGAACGAAGGAAGACACCAGCCTGAAGATGACAGATGAGATTTCTACAAACGACAAGTTGCCAAGGTATTTCACCTTACACGGACAAGACCCTATACACCAAGACCTACATATATATATATATATATATATATATATATATATATATATATATAATTTTTAAATTATATATATGCAGCCCTTTCTCCCAAGACTCAGGCTGCTTACATAATTTTTGGGATACAACCCAGTGTGCTCAGCAATAGCCTTCATTCCATTGTATATGCCTACTTATTACTGCTTTGCATTTTTACAAAGTCAGCTAATTCCCCAACAATCTTGGGTCCTCAATTTACCTACCCCGAAAGAGGATGGAAGGCTGAGTCAACCTTGAGTCTGGTGGGATATATGACTTAGCAATGTAAGACAACTATGTGGGTTAGGAGGATTGCACATGTTCATTGTTTTTAATGTTCTTTTTTGTTTTTGTCTTTGTGTTTGTCTAATAAAAATAAAATAAAAATAAAAAATGAAAATTCCTAATTCTTACTGAATTTTGATAAATTAAGCAAACACAATATTTCCAATCCAATCTTCATATTTTATTGAAAATAATGTTTGATTACCAAATAATCTTCAGTGTTCTGAAATTCTGAATTCTAAGAACGGCAGTGTAGAACTTTGTGCAATGGTTTATAAATTATTGTTTTTGCATAAGTCTGTATCAAGCAATTTTGTAGCAGGTGCTAGATTGGAGCTGGTTCTAAGCACATCGATGCCAATCTCTTCTCTCCTCACCCAGTGCCACACAGCTGCCACCGCTATCATAATCCTAAATTTATTCATGGAGTAATCACCTCTTCCAGAAAACCTCCTGCAGCACAAATAACAAACTTGCTCAGAAACAAGACCTAAGCTGATCTTTATTTATTTATTTATTTGATTTGTCAATCACTTACTAGATAATAGGTATAAGTAAAACATAGTTATGAATACATGAAATGGATACATATCAGAAAAATAAAAGAAACAATAGGACATGGATGGTAGGTAGGTAGGTAGATCTTGGACACGGCACTGTTGAATGTACAAAATGGCAGTCTTTGTTCTCTGTCTTCCTCCCACCCAGTATAGTGGCCAGAGCAACAGCAGCACAATCAGCATGCATTTGAGTAGGTTTGTCAACTTAAATTACAATAGCAAAAAA
>CM019150.1:191618882-191769382 GCA_009733165.1 Naja naja | reverse complement strand
AATTTTACTCTCGCACCTTGACCACAGCAAGAGGAACTACAGCCAACTGGACAAGGAAGCCTTGGCAATTGTTTCGAGCTGTCAAGATATTCCATGAGTATTTATATGGGAGAACATTTACCATTGTCACAGATCACAAACCTCTGTTAGGCATTGTGGCAGGAGACAAAACCTCCCCACTATCCTGTCACCTAGGATGTCTGGAGGGGTGTGGAGACTGAATTTTCTTGCTGCTTATATCAATACAAACTCATCCACAGGCCTGGGCAAAGACATTGGGGCATGCAGATGCTTTGAGTCGCTGCCCACTTCCTTGTCACACTGAGGACTTTGCTCCTGACACTTACATTACCTTTTTTCCTAGAAACTGTTGCCAAGCTTCCAGTACACGCTGCTGGGATTGCCAGAGAGACTGCCAAAGACACTGTATTGGCTCCTATTATAGGCTGGATTAAGAAAGGTTGGCCTCTTCAAGATCTACCTCAACTTGCCCAACTTTTAAATCCGCAAACTGATTTATCTGTATTAAGAGGATGTATTTTGTGGGGTAACAGGGGGTTATTCCTGCAAAACTACAAAAAAGAGGTTTTGGAAATGTTACATGAGGGTCATCCAGGTATTGTCACAATGAAGGGATTGGCCAGGAGTTATGTATGGTGGCCAGGTGTTGACAAAATGGTTGAAAACTGGGTTGCATCTTGTCCCAACTGTCAGGTAGTCAGGCCTGCCCCACCTCTCAGCCCACACAGGAATGGAATGTCCTAGGGTCCATGGTCCAGGATTCACATTGATTTTGCTGGCCCTACCAGAGGGCACTTTCCTTATTATAGTTGATGCATATTCCAAATGGCTAGAGGTTATCCCTATGGCATCCACCACAACTGAAGCTGTCACCAACAGCTTAAAAGCTTTTTGTAACTCACGGGTTACCTGATGTGCTTGTTTCTGACAATGGCCCTCAATTTACATCCAACCTTTTGAATCATATCTAGCACAACAGGGTATCAGACATGCCCTGACAGCCCCTGGGCATCCTCGCTTAACGCCGGCTGAACGTATGGTGCGATTTACCAAGCAAAAACTTCAGCAATTGGGTCCAGGGGATACTGCAGAGAAGAGTTGAAAAACTTCTCAGTGTTCAGCATATCACTCCCAACCCCTCAACTAATTTGTCCCCAGCTGAATTGTTGATGGGTAGGAAACTCGGTCTCCCCTTGATCGCCTTCATCCCACTTACGCACCCGCACCACCACTAGATTCCACTAGCAAAATTCGTACATTCACTGTGGGTGATTCTGTTTATGCTAAGAACCTTATGGGTGAACCATTATGGATTCCTGCTGAGATAACCAAATCACAGGCCCCAGGTCTTACAGGGTACAAACGGAGGATGGTGTCCTCTGGAGCAGGCACATTGATCAGTTAAGATCCAGATTGCCTCAGGAGCATCACTTTTGCTCCCCTCTGGTTCCCATAGCTACTCTGCCTCTTCTAGGGGAAGGGGAGGATCATGAGTGTAATGAACAAGCAAGAATCAACCCCATTGTAGCGAGCTAACACGACAGGAACCATCCCAAACCTGTCACAATACCAACAACCATTTTCACTAATGGAAGATTGCACATCATTACCTGATTTAGGTGCTGACATTGGGTTGGAGATGGATGGGAGGAGAGACCAGGTTGTAGTAACCAAACAGGTTCTACCATTACTACAAGTTCTAGTAAGGAAATGTCAGCAGACACATTTCCTCCCTCACAAGTGAGTAAAACATCTGAACCACGTTAGTCTCAACGTACATGTAAGAGCCCCCTATTTAAAAGAAGACATTAGATAGGCTGGGGTTTGAGTATGGACTGAACTTATTGGGGAGTGTTATGTATGCAGGTTTAAAGTCATTGGTTTAGTTTGAACTGTTCTTGTAAAATGTAAGAAATGATTGGTTTAAAAAGTGCGGGAAAACCCTGCACTCTGATTGGCTGGCAACTGCGGCTGCTGGCTATAAGTAGCAGCTGCAGCCCAGCCAAAGTGGGTTCGTTCTGAGCTGTAGTCACTAATAAACAAAGAGCTTGAAGCACTCCATGTCTGTCTCTTCATGCAAACTTAACAGGATGAATGAATAAATAATCGATATGCTTATTCTAAAATTAAAAAGTAAATCTTATTCAGCCAATGGAAGAAAAAAGAATACAAATATAAAAATTTCAGAAATGTAAACTGAGGTTGCTTACTGCACTTTATAGGAGAATATAAGCACAGAATGTGAACATCATTAATATTCTGGGAAGTTTGTAAATGTAATTCAAGCAGGAAATGATGATTTCTTATACATTTCTTCTACACTGAAACATTATTGTGTCAATGGATAGACCTGAATATAGACACACATGCATGTGTGTTGAAGAGAGACATAGAAGAAAGCACACACATTTAAATTACTTTGTAATTAAAATAAAGGGGCTGAATTTTTAAAATTCTTAATATATTAATTTAACGTTAGTTACTCAAATCATACAACAAAGCCTGATGTAAACCAATACCATTTTCAAGAAAACCGAATTATTATTTTGTTTAAGTTAATTATTATAGTTTTCAGTAAAAGGATTTTCATTAAAAATTCTAATCAAATTAAATCTAATGTGTTTTCTATCTAATTAGTAGCAAACTAATTGCAAACATATTACACTTTCGGAAAATTCTGGTGGCTTCCCCATAATTCCATACAATGTCATTCCGTTTTCTGTTTTACAATTGTCCTTTCTTATATCTTTCCCACAGATTTAATATAAATTTTGAATGCCTCTTGAACTGTTAATTATTAATATTATTTATATATCAAATTTAGAAATTGCCTATCTCCTTCATAGAGGGACATTAACTGATATCTTAAGCAAAGGTAGTTCTCAAATTTTGCCCATTGTTTCAGTGAACATTCAAAGTTACAAAAGATCTTAGACTTATATACCACTTCATAGTGCTTTACATCCCTCTCTAAATGGTTTAGAGGTCAGTGTATTGCCCCCAACAGTCCGGTCCTCATTTTACCAACCTTGGAAGGATGGAAAGCTAAATCAATCTTGAGCGGTCAGGATCAAACTCTAGTTATGGGCAGAATTATCCTTCAATGCTACATTCTAATCAATGTGCCATGTGGCTTTATATCACAATATCACTGAATAAATGATAGTTATGATCAGTCCTTGAAGTTCTGAACATTGTAGTATCCCCATAATCATATGTTCAAAATCTGGTGCTTGCCAGCTCTTCAGCAGCACTTCCAATATGAGCTACAAAACATTCATTGTGCCTCTAAGAAACCCTCATCCTTCTCTTTCATGCAGTTTCACCACCATCTGTCCCAAAGGTGCTTTTTCAGGAAGCAACTGGACTTTCTTGTTTTTTCTTTTGAAGACGTTTTGCTTCTCATACAAGAAGCTTCTTCAGCTCTGACAGGATAGTGGGGAATGAAGCTTCTTGGATAAGAAGTGAAATGTCTTCAAAAGAAAAACAAGAAAGTCCAGTTGCCTGTGAAAAGCACCTTTGGGATAACATGACTGAGAATCTCGACAGACTTTCATCACCATCTGAAACAGCACTTCCCACATAGCCGCTCCCTTCATTTGGGGAGCCAGCATGGCTGCCACATCTATTGCCTTATCTAGCAATGGAATCTGGATTGGCTGTGCCTTGCCCATCTGTCCTGCTGTACTCTCTATGATTTGGGGCCTATCACTCCTAACACAGATGGTGGAAGATTGGGCTCCACTGCCCTTTCTCCTCCATTGGCGAGGTCTGGCAAGGTCCCTTTAGCAAAGAGGTCCTGCTGTGCTCCCACCCAGAGCCTGGATTCCAGTTCAGCAGTGGGAGAAAGAAGACGGTGAAGGTCATCTGGGGGTGGCAGTGATGGTAGACTCAGTTGAGATAGATAGCAGGCAGGCAAAAGGGCAAAGATGGGAGGGATAGATGGATGGAGAAAGTTGAAGCAGAGGCAGTTAGTGCAGGGCAAGAGAAGTATGAAGTCTTTACCTAATGACCACAGCTGGGACTTCCAGGACTGTTCTCACTAAGCAGCAAGATCACATGCTTAATTGTTTAATGCCTGCTTTGCTTTTGCAAAGAAAATTCTGGTGCCAATTAGGGTTATATCTTAAGGACTATCTATATTGGCATTTTTGATAATGTAAGCACATCAGGCAGAAATTTTCCCCACTGAGACAATCATAACTGGATTGGAAACAGTGAACCGTTGGTGCATCATAAATTTTATATTATATTAATGTTATTCTACTTATTGAAATATATTGGAAATAACATGTGGTCAAACCATTTACAGATCTTGAAGATAACAGTACATTTTCACTTAATAGACTGTTGTTACACCTTTGAATGGAAAGCCATTTTGGTGTAGTGGTTAAGGCATCGGAGTAGAAATGGGGAGGACCATGAGTTCCAGCGCAGCCTTGGGGATGAAGCCAGCTGGTGACCTTGTGCCAGTCACTTTTTCTTAGTCCTAGGAAGGAGGCAATGGCAAACTATTTCTGAAAAACCTTGCCAAGAAAACTGCAGAGATTTGTGTTGGCAGTCTCCAAGATTGGACGAGATTGAATGGAAGAAAAAAAATAACATGTCTGAAAGGAGAAAGGGTAATGCATTAGAAAATTCCTAATTCTAGAAAAGAGGAAGGATCAAAATAATAAGAAATGATTATATGTATACATTGTATACTATGTATATAGAAGGTAAATATGGAATATATATATATATATATATATATATATATATATATATATATATATATATATTTGTTTTCGTAGATTTTCACGGTAAGGTATGTAGGTCTTGGTGTATTGGTCTTGTCCGTGTAAGGTTGAAATACCTTGCGTTTGAAATCATCCGTCATCTTCAGGCTGGTGTCTTCAGCCTCGTTCTTCTCCCAGAAGAACGAGGCTGAAGACACCAGCCTGAAGATGACAGATGAGATTTCTTCAAACTGCCAAGGTATTCTCAACCTACACGGACAAGACCCAATACCAAGACCTACATATATATATATATATATATATATATATATATATATATATATATAATTTTTAAATTACATTTATATGCCGCCCTTCTCCGAAGACTCAGGGCGGCTTACAATTTTTGGGATACAACCCAGTGTGCTCAGCAATAGCCTTCATTCCATTGTATATGCCTACTTATTACTAAGCGGCATTTTTACAAAGTCAGCTTATTCCCCAACAATCTTGGGTCCTCAATTTACCTACCCCGAGAGGATGGAAGGCTGAGTCAACCTTGAGTCTGGTGGGATATATGACTTAGCAATGTAAGACAACTATGTGGGTTAGGAGGATTGCACCATGTTCATTGTTTTTAATGTTCTTTTTGTTTTTGTCTTTGTGTTTGTCTAATAAAAAAATAAAATAAAAAATAAAAAAATGAAAATTCCTAATTCTTACTGAATTTTGGATAAATTAAGCAAACACAATATTTCCAATCCAATCTTCATATTTTATTGAAAATAATGTTTGATTACCAAATAATCTTCAGTGTTCTGAAATTCTGAATTCTAAGAACGGCAGTGTAGAACTTTGTGCAATGGTTTATAAAATTATTGTTTTTGCATAAGTCTGTAACAAGCAATTCTGTAGCAGGTGCTAGATTGGAGCTGGTTCTAAGCACATCGATGCCAATCTCTCTCCTCACCCAGTGCCACACAGCTGCCACCGTTATCATAATCCTAACTTATTCATGGAGTAATCACTCCTCTTCCAGAAAACCTCCTGCAGCACAAATAACAAACTTGCTCAGAAACAAGACCTAAGCTGATCTTTATTTATTTATTTATTTGATTTGTCAATCACTTACGAGATAATAGGTATAAGTAAAACATAGTTATGAATACATGAAATGGATACATATCAGAAAAATAAAAAGAAACAATAGGACATGGATGGTAGGTAGGTAGGTAGATCTTGGACACGGCACTGTTGAATGTACAAAATGGCAGTCTTTGTTCTCTGTCTTCTCCCACCCAGTATAGTGGCCAGAGCAACAGCAGCACAATCAGCATGCATTTGAGTAGGTTTGTCAACTTAAATTACAATAGCAAAAAAAAAAACCCCAGTATCTACTGTTTTAATATCTGGGGTTTAGGCTCTTTGGAGTATATTTTTACTGCTTAGATAACATATCACAAAAACCCATTCATGATCCTACTTTTCTCACTAGACTATTCTTTGTTGTGTCAGTAATTTTGAAACTACATGATTATGTGCTGGATTAATTACCTCTTAGGTTGACAGTTGCCTCTTGGGTTCATGATAATGTACTCAGTTAATTCTTAATGCAAAGTGTATTTTTATTACATGCAGAGGCATGCTCATGTTATATGTCCAAATAATCCTGCCCTTGACTGAATGGTTCAGAGATAATTTATTTAAAATGTTATGGAGAGGAGGAAAGCATCTTCATTAGGAAATTAAGGAACTGATACTTTATGTCTTTTCTCCAGATCAAAGTTTTCATATAATTAATAATAATAATAATTTATTAGACTTGTATGCCGCCCTCTCTCCCTAAGAACTCAGGGCGGCTCACAATATAAAATACAATACAATAATTTACTTGAAAAATGATTAAACACTGCAAGCCCAATATTAAAACAATTAAAATTACTTTAAAAAAGAAGAGACCGCCCCACTTGGTTCAGTCCAGGCCGGCCTGCTGAAATAACTAGGTCTTCAGGTCGCGGCGGAAGGAACGGAGATCAGGGGCCAAACGAAGGTCCAAGGGGAGCTGATTCCACAGGGTGGGTGCTCCCACAGATAAGGCCCTACTCCTGGGCACCGCCAGACGACAATGTCTGGTCGACGGTACCCCAAGGAGGCCCTGCCTGTGGGAGCGTACAGGGCGATCGGAGTGTGATGCCGGCAGAAGACCAGGAGAAGAGATATAACTTCCTCCTTCCTTTTCTAAAGTCAGAATCAGCCAATCTTCAAATATAGGGTACCTTGCTAAAGAGATATGGCCTTTGTAAAATGGGGTACAGGTAGTGGAAGGTGATGCTAGAATTGTAACAAATCGGAATGAAATGTTTTCTATTTCTTTAAGTGTGTCACAGACAATCCTATTTAAGACTTTGGAATGATTAAACAGTGGGATGTGGTTTTGTTCTGTTTTGTTTTGGTACATACAATGAATCAAATAGGAGTTGAAATTTTCATATATTTGCAAGGAAACAAAGAAAGATGATGGATGCTAAATTAATTTCAACTCTCCTACCATTTCATATAAATAGTGCAATGCCAATGTTTATGTAAACCTGAAAGCTCAGTCCCAGCAGAGTGGTACTTTGCCTAGAGATGGCAGTGCAAGTCAAATACTGCCCTGTGTACTTATTCTACTTTCTTAATCATGCATGTTCTTCTATCACCATTTAAGCCCCCATCATATCTGCTTGTATTAGGAAGTATAAGCATTCACCAATGAAGAATGCTGATGAGTACTGATTAGCAAACACTGATGCTCCTACCCAGGAAAGCTCATATTCTTTTTTATGTTATCCTCCACCAGTTTTATAAAGGGAGATAATTCAGCTTATTTTCTGGATCCTGACTGTTAAGTTTGCATGAAGAGACAGACGCGGAGTGCTTCAAGCTCTTTGTTTATTAGTGACTACAGCTCAGAACGAACCCACTTTGGCTGGGCTGAGGCTGCTACTTATAGCCAGCAGCCGCAGTTGCCAGCCAATCAGAGTGCAGGGTTTTCCCGCACTTTTTAAACCAATCATTTCTTACATTTTACAAGAACAGGTCAAACTAAACCAATGACTTTAAACCTGCATACATAACACCCCTCCCCACTAGGTTCAGTCCATACTCAAACCCCAGCCTATCTAATGTATTCTTTTAAATAGGTGGGGCTCTTACGTGTACATTGAAACCTACGTGGTTCAGATGTTTTAAGGTTCTCACCTTGTGAGGGAGGAAATGTGTCTGCTGACATTTCCTTACTAGGACTTGTAGTAATGGTAGAACCTGTTTGGTTACTACAACCTGGTCTCTCCTCCCGATCCATCTCCAACCCAATGTCAGCACCTAAATCAGGTAATGATGTGCAATCTTCCATTTGTGAAAATGGTTGTTGGTATTGTGACAGGTTTTGGGATGGTTCCTGTCATGTGAGCTTGTTACACATGGGGTTGATTCTTGCTTCTTCATTACACTCATGATCCTCCCCTTCCCCCCTAGAAAAGGTATTAGGTATGGGAACTAGAGAGGAACAATTGCGATGTTCCTGAGGTAATCTGGATCTAAGCTGATCAATATGCCTGCTCCAGAGGACACCATCCTCCGTTTGTACCCTGTAAGACCTGGGGCCTGTGATTTGGGTTATCTCAGCAGGAATCCATAAAGGTTCACCCATAAGGTTCTTAGCATAAACAGAATCACCCACACTGAACGTGCGAACTTTGCTAGTGGAATCTAGTGGTGCATTGGGTGCGTAAGTGGGATGAAGGTGGTCAAGGGGAGACCTGAGTTTCCTACCCATCAACAACTCTGCTGGGGATAAGTTAGTTGATGAGTTAGGAGTGATATGCTGGACACTGAGAAGTTTTTCAACTTTCTCAGTGATATCCCCTGGACCCAATTGCTGAAGTTTTTGCTTGGTAAAACGTACCATGCGTTCAGCCTAGCTGTTAGCCGAAAGGTGCCCAGGGGCAGTCAGGGCATGTCTGATAGCCTGCTGTGCTAGATATGATTCAAAAAGGTTGGATGTAAATTGAGGACCATTGTCAGAAACGAGTACATCAGGTAAGCCATGAGTTACAAAAAGCTTTTTAAGCTGTTTGATGACAGCTTCAGTTGTGGTGGATGCCATAGGGATAACCTCTAGCCATTTGTAATATGCATCTACTATAATAAGGAAAGTGTGCCCTCTGGTAGGGCCAGCAAAATCAATGTGAATCCTGGACCATGGGCCCCTAGGACATTCCCATTCCTGTGTGGGGGCGAGAGGTGGGGCAGGCCTGACTACCTGACAGTTGGGACAAGATGCAACCCAGTTTTCAACCATTTTGTCAATACCTGGCCACCATACATAACTCCTGGCCAATCCCTTCATTCTGATAATACCTGGATGACCCTCATGTAACATTTCCAAAACCTCTTTTTGCAGTTTTGCAGGAATAACCACCCTGTTACCCCACAAAATACATCCTCTTAATACAGATAATTCAGTTTGCCTGGATTTAAAAGGTTGGGCAAGTTGAGGTAGATCTTGAAGAGGCCAACCTTTCTTAATCCAGCCTATAACAGGAGCCAATACAGTGTCTTTGGCAGTCTCTCTAGCAATTTCAGCAGCGTGTACTGGAAGCTTGGCAACAGTTTCTACGAAAAAGGTGTAAGTGTCAGGAGCAAAGTCCCCAGTGTGAGAAGGAAGTGGGCAGCGACTCAAAGCATCTGCATGCCCAATGTCTTTGCCAGGCCCGTGGATGAGTTTGTATGAATAAGCAGCAAGAAATTCAGTCCACCTCAGCATTCTTGGTGACAGGATAGTGGGCGTAGGTTTGCCTTCTGCCACAATGCCTAACAGAGGTTTGTGATCTGTAACAATGGTAAATGTTCTCCCATATAAATACTCATGGAATTTCTTGACAGCTGCAACAATTGCCAAGGCTTCCTTGTCCAATTGGCTGTAGTTCCTCTCTGCTTTAGTCAAGGTGCGAGAGTAAAATGCAATAGGAGCTTCCCTCCCGCTGGGAAGCCTGTGGCTCAACCCCCCACTCCAAAAGGGGATGCATCACAAGTCAGTACAACAGGCAAATTCTCAGAGAACTGTATCAGTACAGCATCAGACGTGATTAATCTTTTAATATTGTTAAATGCAGATTGTTCTTTTCTGCCCCAGACCCCCGCAGACTTTTGTCTAATAATCTGTGCAGTGGTTCTGCAATGGTTGCCTTCTGAGGTAGGAACATGTGATAAAAGTTAATGAGTCCAAGGAAGGCTTGCAAATCTGTTTTACATTTTGGTCTAAGGGCTTCTTTGATTGCCTGGACCTTGGCATCTGTGGGGTGGATACCATGCTTGTCAATCATATAGCCCAAGAACTCAACCTTGTCAGTTCTAAGAGTGCATTTTTCTTCCTTGACTTTTAACCCCGCTTTTTGAATCTGGTAAGGACTTCTCTGAGTCTCTCTTGTAATTGAGTGTCATTTTCAGCAGAGATTAACACATCATCAAAGTAAGGTACTACCCCTGGCAGTCCTTGGAGCATCCTTTCCATAAGGCTTTGGAAGATGCCTGGTGCCACGCTTACTCCAAACTGTAACCTTTTACATTTGAAGGCACCTCTATGAGTCACAATGGTTTGGGCCTCTGCAGTGGCATCATCAACTGTTAGTTGTTGATATGCCTGGGCCAGATCCAATTTGGCAAAGACTGTACCCCTGCCAAGTGAATGTAATAAATGATGCACCACTGGAACTGGATATGCGCTCTGTTGAAGTGCATGGTTCAATGTCCCCTTATAGTCTCCACAGATTCTCACTGACCCATCAGTCTTGACTGGTGTGACTATGGGTGTCTCCCACCTGGAGTGGTCAGTGTGCTCTAAAACTTCTTGAGCTATTAGTTTATCTAATTGTGCATCAATTTTTTCCTTTAAGGCAAATGGGACCCTTCTGGGCTTTAAGCGAATTGGTGGCACCTTGGGATCTAGATTGAAAGTGATAGGGGTCCCCATATACTTGCCCAATCCGTCGCTGAAGACCTCTGGAAACTCAGACTTCAAGGCCTCCTCCCATTCAGAGTTGCTCACGTGATTGATGCCAGTCACCTCGATGCCTAGTGGATTGAACCACTCAAGTCCCAGCAAGCTTGGGCGATCCTTGTCCACAATGGTCAGGGGCAAACATTTGGTGTGGCCTTTGAACTTCACGTTGAATTCTCTTGTTCCAACTACTGGAATCTTGTTCCCTTGGTAGTCTTTAAGAGTCAGTGCTTGCTTCTGGAAATGTTTCTTCTGAATGTTGGGAAGTAGCCTGTGAATAGTGTCCCATGACACCATAGATAAATATGAGCCTGAGTCCACTTCCATTTGGCAAGGCCTTCCTTCAATTAGTACCTTGACATGCACTTTTCTGTTATTGATAGAAGAAGAATGACCAATAGTTACTGTCTGATGAGTTTCATTCTTCCCCTTTGCTTCTGTGCTGCACCCCATTTTCTCACTAAGGTTGTTGGGCTTGAATTCTTTGTCAGGAAATTTCCTTCTGTTGGGTGGAGTTCTGGATGATTTGCAGACGCTTGCTAGGTGTCCTCTTTTTTCACAACGGAGGCAGATGGTATCTAGGAACTTGCATTCAGTGCGGGGGTGGCTTCCCCCACAACCTCTTCAGTAGAAATCTTGCCTCTTTCTTCCCAGGTCTTTCTTTTTCCGCTCCCTTCTGAGTCTATAAATTCCTTCCTCCACCTCACTACAGTCTGACTCAGAATCTATTTGCTCACAATGAGTTGTTGTGGACTTTTCCACATCAGGATGGCTTGTGGCCTTGTTGATTTTCTTCATGGCTGCTGCTGAGGACTTGTTAGCTTCTGCTGAAGAGGCCTCTTCTATTGCTTCCTTCAGCGTGATCTTAGGTCTTAGTAATAACTTGCTCTGAAGCACCTTGTCTTTAAGGCCCAGAACAAATCGATCATGCATGGCCTCTTCTAAATTGTTAAATTCACATGCACCCCCAATGTCTCTTAAACTTGCCATGAAGTCATTTATGTTTTCACTTTCCCCTTGATCCCGACGGTAAAACTCATGTCTCTTAATGAGGCACGATACTTGTGGGGCGTAATGTGCTCTTAACAACTTTTCTAAGTCAGGCCATTCCATTACCTTCACGTCTGCAGCTCTCGCCAATGCCTTTGCCATCTTGAAAAGTGCCGGACCACAGTGCGTGAGAAAGACCGCCCTCTTCTGCTTCTCGGAAATGTCGGCAAGATCGTTTCCTTCCAGATACATTTGGAAATGATCTGCATACATCTCCCAGTCTTCTGCCGTCAGATCGAACGGGGCTGGGGGGTGTTCAGCGCAGCCATCTTGCTCTCCTTCTGTTCCTCGTTGCCTTCTTCTTCAGGGAGATCCCACCTTCGTTGCCAGTGTTAAGTTTGCATGAAGAGACAGACGCGGAGTGCTTCAAGCTCTTTGTTTATTAGTGACTACAGCTTTGGCTGGGCTGCAACCCACTTTGGCTGGGCTGCGGCTGCTACTTAGAGCCAGCAGCCGCAGTTGCCAGCCAATCAGAGTGCAGGGTTTTCCCGCACTTTTTAAACCAATCATTTCTTACATTTTACAAGAACAGTTCAAACTAAACCAATGACTTTAAACCTGCATACATAACACTAACTATTAATTTCTTTTTTAAAAAATCATCCAAATGAAGCAATTAGAGAAAACAGAGGTACTATTCACTACTTATTGTTACTTTTTTGGTGATATTTCCTCCCTGTGTATTACTGCTATTGTAGCTTTCCTTTCCTTCTGTAGCTCTGGGCCACACCTATTCTCCACTTCGTGAGAACTATGGATGATGGGTCCTATAATCTAATACTGCTGGAAGGTGCCAATAAGGAAACTTCTCTGCAACTATGTACAATGTATCCCTGTTTTCATATAAAGGAGCAGAGATTCTTTTTTGTTTAGGAAAGGGTACAAAAAGATTCAGCCCAACCTCAGTACTATCTCCCTGACATGATAACCTGACCTTGAAGATTTCTGCTAGTATATGGAAAGGCCAAACTGGAAGAAGGACAATGCAAAATATATATTTTTTATTTTGTAAAATACAGGTAGTCCTTGACTTAGAACCGTTCATTTAGTATAAATAGTATAAAAAGTGATTTATGACCGCTTTTTACTCTTGCATCTTTTGTGACATCCCCATAGTCACATGATCAAAATTCAGACCCTTGACAACTGACTCATATTTATGACAATTGCAGTGTCCTGGGATCTTGTAATCACCATTTGTGATTTTCTGACCAGCAAAGTCACCGGGGAAGCCAGATTCACTTAACAACCGTGTTACGAACATAACAATTGCCATGATTCACTTAACAATGGTATTACGAACTTAACAATTGCTGCAATTTGCTTAACAATCATGGCAAGAAAACTCGTAAAATGGGACAAAACTCAACAAATGTCTCACTTAGCAATAGAAATTTTAGGCTCAATTGTACTCATAAGTTGATCACTACCTATAAATAAATATTACAAAAGCCATCTCTATATGGATCACTTTGTAACAAATGGCTATATTTTGGCCTGTGGCCCAGAAATTGAACAGAAATCCCATATTATCCTACAACTTCATCTCCTACTACCATATGGAGAAAAATAATTTGCACAATATCTTTCACATGTTCAAAGCCCAAGGCCTGTGTTAGGATGAATATATTATTGGTAGCTGTAGCTGTTGGTTTTTAATTAGAGTCCGGCAGCTCAAAAATCTGACGTGTACTTTACAAAGAAAATGTGAGGTAGCTATTCTGCAGTTCACATGCTGGGACTGAGACCATTAAAAAGGTAGATTTTTATTTCATTCTTCTTGTTAATAAATCTACTGTGCAGATCTCAGCCCTATCATCCTTTTCTTTTCCTCTCCTGGTATTGTTGTTGCTGGATGTCAGCAAATATAAATACCAAATTTAGATCTGCAACGTTTGGAAATGTACTGTATGTCTTGCGGAACTGAAAGATGGAGGTTTATGAGGATTTGAGAAATAAAGCAGCAGCTTTCACATCTCCAAGAGCTTCTTTTGTCCTCTGGCTGTGGCACCTCTTGTATTTGTGGCAACTGAGTGCCCTCTCTGTAGGGGAGAGCTGTAGGGGTTCAGTGCACAAAACAGGGAACTCTGCAAAAGGAAGGGTTGCTAAACCTGTGGAGATCTGATATATTCTGTGAGCAGAGGTACTGTCAAATTAGGAACTTCTACAGAAGCTGGAAGATTATTTACATTTGCAAATCACAGAGTGGATCAATTGGAGGGAACATTGTAAACCACTTAGTCCAATGTTTTCATTTCTCCCTAACTGGTGACCATCCAGCCTGTTTGAAAATTCCAGTAAAAGTGGGTGGGGTGCAGGGAAGCCTGCTATCATTCTAGGCATTCTATTTCTTAGCATCTCTTTCTGCTATGAAATATCTCATGTTCAGCCTGCCTCTCTATTCCTTTTTTAATTTCAACTTGTTAATCCTTGTCTTGCCCTCTGTTTTAACAGAGAATCCACTTGCCCTTCTTGTATCTGGCAGTCATTTAGATATTTGTGGACTGTTATGTAACTCTTATAGTAGCAGGGCTAAGTTCACAACTGGAAGTCTGTGGGTCTCAAACCTTCTCTCTTAGAAGTCTTACGAACCAATATAGATAACTTCTGACTTCCTGCTCAGGTATAGCTGCTTAGTTGTTACAGCTGTCACCAGTATGTGAACTGCAGAATAGCTGGTTCACATTTTCTTTGTAAAGTGCACATCAGTTTCTTGAGTTGCCAGACTCTAATTAAAACCAACAGCTACAGCTACCAATAATTTATTGATCCTAACAAAGCCCTTGTGCTTTGAACATGTGAAAGATGTTGTGCAAATTATTTTTCTCCATACAGTAGTAAAAGATGAAGTTGTAGAATAAATTTCCGTTCAATTTCTGGACCACAAGCCAAAATATAGCCATTTGTTAAGAAGTGATCCATACAGAGATGGCTTTTGTAATATTTATTTACAGGTAGTGCTCAATTTACGACCACAGTTGAGCCCAACATTTCTGTTGCTAAGTGAGACATTTGTTGAGTTCTGTCATCCAATGGTCTTTCCATTTGGCACTTTCTTCCAATCCTGATGTGAGAGATGCTTAGGATTCCTATCACTTGTGCAATTTACTGGGAAGTAAAAGAATGAAAGTGATAAAACTAAAATTAATTATATAGAGTCACCCCATGGCCCTGTAGTTCTGAATGATGATTAGGAAAATTAGCTGCTTCCTTTGAGCAAATGGTCATGAAGGTAACCAGAACCTAAACCAAAAGGGCTTTATGCTGATAAGAAACATTTTATTTCTACCTGGAAAGCTGTAGATATCCATGGTGCAGCAACGGCGAACAGTTACCTGGCTGAATCAGCTTTTACTTGTCAGAATACAAGCTGCAATATTTGTATCAACTGAAGTTTCAGAGTAGTCTTCAAAGTCAGCCCCAACTGCAGCGTATTTCAGTAATCTAACCTCAAGATGATGAAGGGCATGAGTGACTCTAGCAAAATCTTCAGCTGGAAGACTGCAAGTAGCATGATAATTGAAGATGTAATCACAGCCTCCACCTGCTGTTTCAGCAGGAGCCCTAAGTCCAGGCAAGTTCTTTCAGGGAGAGAAAGATGCTACACAGAATCAAAATTGGAGCTTTTTAGCAGGCAAATATTTCTGAACAAACTCCTATACCACACCTTGCTGGGTTGGTTGTTCAGTCTGTAAGAACTTCCAGATGCAGATAAGGATATCCATTGCGCCTCTTGTTCAGTCTAGGCAGAGATGACTAATATATGATATTGCCCAGAGGCTTTATGTCGTTGTTAAATAAGATGGGCTGAACTCTATAGCATCCCATGTAAGAGTGGCTGGGTCTGAACCTCTATTTCTTCATCACTACTGAATGGAACCTCACACATAAAAAAGAGAAGAACCACTGAAGAACCACTAACAGTCTGTTAAGAAGATATGTGAAGAAATCTAACAGACTAGAAGGACTACTCCAACCATTCAGGTCTTACTGTAGACCATCCACAAAGGAAACCAACACAGTTTTTGTTTCATGCCCAGGTTTGAAACCATTATCCCTAAAAATATGAAGTGGATCAGTGG
Source organism: Naja naja (assembly GCA_009733165.1). NCBI lineage: Eukaryota > Metazoa > Chordata > Lepidosauria > Squamata > Elapidae > Naja > Naja naja. The sequence goes on along the minus strand of CM019150.1, from coordinate 191,753,471 downwards.
TGGGACTCAATTTTTTTTTACCACTGGTTCTGTGGGCTTGGCTTGGTGGGCATAGCATGGCTTGGTGGTCATGACAGGGGAAGGATACTGCAAAATTCCCATTTCTTCCCCACTCCTGGGGAAGGTTACTGCAAAATCCCATTCCCTCACCACCCCACTAACCTACTTTCCAGCTCCATTCTCCTGTGCAGGACAACAAAAGAAGACCCAGCCAATCAGCTGGGACTCAGGAGGCAGAGAATAGATGGGGGCAGGGCCAGTCAGAGGTGGTATTTGCCAGTTCTCTGAACTACTCAAAATTTCTGCTACTGGTTCTCCAAATGACTCAAAATTTCCGCTACCAGTTCTCCAGAACTAGTCAGAACCTGCTGAATACCACCTCTGAAGTGGATCACTGGTCACTGCCTACTAAAATGAATGTCTGAATTCATAATTAGACTAAGCTGAGAACCATGGCTTACCAACTCTGGTGGCAAGGTGAAAACATCACACACATATATACACAAGCAAATATATTATCTCACTATTTTCATTCTGATAGCTGGAGTTGTCATGATCAGATACATGGTTCCATCTAATCATCCTAGATGAATTAAATGGGTTGTCAGGGAAAACAGATAGTAGGCAAAGAATCAAAAAATAAGGGCATGGCAGGAGCTAAACTGATGGGGTCAGTTTAGGTGGAAAAGACAGAAACATGAACTTGATATGGAACTTGAGAAGATACCATGGGATAGGTATTAAAAGGAAAGTAATATAGTCTTAGAAGAAGGAAACTGATCCTGCTTAACTTTGTGTAGATGAGAGTGGTGTTAGATACAGAGCACAGCCAGCTGGAAAGATGGTAACTCATTAATTATACTTGTACTTCATTTGGAACAAGTCATATCAAGGATATCTTATGAACTGAAGACAGAGATAAGAATTTTGCAGTACCACTATATTTCAGGAGCTCAGTTGGCTAGGATTCTACCATGCACACTCAGCATTTATTTCTGTTATACAGTGTCCTCTTTATCTAATCAAGGTGTTTTCTAGATTTATACTCTACTGCAAGTAAAATAACTGGAGCTAACACACACACACACACACACACACATTCATCATAAATCGCACAAGATTTTTTTTTTGCAGTTTCCTACCAATGTAAACTTTCAATATATTACCTGCAGCAACATACAGGTATTGTAACTGTGTTACAGTAACAAAAATATATTCTAAAATTATAATTTTCTGACAAAGTTAAATAAGATTCTTTTTGGAACGCATATGGACTGGTCTAAACGTATAATTTTTGGTATACCATAATTAAAGATAGTTAGCTTAGAGTTTAGTGTATAATATATAATTTGCATGAGGCACAAAATAGGTTTATAACAAGCAAGTTCTTGCCTGGCTTAAAAATAAGCCTGATCTTAGAACTTTTTCAAGATGTTGGAAAAATCTTTTCTCTGCTGCCAAATGATTATATATTAATAAAACTTCTGGAAATAGAACATCTTTATATCCTTCATAAAATTCTCCAAGAACCCATCTGTATTTGGTGATTTTCCATTTTTCAAATGTTTGAAATTGTTTCCACTTTGCTGAATGATTGCTTCTAAAAATTCCTAATTATGAAAGTATACATTGCTGAAAAAAAGATGAGAAGTAAGATTTCTAAGGGTAGGTAGAGAGGGCCACCATCAGGTAGGCATATTGGGAAGTGAAAGGAAGGATCTACCCATCTAAACTCATGACAACAGTGATTAAGGACGAAAACCCCAAATTAAGAGGGTTATATTATAGACAATGCAGGATACACATTGTAAAGAGTTGAGTGTCTGGTTTGGTTACTGGTTTTTTCCTCTGGGCATGAACAAAGAATAGTCAGAGAACTTGGATATTTACTTAGTCACTTAGCTATCAAAGACGACTTGCCAAATACAGCTAATGCAAATATCCTTCTGCTTAAATCTGCCCATCATCTTATTAAAATTCCATAATGCATGCCAATATGGGGCTTGAGAGGATGTTTCAACAAGGTCATTTTAGGGCTTTTTAAGCATCATTTCATTCATTGTTTTGCCAGAATTGAATACTGTAAGTGAGGGAAGTAATTTGGGGAGGGGGAAAAATCAAGTAATATGTACAATATCTTCCTGTTGTGGAACAGCAAGCTGCCAACTCAGATATATGAATCAATATCTTCAAAAAGCAAAATTCAACCGCACCAGCCTTTTTCTTTCTGGGTGGAAGAGCTTTTGTTCTTTGGGAAAGTACAACCAGAACTCTGAGGGGAAAGGAACAAGAACTTGGAGATTAAGAAGAAAATAGACCTCTCTTTAGTTCTTATAAAAAAAGCGAGGGGAGTATAATGGAAGCAAGGAAAAAGTCCACACAAACAGCTTCAGGCATTAGGTCACCTTAAGAAACAGGTAACATGCCTATTTAGAAGTATGATGTAAGACTGTTATTTTAGTGCCATGTATATATTTAAGTCTCATTTATTGTCCCTGGTGATTAATGTCTTATGCAAGCTCAGTTCTTGTGTATTTTATGGAAAATGACATCTCTTTACATCAGAACAGTTTCTAAACTAGGAACCAAACCAGCTTCATCTTCTGATCTGTAAGAATGTTATCTTACCCTGTATTTTTTTTTCTGGAGAACCTTTAAGATAATGTCTGTAGATACTGTAGGATTACATTCCCTGCAACATTTAATTTTTATATAAGATGACTCAAATCTTTGTTTTTAATCTTTTTACTTTTTCTCTTTTAATAAAATTTGATTCTGTTTATACTGTTATAAGAAGAAGTGGTTGACGCTTCCAACATTTCACCGTAGAGATTTGGTGCTGCTTCTAGAACATCAGATATGGAACAATAGAAGGAAACCTAGAGTGAACCTGAAAGGAGATTCTAATATGAAACTGGAATTATGAATACAATGATTAACGGAGGAAAGTTAAAAAGCAATTAATTGAAAGACACAGTCATTTACGTAGTGGGGTTAAATGTCTAGTTTGATTGAAGGTTTTTCCTGTGGACACAAACATACGGTAGGCAGAACACTTGGATATTAACTTACTTCTTTAATTATCATGAAGATTTATCAGATATACCTAATGGAAACATCCTTCGGCTAAATCTACTAGTTTCTTGTTAAAATTCCACAATCCATCATGCCAATGTGGAGGTAAGACAAAGTTTGAACAACATTACTTATTTATTTATTTGATTTAATGCTGTAGGGAAAGTTACCCTCAGTACTTTTTTAGTCTCATTTTATTTATTGCTCAGCCAGAGTCAAATATTTAGCCGGATTGGGGGTGAAATTGAGAAAGCAAGAGAAAATCAGGTAACTTGGGAATTATCTTTGTTAGTGGACATGGCCTTTTATAATTTAATTCCCATTCAGCATTTTCTTTTCTAACAGAAAGTTTCCTTCAAGTCAGGTTTTAATTCTTGGTGACTGCATAGCATGTCCATGTCATTTTCTTGGCAGCAATACAGAAATGGTTTGTGTCTGCTTTCATTCAGTTTTTTTTTCAAGACAAGCTTAAAGCCCTGGTATTTCCAGGTGGTTCCCCAATTACCCCGGGCTTGTTTAATTCAAAGACCAGGAAAGCAAATGGTGATAGAACATTTGCATATTGTCATTGCTGTCTTCTAGCCGGCTTTGTTTATTTTTGAGATTAGTTCTGGAATGAAACATTAAGTATCATCCTTGGAGGGGAGCAGAACAGGGGGTGGGCTGCTGGGGATTTGCAGGGGTTTGGGAGAGCCTCTAGCTAAGATTCTGTGCAGTTCGGAGAACCCCCAAATCCCACTCCTGGCTGGCCCTGCCCATTCCATCCCACTTTTTATAAAAAAAAAAGTACAAAAGTACAGAGAAGAGCAACCAGGAAGATTAGGGGACTGGAGACTAAAACATATGAAGAACTGTTACAGGAACTGGACGTGGCTAGTCTAGTGAAGAGAAGGACCAGGGGAGACATGATAGCAGCCTTCTAATATTTGAGTGGCTGCCACAGAGAGGAAGGGGTCAAGCTATTTTCCAAAGTGCCTGTAGGCCAGACAAGGAATAATGGATGGAAACTCAACAAGGAGAGATTTAACCTGGAAATAAGGAGAAACTTTCTGACAGTGAGAACAATCAAACAATGGAACAGCTTGCCCTCAGAAGTTGTGGGAGCGTCATCACTTGAGACTTTCAAGAAGAGATTGGACTGCCATTTGTCAGAAATGGTGTAGGGTCTCCTCCTTGGATTGGGGGTTGGACTAGATGACCTACAAGGTCCCTTCCAACTCTGATTATCTGTCTGTTAAACCCCTCCCAGGAGTTCCCACACAGCCCGTTTTGGATGCAGGTAAGTGCAGGGCGTGTGTGGAGGCTCAGGGAGGAAGAAAAATGGGCCTCCTGGAAATTTCTGGCTTCCAGAGAGCCTCCAGAGCCCGGGGATGACAGTTTTGCCCTCCTGGAGCCTCAAGGAAAGCCTCCAGAGCCTGGGGAGGGCAAAAATGCCCCTCCCCCGCAGTGGTGCAGAATGCCAACTAGGCCAGACCCACCATGGCCATGCCCACCCAGCAACCGGGCAGAGAACCATTTGCTAAAATTTTTGAAGCCCACCCCTGGAGCAGAATACTCATTTTTTGAATACAGATAGGCATCAGATTTTGGATTTATTTAATATTAAAAATAACATTTTTTTTCAATTGCCAATTTAAAAATGTTTTATTTTGCAAGCAAAGGCAACAAGCCTAATATAAGTTGATTTTCCTTCAGTTATCTTTCATTATCCATTATCTCTTTAGGTTTGGCCCTAAATGCTCAGCTCCATTCCGTCGCCCCGACTCCACCTCAATGCAAGGGGTTAAAAGAAAAAAAAATCTACTAACTCTTTAGGATAGTGTTTTTTTTCAATTTCAGCATTTTTTAAAATTAGATTTATATGCCGCCCTTCTCCGAAGACTCAGGGCGGCTTACAATTTTTGGGATACAACCCAATGTGCTCAGCAATAGCCTTCATTCCATTGTATATGCCTGCTTATTACTAAGCGGCGTTTTTACAAAGTCAGCTTATTGCCCCCAACAATCTTGGGTCCTCAGTTTACCTACCCTGAGAGGATGGAAGGCTGAGTCAACCTTGAGCCTGGTGGGATTCGAGCCTACAATAATTGCAGGCAGCTGGAACTTAAATGCTAGGCATTTAGCAGCCTGCACCACCAAGGCCCTTGGTGAATATGTGGACCAACTCCCAGAAATCACCCGCTAATATTCTGGCTGGAGAATTCTGGGAGTTTAAATCCACATATCCGAAAGTTGTGGAAGTTGATAAACTATAGAGCAGGGGTGTCAAATTCGTGGGCCACGGGCTGGATGCATCACGTGCTGGCCCTGCCCCCGCCAGGTTTAGTGAAGGGGGAAAAAGTCCCAATACGTCACGTGATGCCACCGTGATGCCACAAGTTTGACACCCCTGCTTTAGAGTATCAAAGTGGCTGTTTTTAAACTGTCTAATCAGAAAATTTTCACACATTAATGAGTTAATTTTCCTCCAGGTCATTCTCATCTTTTTGATTGCAAACATGAAAATATGTTGTTTTCCCCTACATATTCTTTCTCAGAGGCAAACAAAATATGCAAAGAGAACACTGGCAAAATGCAGCAGCAGAAATTAACATGGATTGGCAAAATTGGTGGTAGCTGAAGAGAGATTGGAGATCACTCAAAAAAAAAAAAGAAATCTCAAGAACTACCCGCAACCTGGCCTGCAGAGTTGCATGCCCATGTAACATGTTATAGAAGTAACAGGATTGTAATTATTGTTAGAGTGAGATGTGTTATTTGTTTCTGAAATATCTAGAATGAATGTCATGTGTAAAAAAGACCATGAATTCATTTTTTGTAAAAGCTGTGTTTAAAAATATCTTCCCTTGATGGCTTCTATTAGGACTCAATTACATAATGCTATAAACAATTTCTATATTTTATATTCTGTATTTATATATAGGTTTATTTATGAGAATAAACTATGCTAAAGACGCTTTAGGAAAACTGAAGCTTGGCCAGTGTCAGAGTGAGCAAAACACCCTCCTTGACATGTTAAAGCAGTCATGTTCTCTGGAATTTGCACAGCTGCTTGGAATGTTGTCCCAAGCTCTGTGTTTGTATTTCTGTGCATATGCACACTGCATATGTGTGCACATTCAGCCTCTTCTCTTAACAGATGGTCACAGAAAAACTATTATCTATGCATTCACATAGAGCTTTAAGGTGCTGTGCAGTCAAATAAATGTATGCGTATCTCAAAAAATAACTATATAGTGATTTTTTTGCATTAATTCTGGAAGTACAATCAAATGCATCCTTACTTATGAAGGAAAGTATTTGTAGATCAGGATTGAAAGGAGGTGTCATACCCCTGTCAGAATCTGATTTGGAGGGGAAGGCCGAGCAGTTGACAGGGAGTGGGAGTGTGGCTCTGTTGGTTGTGGAAGAAACTGGGGAAGGGCAAAGGCTGGCTGGGCAGAGCAGGGGAGAGGAAGAGCAAGGGAGACGGAATTCGGAGGAAGACCCAGACCCACCCCCTTTTCATCCTAGGGCACGCAGGGAGGAACGGAAAAGGGAGCAACATGAGTTGCATGGCTTATGGGGGGAGGAAAGGGCCCTGATTCCCTTCATTAGCTGCAGCTGGAAACACAGTGTTTAAAAAGGGAAGCTGCGCACAGCAAAGTTGTTGGGAACAAATCGCGAATTATCTGGTATCGTTGAGGCTTATCTGGTTCCTGGCGTCTTCTCAACTGTGTGTGTTTTACTGGCCTTTCAAGTCTGCAATTCCTTCTCCTACTCTGTCAAGTTAATTACTGCAGTGTGGTTTGTGTGGATTTTTATTTACAGTTTGTATGTACTTTGTTTTCGGACTGAATTTCCTCCACTTAAAGACTGTTCTTGGGAGAGTTTTTCCTCCAGCTGAAGGTAACCTGGACATTGGGGACAAAGTTGGAGGTACTAAAGGGACATTTCTTGCTTATCTGACTGTGTTGCCTTTGTGCCAAGTCCCGAGTCACCACAGGAGGGGTCCTTAGTGCTCTCTGCGCCTGGTTGTTTTCTTGCAGACATTTCCTTACCCAAGCTAGGTAACTTCATCAGTGCTAGAAGGGAGTAGAAATTGTAATCAGGAAGTAAACAATATCCCAAACAAGGAACTGCTAAGCAAGCTAACATTAAGAAGCCTAAGCAAAGAACTACCAAAACTACTCCCACAAAGAATGACGGGGCAAACCACTAGAATATAAATTGAGAGCTAACCCCACTCACTACTACCACTGATGATCGTCCCAAAGGTGCTTTTTCAGGAGGCAACTGGACTTCCTTGTTTTTTCTTTTGAAGACATTTCGCTTCTCATCCAAGAAACTTCTTCAGCTCTGACAGAATAATGGGCAATGGAAGGATTTATATTCCTTGCAGACAACTGGTAATCTGCATCCTTTTAGAGGGTCGTTAAAGCACTTGGGGGTTTATCTGTGTCCTTCAATGGACCTCCATGTGCTTCGAACCTCCAAGTGCTTCAACAACCCGCTAAACGGATGCAGCAGAAGCTTCTTGCATGAGAAGTGAAACATCTTCAAAAGAAAAAAAACAAGGAAGTCCAGCTGCCTCCTGAAAAAGTACCTTTGAGAAAACCACCTGGATGACTGAGAATCTCAACAGACTTTTTAGCACTGATGATGTTACTTAGTTTGGGTAATGAAATGTCTGCAAGAACTTTTGCACCCTTATTTGCTAGAATTAAGTGAACATGCAAATGACCTACACATTTCTCATATATACTACAAATAGGACAGTGGTGGCTAACCTTTTTGGGCTTCTGTGCCGATAAATGTGCACGTGCTCGTGTGCATGCACTCATCTGCAAGCACCCAGAAGGCAATGCGTGTGCCCTCCATGCCCCCTACATATGCGCACGTGACCCCCACACATGCTGCACATCTCTGTGCATGCGCACGCATCCCCATGCATTGCACATCTCTGTGCATGCACATGCATCTCACGCACACCTCGTACCCCATGCATGCATGCCAGATACCTGACAATCAGCTGATGTGGGGGTGGTGCACATGCATGCGCAGTACACCTGCTCTGGGCAAGGGCTCGCATGCTGGCAGTAATGGCTCTGCGTGCCACTTCTGGCACACGTGTCATAGGTTCGCCATCATGGAAATAGGAGAAATGACTATAAAATGGCAAACAGCTAGGGACTCAAAGTTGCCTGTCAACAGTAGATTGAGCACCTGGTCACTACAGTAAGATGTATTGTATTTCTATTTATTACAGTGTAGTGCAAGTAATCCTTGTTTAGTGATTGTTCACAGTTATGATGGAGATAAAAAATAACTTTGCAGATCTGTAAAGCAAAGGAAATCTGAAGTAAGACCATAAGCACATTTGTGATTTCACTTAGAAACCATTTTGCTAAACAACCAAGTTGTCTGTCATAATCGTGGTTGCTAAATGAGGATTAATTAATTAAAAGTGTGCAATAATTCTTAAGTTAGCACATCCCCCCTTTTTTATTTTTATAAATGTCTCTCCCTTTTTGCCTACAGTCTAGCAATGCAGTTCTATTTTACTGGGTCAGGGAAATGACATGGATGTTTCAGTTAGTTCCTAGAAGAAAGTAACATCCAAAGTTTGCTTTGCTTGAGCTTTCATCAAAGTGAAGCATCCCCTTGAAGTTCTGTACAGCTACACAATGTATTTTTCTCACTCTGCCAAACCTTTACAATCTAGAACAAAGGCAAGCAAAGTCTTACATTCAACTTTAATTGCCCAAATCTTTTTTTAATCTGTACACTGGAACTGTGCAACTTTGAAATAAATGGATCCAAGTTCATTATTAAATTCAGGAAAAGGAAGCACATGCACAAATGTTTTGTTTGTGGAAACTTTGTAACCAGAGAAAGTAGAAAAACAACATTTTGTGGGAAAAAAAGACAAAAGGTATTTATTTTATTTATTTATTTGTCAATAGCTTACAAGTTAATAAACATAAGTATAAATATCGGAAATAGGTACGAAAAATTGGGGACAAAAGGACAGGGACGGTAGGCATAATTGTGCGCTTATGCATGCCCCTTACATACCTCTTAGGAAAGGGGTGAGGTCAATAGTGGTTAGTTTGAGGGAAAAGAAGTGTGGGTTTGGGGATGTGACAACAGAGTCAGGTAGTGTGTTCCAGGCATTGGCCACTCAGTTGCTGAAGTCGTACTTTCTGCAATCAAGTTTGGAGTGGTGTACATTAAGTTTATATCTGTTGTGTGCTCTTGTATTGTTGCAGTTGAAGGTGAAAAAGTCATTGATTGGTAATACATTAAAGCAGATTATTTTATATCTCAAGACTGGTAGTGTAGGGTATTCTGTTGCAAACAGAGGAATGTAGTACCCTTCTTGTGAAATACTTCTGGACACGCTAAATTGTATTAATGTCCGATATACAGTGCAGATTCCAGACAGCCAAGCTGTATTCAAGTATTGGTCTAGCAAAGGTTTTGTATGCCCTAGTTAGTAATTCACTATTACCAGAGGAGAAACTTCTTAAGATTAGATTTACAACTTCTGAAGCTTTTTTGCCAATGCTGTTGCAGTGAGCTCTTGCGCTTTGGTCATTAGATATGAGTACTCCAAGGTTCTTGACAGAGTGAGGATTGTCAATGTCAACAAGGTCATATCCACCTAGATTGTATTTGGTGTACTGATTTTTTTTCCAATGTGTAGGACAGTATTATTTTACTTCTGGATTGTCAAAAAAGGGAGGTTAAGAAACCAACGGCTCGTAACCTTAATCTATTGTGAAGTTATCTGAAAAGAGTTGAGCCCAGAAGAGTTCAGTCCAGAACTTGTTTATTGATTACAAAGAGTAAATAAACAAATAAATAGTTTCAAAAAGCATACCAATAGCCCGTGCTTCTTCTAAGAGTCCTTAGAGTCTATAAGCTTTAACGATCATCTATATGACTGGAGTTCCAAGAGTCCTTTCCTCAGAAAGGGGAGGCAAAGCACTTCCAGCTAAGAAGTTGTTGCTTGCCAGAACTGAAGAGAACTAGCCAGAACTGTTAGGGGCTTGGAACTTGGAACTGACTAATTGCCAGCAAGGCAGCTCCTTATATACATCTGAGCCAAGTGAGGCAGGGCTATGAGAAGCCGGTAAATTCAAACTACAGCTGTGCTGTGATTGGCTCATTTGAACTTTCAAACCTGAGCCAGTGGAAAGAGCACAGCAACTATGTGGAAATTCCTTCCACATGGATCTTTGTCACCTTTAAAGTGCCTGATAATGTTAGCTGTTATTCACACATTGATGGATCTGCACAGTTAATAAATGTGCAGTTGGGATTGTTTTAAATCTTTATCTTCCTTTGATTGTTACACTTGGCACCTGGGCTGTGTGGGCAGGGATAGTCCCAAACCATTCTTTCTCCAGTACACATTCAACAGGACAAAGATTCTGAGCTCATTTAGGAAATCTTTTTTGCTAGAAAAAAATTGGGTATACCTCCTTGAAAGAAGTGGAAAGGGTTGTTTGGAAAATGGAAAATTAATCTATAACATAAATACAGACATAAAATGGGAGGAGCAACTAAAGGAGCTAGTTGCTATCTATTAAAAATGGCCAATGGCCTTTGTGAGTTTAATGCATTTTTGTTCTCCACAAAAATAAATAGTACTATATTTACTCTAATAGTACATTAAAGGTATTCCCCTATTTATGACCACTCGCTAGCAATCATGTGAAGTTATGACAGCCCCCACCTCCACTCCAAAGATACAATCTGGTTCTAAAAGATGGCCTATAGCAAACAATGGGTTCACTTTACAATTGCTGTGTTCACTTTATGGGAAAGATCCATTATAGTTGTAAGTCAAGGACTACTGCAATGCCACACCACTAGCTATGGAAGAGCTGACTGGGGCACTAGATGCCTGGGCTCAGCAATGCTCTCAACCAGCTTGCAAAATTTCCACAGAGGTAACAATTGGCTCTCACATCTCATAAGCCAGGACAAACTGGCCCCAGTGCACAACTAGTTAGAAATAGTGAGCTATCTGCACATTTATACCTGACAAAAGAATCCAAAATGGATTCTTTAGTCATTTAGAGTCAAACCTTGCTGTAATTTCTCAAAGGGATTATCATATCCTGTGGTTAATAACAAATGCAATATAAATGCATTATTAGTATTTACACAAACTTTAACCCGTTCCAGTGGTTGCATATTAGTTCTGTTAATTTATGGCTGGTGGTTCTCATTTCTGCAATGAGAGAGACTAATGCCACAGTTAAAGTTACTGCTACCTTATTTTCTTCCCACATGAAAAGATTTTAATGAAGCCCTTCAGGATGGAAAGATATACTTGCTGTATCTTTGAAGTGGAGAAAAGGTCAAAACTGGCTCTTAATCCCTTTCCTCCAGTCAGCATGTGTCAGATCTTCTTGAATTTCTGCTGCAAACTATCTCAGTACAAACACTAAACCAAACCAACAGCACTAGCAGGCAGGTGAGTTATATGCTGTGAAATAACTCCCATTATTCAGTCAAGTACTGCAGGATTGGTTTCATTCCCTGGATAAAGAGGGATGACATGGGAAGCATGATTAGGAACTTGCCAAGGCCTATATCCCAAGAGGGCCCATTGTTAAATCCCAGAATTTAACTCTTTGGATTCTTAATTTTCCTCACTCTGGCTACTTGCTCACTCCCAACCTTCATTTGTCCCCTGCATAGCTGGCCTCAAAATGCTTGGAGCACTAAATGAGCCACCCCAGCTGATAAACAGAGAGTAGTTATGAGAACAAGGAGAAGGGAATTGATGGTATGTTATTTTTTTCCCTATTCTCCTTAGTGGTAGATTAGATCCTAGATCAAGAGGATAAATAAATGATCAGCCATTATAATGGCATGGAGGTGGATCAACTAAGGTTCTCATGTCAAAATATACCTATTCCCCCAAAATTCTGGAGCTATCTTTGCATTCTCAGATAGATATTTATTAGGACTTCACTGTCCAGAAGCTCCTATGATACTGATAATCCAACATTCTGAAAGAACAGACTATAATGAACAAATAGCTCATCCTTATCATTGCCATGATCTTTCCCAGAAGCTGAACTGGATTCCTGCAGTTAGATGATAAAACAGGTAGTCCTCAGTTTACAATCATTCATTTATCAACTGTTCAAAATTATGATGACATGGAAAAAAGTGACTTCTGACCAGTCCTTATGACTCTTGCAGTGTCCTGTAGTCAAGTGATCAAAATAAAATGAAAACAAAATCATGAAGCAACCTGTTCCAGAACAGGGGAAAGTTCAGAAGGCAAGTGAGGCAATATTTATGCCATAGAGAGATAGATTTACTGTATGTACTGTAAATAGAGACAGAGATATTCTTAAGAAACCAGATGGCTGCAAAAGCTTAATTCCATATTTAGTATGGAATTGCAATAAAATGCATGCATGCATGCATGCATGCATACATACATACATACATACATACATACATATTGCCTGTTAATTTAAATGGTTTAAATTCACATCTCTTTTTGCATCTTGTATTATGCAGTAGTGTTCAAGCTGATGATATTCCAAATCCCTTCTAATTCCAGACGTCTGTTCTATTCTATTACAACATTTACTCCTACTGTTAAAAGAATACATACACAAACACACACACACTCACCAACTTTAGAGACTTTAAACTTTATTAATGTTAAATGTTCTTTTCAATCAAAGATAAAATCTTTCTGTCAATACTTCTGAAAGATTGGAAAAACACATTTGAACCTCCTTACTTTTTCACTTTTAATTAGAACTTGTGGGTAGGGATAAGAACAGAGCCTTCTTGGAAGTGGGCTTTTAAGAGGTAAGGACCAATCTGGCTTTTAGGTTCCTCTCAGCTATATTATGAAAACACATTTTTGAGTCTAAAAGTTTATTTTTATATTTAGCTGTTAGATAGCATAGTCCAAGGTAGATCCTTGAATTTTATTTTGTCATTTTATTCATATTTTTATTATTATCACAACTTGACCCTATTGGGAGAGTACAATGATGGACAGTATTTATAACTGCATAATATCTACAAAAGACAAAGAACTCTCTAAAAGATAGTGGCTACCTACTGGATTTAATCATGGGATGGGTGGGTGGGGAGAAGAGACAGGGTGAGAGGACATTAAATGTTGACAACTCAACTGTTTTAATGTTTGCCTTTATTCTTCCTTTTGTGAAGTTTCCAGCTGTGCCTGCAAAAAGTCTTGTTGCTGAAGGGATCCAATTCTGAACAATTCACAGTCTGTGGTTGCAAAATCCAAGCTGACTGCAGAGAATTCTCTGCAGAACAATTGTGCTGTAGGTATCTTTGAGACGGATTCAGGATTGCCCTTAAAGCTCTTGGGTTTCAAACTGAGTGAGGACAGTGCGTGCAATGTAGCCAAAGTTACTAAAATAGATAAAAATCACCTTTTAAAAAACCCAATTGCTTCTTTTTTTGCCCTAAAATTAATCCAAATGAAAAACTAAAATTTAACAGCTGTTCCTGGTGATAAAAGTCAACCCTTGGCTCCAAATGACATTTTGAAGAAATGATTTCATAAAGTGATTTCCCACCAGATGATTTCCAGGGGCAGGGTTAATTTAGAGCCAGACAAGATTTTGGGGGTCTGTGAGACAGTAATGAAACCACCTGATGTATAATGGCTCCTAGGAATACTTTCAGAAAGCTTCCAGGCCCGTTCCCAATCTTGAGCTGGGTTTCAGTTATTCCAACTCCAATATTGTTTTTATTTATTTATTAAATTTATTTGTTGTCCATTTCACCACAAGGTGACTCTGGGTGGTTTACAGAGTTAAAAGCAATAAACAATATGAATATATATATAGCAATACAATTGTAAGTTATGGTAAAAAATGGAGAGGGAAGGAACAAGGTATGCAGGAAGTGAGGTGGGATCTGAGTAATAGAATAACAGAGCTGGAAGAGATCTTGGAAGTGTTCTAATTCAACCCTCTGCTCAGGCAGGAAACCTTATACAATTTCAGACAAATGGCTGTCCAATCTCTTCTTAAAAATCTATGTGTTGGAGCACCCACAACTTTGAGAGGCAAGTTGTTCCACTGATTAATTGTTGCATCAGGAAATTTCTTCTTTATTCTATATTGGTTCTCTCCTCACTTAGTTTCCATCCATTGCTTCTTGTCCTGTCTTTAGGTTCTTTGGAGAATAGATTGACCCTCTCCTCTCTGAAATAGACCCTTCAGTACAACTGAATAACAGAGTTGGAAGAGGCCTTGGCATTCTTCTAGTCCAACCCCTTGTTCAAACAGGAGACTGTATACTATTTTAGAGAAATGGCTGCTTCTTAAAAGCCTCCAGTGAACCACAACTTCTGAAGGCAAGCTATTCCACTGGTTAATTGTTCTCACTGTCAGGAAATTTCTTCTGAAAATCTGCTAGTAGTCCATCAACCACCTTCAGCTCTTATTGGAGCTCCAAGCCAAGTGGTAGACCCAGGTTTTCAGGCCCTAAATGGAAGGTCAGGAGGGTGGGAACACATTTCACCCTAGGGGGCAAGATGTTTCAAAAGGGTAGGAGCCAAAGCAGAGAATACTCTTCTCCTGGACCCCACCAACCAAATTTCCTTGACTGACAGGATCCACAGCATGCCTCCTCTGCTGGTGTAGGTGAGGCAACATTCTTTTCATTCTGGAAATACAACACTTTTTGGGTTCAAAAATAGTTAAAACTTAAGATTTATGTCCACTGTTATGAAGCATTAAGTGACTGAGGAGAAAGTGTAAAGGTATTTGGGGATTCAATTAAACTGAGGTGATTCCCTATTCGGTGTTCCCATTTTAAGAGATCAGCTTTGATAGAATGTATAGGGGATAAGGGAGGAAGTCTGGTGTATTGATTAAGGCATCAGGCTAGAAATGGAGAGACTATGATTTTTAAGCCCGTTTTAGACATGAAATCAGTTGGGTGTCCTTAGTCAGCCACTCCCTCTCCTTTTCTCCAAGGAGAAAAGATAAATCTTGACAAGGGGCTCATTCAGGTAGTTGCCTGAATGTAAAAACCCCAAAACCCTGACTCAAAGATGCCATACAATAATACCTATAAATTAATGGAAGAGCCCTCACATTGATAAATCATATCACTGTCACAATTCCTACTTTCGCAAAAAAGCTAGAATGTGATTTTTTGAATAATGGGACTTAGGATTTTACCATATAAGGCACTTCGTTGTGACTAATTTTATCTTTAAAACATTATATGCACTATATGCTTGGAAAAAAAAGTTCAGCTGTTTCCCATACATAAATGACCCAATTGTAACAGACAGACAAATGAGACAGACAGAAAGACAGAGACACAGACCAATAAGCACTGGTTATTCTGTGTTTGTCAAGTGTCTGAAGCAGGAACTTGACAAGATAATCTTTTTCCAGTCATTCTTATCAATGTCTTAGTTTTTGTGTGGAATACCTTTATGTCACTTTGCTGAACTGATATGATTGTTACCTCTTAACCTGCCAAACATGACAATTATCAGAAATGCAAGAACATATGACCAATATTCTGCCACATGTTTAGTTACAGTGCAAAGTTTTCATGAAACATCTCCAAAGATTTAAATATGAAATTGAATTATAGCTGATTCAAAATAATCCAAAACAAAATATATCTGCTCACTGGTAATTTAATAGCAAGTGAATTAATTACATCCAAGTAACTTATTTAAAAAATTTAAATCCGTGATTCTTCTGGTGAATATTCTGATGTATTTTTGATGAATGGTGTCCTGATAAAAAAAATTTTCCTCAAGGATGTCCAGTTGAGATTAGTGATAAAATGTTCTGAGAAGTCAAAGTATTTCTTCACTGGTTTGTGGATGTAATCAGTGGGGTTCCTACTCTTGGATTACTGTGGTATTGTTGGTTCTTGCTGCTTAGTAGCTCTTTGAGGTTAGACAGCTGTCTAAAAGCAAATATGGGCTGACTTGTCAAGCCCTGAGAGAATGTAAGACTATTGTGAATGAACTACAGATTATTGATGCCATATTTGATGTTCACATATTGTGGTTATGTATGAACACCTATGACTGTGCCATTGACTGGATATGTTTTTCAAAATTAAAGTAATTGTGGATAAGTATGAAGTAACAGAGGGTCCTAATGTGCTATAGCTGTCAGTAGCTAGCTATTGGTGTTGATTTTCAGGAGATTACAGATAATCTGCAGATTTGAAGAAATCTCTATGAAACTTGGAGAGTTGGTCACATATTTATTTATTTAATTTATTTATTTATTTATTTATTTATTTATTTATTTGACTTGTACGATTGTGAGCGTCCCAAGAGGAAGGAGGCGAACCACTGCAACACAGTGCCTCCCACTCCCAATCCCCCGAGATGCTGCAATAGGATACCATGGTCGATGGTATCAAAAGCCGCTGAGAGATCTAACAGGACCAGGACAGAAGAGAATCCCCTGTCCTGAGCCCAGGAGATCATCAACCAGTGCAACCAATGCCATCTCCGTGCTATACCCAGGTCGGAAGCCCAACCTCCCTGGAGGCATAGACCAACCAGGAAGGGCATGGGTCCAACAAACATGTGGTGGAACTCAGGTGTCGCATAATCCTGTCCACTTCATCCTCAGAAACAGGATCGAACTCCATCCAGATTACGTTGGCCAGACCACTTGCACCCTCAGCATCAGACCACTGCAAGTCGGAGTTCAGCCCCTCCTGAATCCGAGCGATCTTATCCTGCAGGAATTGACCAAATTCCTCAGCTCGACCCCGCAAGCAGTCCACCGCAGCCCCCGACTGAAGGAGGGAGCGGGTGACCCTGAACAGGGCGGCTGGGCAGTTTCCTGCGGATGCTATGAGAGCAGAGAAATAAACCCTTCTCGCCGCTCTCACAGCTACCAGATAAGTCCTAATATAGGCTCTCAACTGGGCTCGGTCAGACTCGGAATGGGTCGATCTCCACCTGCTCTCTAAACCCTTCTACATCCGCTTCATCTCCGGAGCTCCTTGTATACCAGGGAGCCACACAGGATCGCGGACAGTGCAGGACGGGATGGGGACAACTCTGTCGAGCCCCGCTGCCACCCATTGCCAGGCACGCCAGGGTCTCTGCAGAGCTGTGGACCAGGGATGTGGAAAACCCCAGTTCTGCCTTGAACCCTCCGGTCCATCAGGTGCCTGGGGCGGAACCATAAGTGGCTCCTCATCCCAGCAGTATGGGCAGCTTGTCGGAAAACCAGCCATAGGAGATAATGATCTGACCATGGAACGGGTGGACAGTAAAGTCATCACCCCCAGATCATTACCACTGCTCGAGACAAAACCAGGTCAAACATATACCCAGGTCGGAAGCCCAATTGGTATGGATCTAGGTAGTCTGCTTCCTCCAGGAAAAGCAGAAACTGCTGAGCCACCACACTCTCAACAACCTTCGCTAAAAAGCGAAGTTTGGAGACTGGATGAAAGTTGTTCAATTCGGCTGGCTCAAGGGCAGGCTTCTTCAGGAGAGGCCTCACCACCGCCTCTTTCAAGGTGGCAGGAAAGGTACCCTCCCCTAAAGAAGCGTTGACCACCGCCCGGAGCCAGCCGCATGTCACCTCCCTGGAGGCATAGACCAACCAGGAAGGGCATGGGTCCAACAAACATGTGGTGGAACTCAGGTGTCGCATAATCCTGTCCACTTCATCCTCAGAAACAGGATCGAACTCCATCCAGATTACGTTTTGCACCCTCAGCATCAGACCACTGCAAGTCGGAGTTCAGCCCTCCTGAATCCGGCGATCTTATCCTGCAGGAATTGACCAAATTCCTCAGACAGTCCACCGCAGCCCCGACTGAAGGAGGGAGCGGTGACCCAACAGGGCGGGCAGTTTCCTGCGGATGCTATGCAGAGAAATAAACCCTTCTCACTCTCACAGCTACCAGATAAGTCCTCTCTGGGCTCGGTCAGACTCGAATGGGTCGATCTCCACCTGCTCTCTAAACCCCTTCTACATGCCTCCCGGAGCTCCTTGGTATACCAGGGAGCCACACAGTAAGGGGACGATGGGGACAACTCTGAGCCCCGCGCCACCCATTGCCAGGCAGCCACCAGGGTCTCTGCAGAGCTGTGGACCAGGGATGTAGGAAAAAACCCCAGTTCTGCCTTGAACCTCTCCGGGTCCATCAGGTGCCTGGGGCGGAACCATGTAAGTGGCTCCTCATCCCAGCAGTATGGGGCAGCTTGTCGGAAAACCAGCCATAGGAGATAATGATCTGACCATGGAACGGGGTGGACAGTAAAGTCATCACCCCCCCAGATCATTACGCCACTGCTCCGAGACAAAAACCAGGTCAAACATATTGCCCCCCTCGTGAGTCGGGCCATTGATCACCTGAGTCAGACCCATGGCCACCATGGAGGCCATGAATTCCTGGGCCAAACCCATATGATTGGATAAAGTCGCATAAAACATGGTTCTATCCCATTGTTGATGAAGATCTGAACATTGGATGTCTCACTGTAATCATTAGGTAAGATTTTTAAAAAATAACTGTTCAAAGATAATTTAGAAATTTGAATAATGTCGATTATTCAGATGTTTCAACCAAAACTGATGACTTTCACCTTCCCCTAATGCTGACCAATTCTTGATCTTCCTTTCTCCACCATTTCTGCTTTTATTACAGGTTCTCTCATTTCAGTTTCTTTTGCATTCTTATCCACTTCCTTTATCCAAACTTCATGCTTATTGTATTTCTTTGGGATGTCCCATAGCTGCAGCCAGAACTGCAACATTTTTGACACTGCAGGCATTGACACTGCAGTTTCTCCATTGATGGATTGGTAGAAACATTTCTGATTCTATTGAAATTGAAGATCTTGTCTATAGTATGCAATTTGAGCTTGCTATCTGCTGATCTTCTTGGCTATAGCTGTTATTTGCTGCTTAATTATTTACAGTACTCCCTTAGTCTTCCTTTTTTTCTAGGTGATATTTCTTAATCAGGTATTCATTGGTGTTCTTGTTCTTCAGCTTCTTTTCTTTCATCTGTTCCAGTTTCCTTGCATCTGACCTTAGTGGACTGATCTTATTTTCCAGTCTGATTTTCCATTTTGGTGCCATACTGTTTGGCTTTTTTTCTTCTTTGTAGATTTTTCATCCAAGGTATGAGTTATAACTGCAGTCATGCTATACATTAATTGGCTTGTTTCTTGCACTGAGCTGGTGGTTATATTTGAGGCTTCAGCTGGTGCAGAATGCTACGGCATCGGCCTGGATAGCCTGATGCTCCCATTGTTGGTTGCCCTCCAGGTGAGATTCAAGGTGTTGGTGTTAACATTCAAAGTCCTTTACGATATGGGTCCAGGGTACTTGGAGCGTCTCCTGCCAATATCAAATACCGATCGCCTGTGCTGCAGTGGGACATGCCGTCGGCTAGACAATGTCGCTGGTGCCCCAGGGAAGGGCCTATTCTGCAGCCCCACCTTGTGGAACCAGCTCCCTCTGGAGCTCCATTTGGCTCCTGACATTTGTTCCTTCCGCCGCGATCTGAAGACCTGGTTGTTTGAACAGGCCAGGCTGGACTGACCTCTGGGGGTTTTTAAATTATTTTAATTGGGTTTTAAAGATTGGGCTTGTTGTTTTTTAAATATTTATTGTTTGTATTATTGTGTTTTAGTTGTGAGCCGCCCGGTCCTCGCGGAGAGAGGGTGGCATACAAGTCCAATAAATAAATAAATGAATGAATGAATAAATAAATAAATAAATATTACAATATTGGCATCTTTTAATATGTATACTTGCTGTTTCTTTAAGGCAGTCTTCAATGCAGGCAATCTTCTATCACCTCCTCCTCCTCCTCCTTCTTCCTGTCCTCCTCCAGAATTCCAAAATTCTGTTTTCCCAAAAATAGTAGTGAGTGTTTGCAGCTTTATGCTATATTTGGAGGTGTGCTTATTGCCCTTTACAATGACAAACTATCATGAGGAGGTTTGGTGAGTGGCATAGGACAGCTTGCTTATGGTAAGGAATGCTTTCTGTTTTGTGTTAGGCCGTGTTCATCATGGTAGCTCTGTGTTAAAATATTCTTGGCATCAACTCAAAACCCCAAATGTACCTACTGGATTAAAAAAAGTTACCCGTTTGTGATAACTTTCATCCATAGTTCTTATATGTCTCCAAATTTACTAATATATTTATTAGGCTAAGTTATAAGCTTATATTTCACTAGTAAGTAACGGTAAAGGTTCCGCTCGCACATACGTTCTAGTTGTTTCTAGCTCTAGGGGGAGGTGCTCATGTCCGTTACAAAGCCAAAGAGCCAGTACTGTCCAAAGATGTCTCTGTGGACATGTGGCCGGCATGACTAAACATTGAAGGCGCATGGAATGCTGTTACCTAGCCACCAAAGTGGTTCCTTGTTTTCTACTTCCATTTTTACATGCTTTCGAACTGCTAGGTTGGTAGAAGCTGGGACAAGTAACAGGAGCTCACTCCATTACACTGTGCTAGGGATTCAAACCGCCGAACTGCCGACCTTTCTGATGGACAAGCTCAGCATCTTAGTCACTGAGCCACCACGTCCCTGTTTAGCTAGTAGGGCACCCTAATAAGATTTACTGGTGAGCATTTATTTATTTCTCATTCTTTTGTGGTAAGGATCTCTTCCATGTCCCTTCACCAAGTTATGCAATTCCTTTCTTTGACAGGCTTGAGTGGTGTCTGCAGGAAGGTCATTTTGGCATCAGTCTTTCTGTTTCCCAAGGTTTTTAAATTAGGATATTATTGCTTTTTAATTGAATTTTAATTTATATTATTCTAGTCCATGAATGACCTTCTTGCAGTTGCCTACTTCGTATGGTATTTTTATTTTGCATATTTTTGCAAATGTTTTTATTCAGTCTGTATTTTTCAGAGAGTTTTCTTATAAATCATCAAGAGAGCTTCAGCTATTGGGCAGTTTTCAATAATTTAATGAAACAAATAAACTAAATGGCTGTGTATACCATTTTGAAGAAAACAAATATAAAAATATTCCTGGGGTGCATCCAATGTTTAAACATTTGCACTGTTTCTGCAATTAAATTCTAGAAACCAAAATTTGGCCTTTGTTACTTCTCCTCTTCCCCTCCTCCTTCTTTTTATTTTTTATTTTTTTGGCTGTTGTTAAAACTAAAGTAGAAGATTATGTCATTCAACAAGTGAACAGCCATGGCTCCTCGTCATGAAAAGCACACAGTGGAAAAAGAAAAAGGCTGAGTAAACAATACTTGTCACTTATCTCAGAGTCAATGTGTGTGTTTTGGCTTTTGAGTAGTTTGCTCTTTAACATGATAGTATAAAGTGTCTGGACAGGGCTATTAAAGCTAATTATTTCCTAGTGTCCCTGCTAAAGTCAGCAGGATTCTCTCTGCTGTTTGTGGTTTTATGGGGTTGAGAAGCCATAAACACCACTGCAGGTTTCAGCTCTGTAACCATTAGCGTAGCAGCCATGAGACAGGAGAAAGCAGGGATGACTCATGTCCAGGAGACTTCTGCTATGAAGGGCTGTGCTCTTTGCTCCCAGATGCCACAGGACCCGCCTACTTGGCTTTGTGTGTAAGGAAAGTTGCTGGATTTGCACTCCTTGTATTGGTGGATGGCTTCGCATAAGCTTGTCAAAACTACAGCTCCATGTAGGCAATTCCATGCACCTGAGAGGACCTGCTTGCTTTCTGATGAAGGAACTCTCTCAGCATGTTTAACCAAAGAGATTTATGTATTCTACTGCAGATGCTGGGGCTAAATGCATGATGGCTTCTCATTGAAAGCATACATCCAGATCTCCTTTCCATGTCATCTCCTTTTGGGTACAGGTGAAAAGTGTGCCTTGAAAGAACTAGAATTTGTCCTGTCAGGAGAAAAATGGGAATGCCCTTGAGTTTTGTTGAGAGAAGTTTTTGCTTTCTTTCTTAAATACAAATCTGTACAAATTTATATTCTTTTTTAAAAAAATTCTACTAATTGGCTTCTAGTTATCTTCTAAAATTGTTGGTGTATATTCCAAATACAGGTAGTCCTTGACTTACAACAGTTCATTTAATGACCATTCAAAGTTACAATGGCTCTGAAAAAAATGTGATGTTATGACCATTTTTCATACCTGATCCTGTGATCAAAATTCAGAAGCTTGGCAACTGGTTCATACTTATGACCATTACAGTGTTCTCAGGGTTGTGATCACCTTTTGCAACCTTCTGACAAGCAAAACCAATGGGGAAGCCAGATTCACTTAACAACCAGGTTACTAGTTCAATGGCAGCAATTCACTTAATAACTCTGGCAAGAAAGGGCAAAAGTCACTTAACAAATTCTCACTTAACAACAGAAATTTTGGACCCAATTGTGGTCGTAAGTGGGGACTACCTGTATATAATTTAATCTCAGAACAAATACAGATATTGTTTTTTGTATAATAACTAGCTGGTTTAGTCTTTATTTGAAAGTACATATGGTACATCTTGCACTGCTTTTGGACTTTAACTTCAATAGACTAAATGAGTATAAATGTTTGCAATTCCTTTTCCTTCCTCCCTTTGCCACCAAAATTAAACATGTTATCTGGGACAAAAACTTGTAGAAGTGCAAACGTCAGAAGCTGGATCATCTGTAAGAGAATGAAGAAATTTAAGTCTTACAGGAATAACATGAATTGTTATAGCGACAATTTTTTCTACAAACTAGAGTACCTGCTCTAAATACACCCTGATAGAAAATCAACTATTTGCAAGGCAGGTAGGCAGATGAAAGAAAGAGAGAGAAAGTGTGTGTAGAAATCCCTCCCCCTATCTGGCATTCATTATATGAAGAAAATTTGAGAAAATATTTTTTATAATTATATTTATTGGGACTACAAGCCCAAAAATTTCCAATCAACATAATCAATTTGCATTATATGTTTACACTCCAGACCTGTCCCAGTGCCTTAACTGTGGATCATGAGCCGCGGTGGCGCAGTGGTTAGAGTGCAGTACTGCAGGCTACATCTGCTGCCTGCCGGCTGCCTGCAATTTGGGAGTTCAAATCTAACCAGGCTCAAGGTTGACTTAGCCTTCCTCCTTCCAAAGTGGGTAAAATGAGGATCCAAATTGTTGGAGGCAATATGCTGACTCTGTAAACTGCTTGGAGAGGGCTGTGAAGCATTGCGAAGTGGTATACAAGTCTAAGTGCTATTGCTATTGCTACACTACTATCGATAAAACAGCACAGCTTTAAACTCAATCTTAGCATGATGGAGCTACTGCTTAGGATGTCTATGTTCCCTATTTTGTCTCTGGATGGAGTGCCATTGCCTTTGAAGAAGCAGGTCTGTTAGTTGGGAGTCTTCCTGGACTTTCAGCTGCTTCTAGACCAACAGGTGGAAGCTGTGGCCATGAGGGCCTTTACCCAGCTGTAGTTAGTGTACCAGTTGCAGCCTTTCTTGCATCTAGAGTACAATGGCTCTTGCCCTCACATTGCCCATTTAGACTCCTGTAACATGCTTTCATCAGATTACCTTTAAAGACCACTCCAAAGCTTCAGTAGATGCAAAATGGCTTGGGTACTCAGGGAAGTTGAGTACTCTGATTGTTGTATACATGTTATACCTGTTTTACAGACTTTGAACTGTGGGGAGGAAAGGAGCATTTTGCCTACTTTATTCCAGCTCCATGGAGGCTACTTGTAGGCATCCCTATCGACCTACAAGAACATAACCAAACTTGTTGCTAGCATTGTCATTCCCTTGCAACACTACTTAAGGAAGGACCTCACGCATTGCTGAAACTCATTCCTGATTCATCCTGTGTCCCTCCTATATGCCTGAGAACTGTCAACTAGGCTAGTTCTAGAGACAAGTCTATGACTTTAGAAGATCCTACCCTTTTGAGGAACAGCCCAACTAATAGATTGGTATTAGAGCACGTCCATGCATATGACCCTCAGATGGCTTGACAAGTGATCAAACATGCCATTGTAGTTTCCACTATATTTCCCTCTTCTATTCCACTGTACATAAAAGGCAAACATGGTGGGAAGGAAACAAAGTGAGGAGAATTCACAAATTGCTTTTCTTAACTTGTTAACTGTATTAAAATTTGTAATGTGAGCACCAGGCACCAGCTTCATTACTTCAACTGATTATGGCTCAGCAATCAGCAATCTTTATTCCCAAAAGTTATATCAAAGACTAGGCACTTTAACATGGTTCTCTGGGAATCAAGCTCAGAATCAGCACATCTTAGACCTAAATTCAGCACCTATACAATGGTGTAGAGCAGGGTGTCAAACTCAAGGCCCAAAGGCCGGATCTGGCCTGTGGGGTGCTTAGATCTGGCCCACATAACTACCCTACCCAGCCATGTGTTCTGGGGCAGACATGGTATTCAGCAGGTTCTGAAGAACCAGGGCAACAAGCCCTCATTTCCATTAAAAGCAGATGTCCCTAAGACTTCTGCTCCTTGAACACCCCTGGCTGTGAGGCTAGAGGTTTAACTTTGATGCACTAATCTTGGTGGGTGTAAAACTTGAGGCTAGTGGTTTAATTGATGCTAATCTGGGAGTAAATTCCACTGAGCAGAGCGTGAGTTCCTAAGTAGCTTCCTAACATTGTACTACTGAGGTGTGAAGGTGCCTTTGGGGGTACAATTTGGCTTTGGGACTACCATGGGAACTGTCCAACATGAAGTGTTAACAGAAGCATTCACAGATCCTTGTAATAATAAATGAACAAACAAAAACAATCAAAGTTAGCATTTTTATGTGGAGCTGCTCCTGTTGTTATTTTGCTCCCTAACTCCCACCAGAGTCACCAGTGCAATGGAATTGACATTAAGTGGAAATTAGCAAACTTATTACAATTTACGATGAAAGATAGGCGTCCTTGGATTGTGCTAAGATGACCCCACTTAACTTCATCATAAGTACCTGTGATAATTACATCAGGATTAAATGCAAAAACGTGAAACATTTTTTGAATGCAGTGCATAGTCGACAATCTCCCCGCAGGGCACCTCCCAATCCTGGGCCCACATTCAGAGGCTTTCAAAACTGACAATTCACACACCAATTTTAAATAATGCACTTTCATTTTGACCTTAAGGCATGAGTTGAAATTCACTGTTACTTAGAGGGAGAATTGACTGCTGAATATAAATTGGAATATCAACTGCCTATCCTGAATAAATACTCCAATTAAAATAATTGCCCTTAGTTACATCCCCTTAGTTACATCTTCAAAAGCAACAACTACATATCAAAGCTGGAACAAACTCTGGTGAGAAAAAAAATAGAAACATATTTAGATGTTTGGATGGGCAGATACACATTCCCAGCTTGAATTACTGGAAAGTTAAATTGTGCTAAAAATAGTTACAGAGCTCTTATTTTGAAAAATGAAATTTCACTGCTCAGAAAAGTATTATTGCTGCTGTTCATATTTTCTTTTCCAGATAATATATTCAGTTTACAAATTCTATAACAGAGCATGGTACTGGTGTCTTTGCATTTGCCAGGCTCCCTTCCCTAAATTTAATTATTTAATATTCTATCATCATCATCATCATCATCATCGAGATGGCATGTTTCAACTGTAGCATCACCGTATTTACTAGAGTGCTCTAATCCCATGGATATTCTTAAATTAAAAATGGTTAATGGCTGCTACCCAGCAGTGCAGCTGTATGAAAGCATATCTACCTATCAAGAAAAAATGAAAATAATAAGCTGCACAGATATCAAAGTGGAATGAATGACAGAAGCAATATTTTGCAATTAGTCACGCCCACCAGAACAATTGTTTTGTGAAAAACAATCCACACTCTGTGACAGACATTTTGTGAGAATGCCACTAATAAACTGTCAAAATTCCAAAGATGGCCATCATCCCAAAGAGAACTTGAGGATAGTCCTACTGGATCAGAACTATCTAGCCAGTATTCTGTCTGACACAGTGACCTACCACATACATGTAAGAAGTCCACAAATAGGAATTTGAGGCAGTAATGTTTCTGTGCAGGTAATGACAAACTGCTCTTGTGCCTGGAGGCAACACCTAGCCATCAACACAAGTAGTCATTGATAGAACAGTCCTCTAGAAATTTGTCTAGTCCATTTTGAAGTCACCTAAGATAGAACCACAACTTGTGGCAGCATATTTCACAGATTGTTTGCACACTGGATGAATAAATATTTCTTCTTTTATTACTAATCAGACAGTACTTCTGTATTGTGAGAAATGAAATTTAAAAAATCTCAGTTCACCCTTAAAATAGCATGCATAATGCTATTAATCTCCTTACATGTATTTTTTCTTTTAAGCTAAACAGCCTCAACCATTGAAGCCTGTCCTCATACAGAAAGTATTCCACGCAGTCATCTGGGTTAACTTTTGTCCATGTTTTCCAGGTCCACAATATCTCTCTTGAAATATGGAAACCAGAATGGTGTAGAATATTCTAGATGTGGACACACCATAAAATTGTAAAGTAGAGTTATAATAAGAACTGACTTATGGTATATTTGTTTTCTAATGATTCTTAGTATAATATTTATCTTCTTCATGGTCACTGTACACTATACACCAAAAGCTCTTTCTTGATTGGCTGTTAAAGTGACTACCTGTCACTACTGTTACTTGTCCCGTTACTTGTCCCAGCAGTTTGAAAGCATATAAAAATGCAAGTAGAAAAATAGGGACCACTTTGGTGGGAAGGTGCCTTCAGCATTTAGTCATGCTGGCCTCATGACCACGGAGACATCTTTGGACAGCACAGGCTCTTCGGCTTTGTAACGGAGATGAGCACCATCCCTAGAGCCGGAAATATGTGCGAGGGGAACCTTTACCTTTACCTTATCATTAGACAATGTGAGATGATTCCTCAGGCAGTTAATTTTTGTTGTTATGGAAAGGATCAAATTATTGGTTATTTATTATTAGTTATTTATATTGTAGAGATGTCAACCTATGAGTTTATGGCATATCAAAATAACTTGGCTTCCCAAAATAACTTCCCCTTGCAGCAATCAATGTGCTTGCCTGCAGGGAGCCTCATTTCCTATTCAGTCTATACCAGTAAAATACCTTGAGCTGGCCCTGCATCAAATTGATCAATATGACAATGATACATTGTATTACCAGATAAGAGATAATAGAGAAAAGTTCACAATTCCATATCTATGTTGTTGTGCCCTGTTGGCTACCAGAAGAGCTAGCAGCAGAGTCAGACAAGGAATTGGTTTATTTATTTATTTATTTTATTTATTTATTTATTTTGTCAAGCGATTATAAGGTAACAGGTATAAGTATAAACATAGTTATGTATACATGAAATGGATACATATAAGAAAAATAAAAAGAAACAATAGGACAGGAACAGTAGGCACGTTGGTGCGCTCATGCACACCCCCAACAGACCTCTTAGGAAAGGGGTGAGGTCAATAGTAGACAGTCTAAGGTTAAAGTTTTTGGGGTTTGGGGAAGAAACCACAGAGTCAGGTAAAGTATTCCAGACATATTTCCTGCAATCAAGTTTGGTGCGGTTTACCTTGAGTTTGTATCTATTGTGTGCTCTCGTATTGTTATGGTTGAAGCTGAAGTATTCATTGACAGGTAGGACATTGCAATGTATGATTTTATATATTATACTTAGATCAGACCAAAGGCGGCATAGTTCTAGGTTTTCTAGGTCTAGAATTTCAAGTCTGGTGGCAGAAGGTATTCTGCAACGAGTAGAGGAGTGGAGAACTCTTCTTGTGAAATATTTCTGGACTTTCTCAACTGTGTTAATATCAGATACGTAATGCGGGTTCCAGACTGATGAGCTGTATTCAAGTATTGGTCTAGCAAATGTTTTGTATGCTCTAGTTAGTAGTGTGATATTACCAGAGAAAAAGCTAGGTAGGATTAGGTTAACAACCCTTAATGCCTTTTTGGCTATGTAGTTACAGTGGGCTCTAGCACTTAGATCATTAGAGATTAGTACTCCAAGGTCCTTGACAGAGTTTGGACCATCAACAAGGTCTTGACTAGTCAGCTTGTATTTTATTTTCTGATTTTTTTTGCCAATATGTAAGACAGAGCATTTATTTGTTGAGATTTGAAGTTGCCATTTGTTTGACCATTTTGATACATAGTCAAGGTCTTTTTGAAGGGTAGCCGTATTGTCTGTGGTGCTGAATAGCTTTACATCATCAGCGAAGAGAACACAGTTGCTCTTAATATGATCACAGAGGTCATTTATGTAGAGTATGAAGAGAGTTGGTCCTAGAACACTGCCTTGGGGGACACCACTTTTGACAGGTACAGAATTTGATAGGACCATTTGTTGTCTGTTTGACAGGAATGCTTCTATAATACCATAAGATTTTAGTTTTAGTAGTAGTTTGTCATGTACCACTGAATCAAAGGCTTTGCAGAAGTCTATGTAGATTGCGTCTATTGCTTTGCCTTAATCAAGTTGTGTAGTCCATATGTTTTTGCAGTGTAAGAGTTGCAGATTACAGGATAGTTTTTTTCTGAAACCACATTGTTTATTAGAGAGTAGGTTGTTTGTCTCTAAGTGGAGGATGATGGATTGGTTAATAATTGATTCCATGACTTTACAGGTGATGCAGCATAAAGAGATTGGTCTGTAATTTTCAACTAGGCTGGGGTCTCCCTTTTTGAAGATGGGGATGACCGTGGCTTGTGACCATAGGTTTGGCAAGGAGCTGGTCCTGAAAGATTTTTCAAAGATTATGCTTAGAGGTTCGGCTATGGCAGTGGATAGCTTTTTTAAGAAGTAGGCACATATTCCGTCCGGTCCAATAGATGGTTTTAGATTGCGTAATGCTTTTTCAACATTGTCTTCTGTAAAATCAATATGTATTAGATCATTGTAGTTGTCTGTGGTTCGACTAGGAAATACTGGGCATGATCCATTGCTGTTTACAAATACTGAGCCAAAGAATGTGTTAAAGAGGTTGGCTTTAATGGTGTTGTCGTTGCAGTCTGTACCATTAGGTCCTTTCAGGGGTGGGATGGATCTTGAGTCTTTTAGTTTGTTGTTTATAAAATTGTAGAAAGCATGGGTGGAATTGGTGCGTAGAAGGTTTGTTTAATGTGATAATTGGTGCATTCAGTCTTTATCTGGTGGCATAAATTTTTGTATCGGCTTTTGAAGTTGGTTGAGGGAAAGCCTGGGCCAGCTTTGGAGCCTTTGGAAGGCTCTGATAAGGAAACAGCATCAGAGACAGAGGTAGAGCCAGGGCCTTCTGTCCTCCCCCAAGTGGAGAGGCAGCTGTCTTCAGGGCCTGAGCTGAGTGAGGGGGAGGAACAGATGTGGCCCATCCCAGATGCACGTATGTGCAGAGAGGAAAGGAGAGGAGAGCAAAGGAAAGCAATAAGCCAGCTGTCAGGGAAAAGCAGACATAGATGCCAGCCAGCCCCTCCCTGGCTGGGAAATAAATAGTAGGGGTGTGGGAGTGGCCAGTTGTCACAGACAACCATTCGCTTTTAGGATGTAGCAAGCAATTTGGATTTCTTGGCCAGGTCTGTTGGGACTAATTATGTTTGATTTTTGTTTATCCATGTAAATAAAAGATTGTTCCTACCCTGTTTGAAAAGGGGTTTGTTTTTACTCACAAATAAGCGGCTTCTCATTACATGCGCTGGATCAGAACATATGTATAGGAAGATGTCCTATGTATTCTTCAGATTAATGTCTCAAATCAAAGAAGTCTTCCTATCAGGCCCCTATCTTCAGTTACATCCCTAGGGCAAGGTTGTTGTAGAAGAAAAATCAGAATATATCCAGAAACTCTCTCCCAAATATTAAAACTTGATGATGCAGCTAACGATACACATCACTTGGATAAGAGTTTGCAAATGGCATGCAACTTGTCAGCTTATTTTTCTTCTTTTCTCCTTGAATCTATTAGTTAAAAGTCAACTTGATTACCCTTCAGGATTATAATTAAATTATAAGCTAGCCAATCTAGCCATGATACTTTATATGTTTCAATAAGGTGACACCCTTAACTCTTTGAAGCTGAAGAATTCTTACAAGTATCCAGCAGGCAGAGCTTTATATTCTTTTCCTCAACATATTGCTTGAATTATGTTCCCATAGACAAATTTTGATTCATACTGTAAGTGGGTAAGGAATACTTACCTAACTTTAAAATAAATACACTAGCACAAGAATGTTTGATTAATCTGCTCTTCGTTAATTTGCATGGAAATCAGCAACATCAGACCCAGCTGCATTTTATTGAATCGAGAGTTGTGACAACATTTAATTATCCTCTTACAAATGCTCCTTGTTTGTTTATATTTACCCACCTACTTTAGGCCAAACATGATAATTGCTATACATATGTGCAGTCCTTGGAGAACATACAACTTGATGAAAAGAGCTTGCCAGGCTAAAGCCAAGATTAATACCAGTAGTTATGGGGTGGAAGTTGAAAGTTTGACCAACTTCACAATATAAAACAAGCATCTGACTTTATGGATGTCTCTCTATTATAATGGAGATGCAGAAAGTTGGGAATGGCCCCAGCTTCACAACCAATGGAGAATGTTCAGAATGAAACCAAAGACAGATAAAACTAAGTTTTGATGGCTCAGTGTTACTGAAACCCCTAAGAATTCAAACTGTAGAATGTGTGTGCTGAATAATTTTTACAAGAGGAATTTATTATTTTAAATCTCATGTCCATTTGATTTACTTCTGGATAATTAACAGTTCAAAATCTAGAATTCAATAATCAAAAGTTTTAAATTTTTCTCTTGGACTAGAAATTTTCTTTGATTCACCCC
This sequence comes from Naja naja, assembly GCA_009733165.1. Classification (NCBI taxonomy): domain Eukaryota; kingdom Metazoa; phylum Chordata; class Lepidosauria; order Squamata; family Elapidae; genus Naja; species Naja naja. The sequence goes on along the minus strand of CM019150.1, from coordinate 191,722,592 downwards.
CAACTAGAATTCCTGCTTTGCTTTCCCTCTCTTGAAAGATTAAGAATTGATTTATCTCTTTTTGGAACCAGCTTTTTCTATAGTTTATGACAGCTGTCCTAAATTTGAAGTTCATTAGATTTGTGGACTACACTTCCCAGAATTTCCAGTCAGTAGAAGCAAGTTGAGAGTAGTGATCCAGTACATCTGAAAGGAAACAGATTGGGAAAGACTGCTTTATGTACTATGGGCAGATACACACACACACACACACACACACACACACACAGAGAGAGAGAGAGAGAGAGAGAGAGAGAGAATGTATATGCGTGTATGTGTATGTATGTATCAGATTGGATAGAAATAATTTAGTTTTCTGAATCAAATTGTTAAATAAATGAACTGGATCAGGAAAAAAACCCTTTCTAAAGATATATGGGTGTAAAAAATGATTGAATCATTGGCTTGATTTATAAGCTAATTCAATCTGTCTAAACCAGGGGTGGCGAACACGCGGCTCTCGAGCCGCATGCGGCTTCCGGCCAAAATGAATGCGGCTCTTTGCCTCTTATATTATTATTATATTATTATTATATTATATTATTTTGTATACTGTGGCTCTTTGCCACGTTTGGATTTTGTTATGCTGCTTCTGAGGAGGGATCTCTGAGGAGAGATTTCCAAGCGTGTAGTCCCGCTGCATCATCCGTCTCCCATCCTCGAAACAACTGCACGAGCCAGCGGCGTGGTGTGGCTCTCTGACTCGCACAGTTTAAAATTGCGGCTCTTTGTGTCAAACTTGTTCGCCACCCCTGGTCTAAACCAATTATATGCTTAAGAAAGTCAACTAATTTTGGAGATTTCTGCACACTTCTTTTGAATCAAATGTGCTAGTAACTATCATCAAACTATTCCAGCAAAAGCAACAGAGAGACGTGTGGTTTCTTAAATATACACCAAAATTTATTCCCCAAATGGATAACTCTGAAATGTTTCCACTTTCTAAGGAGTTTATTAAAAAAAGAATTCATGTATTTCACACAAATTTCACTGTATGTTAAATGCAAACTCAGTTCATTATTTACTTCTATGTATGTTCCAATAAGTGTGCTCATATGTGTGATATGCTTAATGATAAACTTATTTGATGGAGGTTCCAATTAATTCATATGAACTATAAAGCTATTCCTATGGATTACAGGTATTCATATTACACAGGTTATATGGGCCACACAATCCAGCTAAAACTGAGCATTTTAAAGTGCAGCAATAGTGATAATGGTGTCAGTCACTGTTAAGTTTGCATGAAGAGTCAGACGCGAGGAGTTCCAGCAAAGGTTTTATTAGTGACTACAGCTCGAATGGACCCATCCTGGCTTGGCTACGGCTGCTTCTTATAGCCTGCAGCCGTAGCTGCCAGCCAATGGGAGTGCAGGGTTTCTTCCCGCACTATTTAAACCAATACCATTTGACATTTTACAAGAACAGTTCAAATAAACCAATAACATTCAAACCTACATACATAACACCCCTCCCCACTAGGTTCAGTCCATACCAAACCCCAACCTATCTAATGTATTCCTTTAAATAGGTGGGGCTCTTACGTGTACGTTGAGACCTTCGTGGTTCAGAAGCTTTAACGTTCTCACCCAGTGAGAGGGAAATGTGTCTGCTGACATTTCCCTGTTGGGACTTCCTGTGAAAGGAGACCCTGTTAGACTGTTAGAATCTGGTCTCTCCTCCCAACCCATCTCCATTCCAATGTCAGCACCCAAGTCAGGTAGTGATGTGCAATCTTCCACTTCTAAGGATGGATCTTGGCTTTGTGACAGGGTTGGGATGGTTCCTGTGCAATGGCTCGTTACACATGGGGTTGATTCCTGTTTGCTGATTTTCCTCCTGTTCCCTCCTTCCCCCTAGATGGAACATCAGGTGAGGGACCTAGAGAGGGACAGGGTTGATGTTCCTGAGGAACCTGGATCTAAGTTGGTCAATGTGCCTGCTCCAGAGGAGGCCATCCTCCGTTTGTACCCTGTAAGAACGAGGGCCAGTGATGTGAGTTATTTCAGCAGGAATCCACAAAGGTTCACCTATAAGGTTCCTAGCATAGACAGAATCTCCCACACTAAAAGAACGAACTTTGGAAGTGGAATCCAGTGGTGCGTTGGGTGCGTAAGTGGGATGAAGGCGGTCAAGGGGAGACCTAAGTTTCCTTCCCATCAACAACTCTGCTGGGGACAAGTTAGTTGATGGGCTAGGAGTGATGTGTTGAACACTAAGAAGCTTTTCAAGCTTCTCAGTGATGTCCCCAGGACCCAGCTGCTGAAGCTTCTCTTTGGTAAAGCGTACCATCGTTCAGCCCGGCCGTTGGCGAAGGGTGCCAGGGGCAGTGAGGGCATGTCTGATGCCCTGTTGAGCTAGAAAGGATTCAAAAATGTTAGATGTGAATTGAGGGCCATTGTCAGAGACAAGGACATCTGGTAACCCATGGGTGACAAATAATTTTCTGAGCTGCTTGATGACAGCCTCAGTTGTAGTGGATGTCATGGGAATTACCTCTAGCCATTTAGAGTATGCATCTACTAGCACTAGAAAAGTGTGCCCTCTTGTAGGGCCTGCAAAATCAATGTGGATTCTAGACCATGGCCCCTAGGACATTCCCATTCCTGTGTGGGGGCGTGAGGTGGGCAGGCCTGACTACCTGGCAATTGGGACAAGATGCTACCCAGTTTTCAACCATTTTGTCAATACCTGGCCACCATACATAACTCCTGGCCAAACCTTTCATCCTTACAATCCCAGGATGACCCTCATGTAACATTTCCAAAACCTCCCTTTGCAGTTTTGCAGGAATAACCACCCTGTTACCCCACAAAATACATCCTCTTAATACAGATAATTCAGTTTGCCTGGACTTAAAAGGTTGGGCAAGGTGAGGTAGATCTTGAAGAGGCCAACCTTTCTTAATCCAGCCCATAACAGGTGCCAACACAGCATCTTTGGTAGTTTCTCTGGCAATCTCAGCAGCATGGACTGGAAGCTTAGCAACGGTGTCCAGGAAAAGGTGTGAGTTTCAAGTTCAAAGTCCTCCTTGTGGCAAGGTAGTGGCAACGACTCAGTGCATCAGCATGTCCAATGTCCTTGCCAGGCCTGTGAATCAGTTTGTAGGAATAGGCTGCAAGAAATTCAGTCCACCTCAGCATTCTTGGTGACAGGATATTAGGTGTAGGTCTGTCTCCTGCCACAATGCCTAATAAAGGTTTGTGATCTGTAACAATGGTGAATGACCTGCCATACAGATGTTCATGAAATTTCTTAACAGCTGCAACAACTGCTAAAGCCTCCTTGTCCAATTGGCTATAATTCCTCTCTGCTTTGGACAGCGTGCGAGAGTAAAATGCAATTGGGGCTTCCTCCCATTGGGAAGCCTGTGACTCAAACCCCCACTCCAAAAGGGGATGCATCACAAGTCAAAACAACAGGCAAATTCTCAGAGAACTGTATCAACACAGCATCAGACGTGATTAGTCTCTTAATACTGTTAAAAGCTGACTGTTCCTTCCGCCCCCAGATCCAAACAGCCTTCTTATCAAGTAGGCGATGTAAAGGCTCAGCAATAGATGCTTTGTGAGGTAGAAACATGTGGTAAAAGTTAATAAGTCCAAGGAAGGCTTGCAAATCTGCCTTGCATTGAGGTTTAGGGGCTTCCTTGATTGCTTTAACCTTGGCATCAGTAGGATGGATGCCATGCTTGTCAATCATATACCCCAGGAACTCAACTCTATCTGTTTTGAGTGTACATTTGTCTTCCTTGACTTTTAAACCCACTTTTCTGAATCTGGTAAGGACTTCTCTGAGTCTTTCTTGAAGCTGAGTGTCATTTTCAGCAGAGATTAATACATCATCAAAATAAGGCACTACCCCTGGCAGTCCTTGCAACAGTCTTTCCATAAGGCTCTGAAAATGCCAGGTGCCACGCTTACTCCAAATTGTAGTCTTTTACATTTGAAGGCACCTCTATGGGTCACAATTGTTTGTGCCTCTGCAGTGGCATCATCAACTGTTAATTGTTGATATGCCTGAGCTAAGTCCAGTTTAGCAAATACTGTACCCCTGCCAAGGGAATGGAGCAGATGGTGCACAACTGGTACAGGATATCGCTCTGCTGCAGCGCATGGTTAAGTGTCCCTTGTAGTCACCCAGATTCTCACTGACCCATCAGCCTTAACTGGTGTGACTATGGGTGTTTCCCATCTGGAGTGGTCAGTAGGCTCTAAAACCCCTTGAGCAATGAGCTTATCTAATTGTGCATCAATTTTTCCTTTAAAGCAAATGGGACCCTCCTGGGCTTTAAACGAATTGGGGGCACCTTGGGGTCTAGGCTGAAAGCAATAGGGGTCCCCATATACTTGCCCAGTCCTTCGCTGAAGACCTCTGGAAACTCAGACTTCAAGGACTCTTCCCAGTCAGAACTGCTCACGTGATGGATGCCAGTCACCTCGATGCCAAGTGGCTTGAACCACTCAAGTCCCAGCAAACTTGGCGATCCTTGTCCACGATGGTCAGGGGCAAACGTTTGGTGTGGCCTTTAAACTGCACACCAACTACTGGAATCTTGTTCCCTTGGTAGTCTTTGAGAGTCAGTGCTTGCTTCTGGAAATGCTTTTCTGAATTTTGGGAAAGAGTCTGTGGATAGTGTCCCATGACACCATAGATAAATAAGAGCCTGAGTCCACTTCCATTTGGCAAGGCCTTCCTTCAATAAACACCTTCACGTGTACTTTTCTGCTATTTAAGGGTGAAGAATGACCAATAGTGATTGTTTGGTAAGTTTCATTCTTGCCATTTGCTTCTAAATTTCGCCCCATTTTTCAAGGAAATTGTTGGGCTTAAACTCTCTATCAGGAATTTTCTTCCTAACTGGTGAAGTTCTGGATGATTTGCAGACTCTGGCTATGTGACCCCGTTTCTCACAACGTAGGCAAATGGAGTCAAAGAATTTGCATTCAGTGCGGGGTGGCCCCCACAGCCTCTGCAATAGAACCCTTGCCTGTTCTTCCCAGAGTCTTTTCTTTCTTCTCCATTCTGAGTTTAAAATCCTCCTCTGCCTCACTGCCATCAGAATCAGAGTCTATTTGTTCGCAATGAGCAGATGTGGATTTTTCCCCATCAGAATGGTTTGAGGCCTGGCTTGAGGCCTTGTTAATTTTTTTCATGGCCGCTGCTGAGGACTTGGTGGCTTCCGCTGAAACAGCTTCTTCAATGGCCTCCTTAAACGTGATCTTAGGTCTCATTAATAGTTTGCTTTGTAAGACCTTATCTTTAAGGCCTAAAACAAACCGATCACGCATGGCCTCTTCTAAGTTGGTAAAGTCACAAGCACCCCCAATGTCCCTTAAACTTGCCACGAAGTCATTAACATTCTCGCTATCCCCTTGATCCCGACGGTAAAATTCGTGTCTCTTAATGAGGCACGATACTTGTGGGGCGTAATGGGCTCTTAAAAGTTTCTCTAAATCGGGCCATTCCATTACCTTCAGCTCTGCTGCTCCCGCCAACGCCTTCGCCATTTTGAAGACTGCCGGACCGCAGTGCGTGAGAAAGACCGCCCTCTTCCGTCTCTCGGGGATGTCGGCGAGGTCGTTTCCTTCCAGGAACATGTGGAAACGATCCGCATACGATTCCCAGTCTTCCGTCGCCGATCGAACGGTGCTGGGGGGGTGTTCAGCGCAGCCATCTTGCTCAGTTGCTTGTTCGTCGCGTCGTCTTCTCTTCAGGGAAATCCCACCTTCGTCGCCAGTGTTAAGTTTGCATGAAGAGTCAGACGCGAGGAGTTCCAGCAAAGGCTTTATTAGTGACTACAGCTCGAATGGACCCGTCCTGGCTTGGCTACGGCTGCTTCTTATAGCCTGCAGCCGTAGCTGCCAGCCAATGGGAGTGCAGGGTTTCTTCCCGCACTATTTAAACCAATACCATTTGACATTTTACAAGAACAGTTCAAATAAACCAATAACATTCAAACCTACATACATAACAGTCACCATTCTCTCAGAGCTCAAAATATATACTGCATATGGGTAAAGAATTTGTTATTGGGGTTCTAGCAGTGTTTAGAAAGAAAGAGGCCTCAAGTGTTTAGTTTTATAATTTGAGCTCATATTCTAGGCAGATTCATTCTGCATCAAGCCTGTTCTGATCTGTTTCCATTGTTCAACTCTGCAAAACTTGTTTTACTTCTGAATTCAATGAAGTCTGGAAAGTTCTGAACAACCAAGGCACAATTTAATCATTCAGAAACATCCAGATACCATTGAACTAAAATAAAAATGTTTCATCAATTGAACTTAAAGTTTGTGACATTAATGAGTTCATATCCATGCTTTATGCAAACTTTACTTCTGAGGCTAATTAAGAATGAGCTTTGTGCTATGTGCATACACAGGCACTCAAATTATTCTGTTCAGAGCTGCTATACTTGCTATGAGACCAGCATGGCTCTGCAATGCCTTAAGAGATAAGGAAGCTTATGAGTTTATGAGGAAGACCGAAATTGCTGGATTGAATCCGTAGCTTATACATAAAATGCAATTCTAGCAACCCATATACAAACTGCTATTTCGTGGAGCAGGCAGCAACGGTTTCTCATATGATGTAGCTCAGAAACATGCACAAATGAAGAGTTTCCATAGCAATGCCCTGTAGAGTATGGCATTAAGCTCCATATGCCAATCATGTTTATTACTGGCAAGCCAAATGTTGCAAATGCAGGACTCTTGCACAAATGGCAGAAATAATGTTTTGATATATTATCCTACTGAGGCTGTGTCCTAAATCGCAGGTGAAATAATATAAAATCAGAAGATACTATACTGCTACCACTGTGAGTACTTGCAACAAGTAAATAAAAATAGATGCATTTTGTACCGGTCTACATATGCACACACACACACACACACACACACACTCACACACACACACACACACACACACACACACACAGAGAGCATGCACAGATGCATACATTTGCTAAACCCAGCTGAATGATGTGCTTTAGTTATCATCTAATCTTTCAAAGCTAGGTGGCTTTATGGTAGACACTACTTAGGACTATAGCAATAAAAATTGCATCTCTGTATGGTTTGCCAATTGCACAGTGGCAGATAGGACAGCATTCCAGAGGATTAACGTCATTGCCCAGAAGATCATTGGTTGCCCTCTCCCCTCTTTGGAAGAGCTTTATAGCTCCCACTGCCTTGAGTTCAAAACATTCTCAAAGATCCATCTCATCCTGGGAACCCTTTTTTTGAACTATTACCATCTGGCAGACGGTACAGGATAATAAAAACAAGGACAAATAGGCTGAAAAACAGCTTCTATCCCAGGGCAGTAGCTCTTTTGAATTCTGCTGTATAGTGCAGTATTGGTGTGGTATTGGGGTTTTCAATTCAATGTGTGGAGTTTGAAGGATGTGTGTTTGTGTTTATTTTCATGGTCATGGTCATGATGTGCACTGAAGATGGTGTTTGATTTCGTTGTATGAGGTGCAATGACAATAAAGTAAAGTAAAGTAAAGTAAAGTAAAGTAAAGTAGTCCCATGATATGGTTAGAGATTCTACGGAGCATTTTGCAAAATAAAATAATACAAGGGCTGCTTCCCAATATACCGAGAGGGCAAATTTGGTTAAAAAATATTAAGAAACTTGCATTTTCCCTTTACTCCTAATTAGTGGCCCTTTTTTTTGGCAGAGCCAGGATGCATGGATTACTATGTTGGAATAAAAATATTGGATAAGTCCATAAATATCGCTATAGTATGATTTGTTGGATTTTTGTATATTAGATATATGAATCAACCATTGTGGGTTTGTAAACTATGGCTCTTGGCTTGGTGTGATGCAGAACCAGGCCATGATGGCTTGCCCCATAAATTAGGGTTAACAGAAGCATGAATTAGGGTAGCGGTGGGAACTGTTTTAGCTATCAGAAGGCACATTCGCCTGTACAATCTAGAAGGCTTTCTTAAGGCTGCCAAATGCAAAATGAAAGTAGAGGCCATATTTGCCTCATGGCTTGCAAGTTGCCCATCCCTTGGAAAGTGTGGTATCCAAACTCTGGTTTTCACCAAATCTTCAACTTATCCCAAGGCCAAAAAAGTCAAACAAAGTAGCAATCTAATACATTCAACCATCTATCTACTCTCTGAAAAATATTACAATTAACTCATTTAATTTAGAGAAGTAGTTTCATCTTTTGTTTATTATAAGAACAAGATCCTTATATATACTCTGAAGAATGTCTATGTCTCTTTTGTAACATATATCGTATTCTAATGAGGTGTAACTCTTTTTAAGATCCTGTGAAGGAGAAAAGTTTATCCACAGTGAACTTTGAAGCTGTCACATGGAAAGTGATCCTTCAAGATCCTTATCTGCAAATGATGGGATATTTTTCCATTGTACGTCATAAGGATAAAAGCAATCTAAAGTTTCAAGTTACCCATTGGCATAGGATAAAACCTATAAAGTTAAGGAAAGAGTTTATTGGGTCATAAAAAATAAACAAGGATGCCATTCCCCGTTAGTTAGAGCAGCAAAATGCTTTTAAATGAAAACTGATAGGTTAAAATATACCTAATGTACTTTAGTTCTTTTAACATAAGCACTACTTGATATCAGGCACTGGTGCATTATGTATCATCAACATTCACATTATATATATTAAAAAATATTTCAACTAAATTCAGTTTACTCTGTGAGGTACATAAATTAACTTTATTTAATTTTAATTAAATGTAAATTAAACGTGATATAGTAAAACATCTTGAAGCTACATATTTATTCTCATTTTTCACTCACAGGAACAGTTATGTTTCAGCTCAGAAAGATTAAAGATGTCCCAAACATGCCAATAGTTGGTCTACAAAGACTGAATCAGAAGGTCAGAAATGTAATTGGGCCAGTGTTACCATGTGCATATGTTCTTGATCATAATGACATCAAAATGGCAAAATGTACATTGTGACATCACATTGCAAACTCCAGCCTTTCATACCTATATGAGAATGGCATACGTAAGGTGAAATGTTTATGTTGCCTACATTTTATCACTCCCTCCGGCACATGGCTACAAGCTTTCCACTCCTTCAAAGGACAATTGTGAATTCCATTCATTAGAATTCATAAGACTGTCACAACTGGGGTAAAACTAGGCCCATCAGCTAAATTGGACCCATAGCCAGAAATGATGAGGTTGTTACTATGAATCAATAATCCAGGCCTAAGGAAGGTAAGGCATGATCCAGAGGGCATCCATGGACTGTATTAACTATCGTATTACAATCTGCAGTTCAACATTCATTTGATAATTCAGCTGCAGACCTAAAGCAATATTCAGTCTTGCCAGTGAATTATGATTGGCCTTCAGAATAAAATTAATTCTCCCTGTATTGACAGGAGAGAAATAATTTTGCCTTACAAAGGAAAGAGACAAGGTGTAATTATATGGACAGTCACCAGTGCTCTCTGTGACAATTAATTTTTTGCTTAAGAGTTCAGAATTATAATGAGATGGTGATGGTGTTTTTTTTTTGTTCCTTCTGTTCAATCGTGTCCATTTCTGGGAAACAAGTTTCTCCAGTTTTCTTGGCAAAATTTTCAGAAGTGGGTTGTTATTGCCTGTTTCCTGGGGCTGAGAGTGACTGACTGACTCAAGGTCATCCAGCTAGCTTTGTGCCTAAGGCAGGACTAGAATTCACAGTCTCCCACTTTCTATCTTGATGCTTTAAACACTATATCCAACTGGCTGTCTATAATGAAAATAAGCATGCATAAATTTTGTACATTTAATACAAAGTGTGATAACATCTTATACCACAGTGATTTACAGTGAAACAGATGCACTTACAAAACATTGCTATGAGGGCAATAGGTCGAAATTTTGCTTGATGGGGATAACCCTAATTGTAATAGGAATGCATATTTAGATTTCATGCTTGGTTAATTTGTAGGCAGCGAAGAGCAACTGGTGTTAACCAGCCTGTTGGTGTATTGCCTACAGGGCTACTAACTTGTTAATTAAGAGTTAAAGATAGATCTTGCACAGTAAGTGAAGTGAACTGTATCTGATCTGGCTAGCTAGATCCATTTCTTTTTGCTTTTAATACAAAATAGCACAGAATGCTGCAGATGGTCTCAGTTTGATTAAACAGGAATAATTTCATGCAAATATGGAAAGAGAGATAGAAACGCAGAACACATGTATTTTATTTATTTATACTTCTCTGCTGCTCTAGGCCATCAGAATTATAGCTGAAAGTGATTCTGGAGATAATCTAGCTTGGCTTCCCAGCTTCACATAATGTGAAGGTTGATAACTTGAATTAGTATATACTTGCATAGACCCCCCATAGAAACCCTCAAGTACGGGTCTCAAAAGCTTTTTGCTATCAAATTGTAATTTTAGTTAACAGGGAAATATTACTTGCACAGCTGTAGAGTAAACAACTTTGCTATATTTAATCCAGTATAAATGAAATCAATCAGTTTAAATGTTTTATCCCAACCTCACTACCATTTTGGAGGAAAGTGGTCTCCAGTACACCCTAAAAAGATATGTGCAGCATTCAGTTCAGAAAAAAATGTTTGCACCATGAATAATCATATTCTTGCAGAAAAGTGAATTTGTCCTGGAAAATTTCAGTAGGAGATAGGTAATTCTTCATAAATTAGCCTGTAGAATTTGCAACTCACCAATTCAGAGAAACAGCTACAGCCCATAATTTGTGGCATTGGTGGCCCATCATTTGCTTTTGTGGTCTCAGGCAAGTATCAAGAGTGACATTTGCTGGATTTTAGATTATATTATGATGCATGTTGTCTGATTTGGTTAAAAGATTGGATAACTTTAAAAAATTCAAGGTTGTTAGACCTCAAAGGTTCTGATTTGAGATTTGGGTGGCATACCTATTTGTGGCATGACAAAGCAAAAAATTAACCCTGGTTTTAAAATTCACATTATTAGGCAATCAATGGTGGAAGCACAGAAGAAGATTAGCTAATAAAGTACCACTGTGACTATCACCTCATGAAGTACTACATAGAACAAAGATGGTATTCCAATGTAAATGGATGACATATCTGGACTTATTGATAGTTGAAAAAGAGGGATTCAAGATAAAGACAAGAGAACAATTAGTAAGTGAAGGGTTTTTTTATGATTGGTTTAATTATTATTGAATTTTTGAAAGATTTAAATTTGATAAAAAAAGTTTTATTTTTGCAGGAACTACAACTGGACTGGATGTTCTGGAGATGACCACTTGATTGCTAAAGTAGATAAAATGTTACCCAAGATGAATCTGGAAGACGAATATGTCAAAGATTGTATGGTAGAATCAGCAAAATACTTTGGGTATAACATAATGCTAGATAAATGGGAGAATGTATGGATTAATGGACTAAAATTTACATTGAATTATATCTTGAAAGAAAATTTCTATAAATTGATGTATCATTGGTATCTGATCCCACATAGACTAGTGAAACAATATAAAGGGACTTCAAATAAATGCTGGCAATGTAACGAAAATCCAGGTTCATATGTGGTGGCCTTGAAAATGTGTGAAAATGTGTGAAAACATTCTGTATAAATATAATAATAACACAGAAATATTTAAGATAGAAATATTAATAAAACCGGAATCTTTTCTTTTAGGTATTTTCTAATTGAAAAGTAATTCCTTCACATAGTAACTGCTGCGAGGATTGTACTTACACTGGAAAAGAAAAGAGATGTCAATTGTTGAAGAATGTGTTTTAAATTGACTAAATTAGCAGAGATAGTGAAATGAACTGCTTTGATCAGACATAATAGACTCATAACAGTTTTACAAGAGACTGGAAGCTGTTTGTGGACTTTCTACGTGTTAAATACAATAACAGATGGTTAATAGAGGGATTTGAAGATTAGTGTAATATTTAGTTTAACTTGTTGACTGTTCTATATATACAGTAATAGTGAACAGTATATATATATTACTGTTCAAATATATATATATATATTTGTAAAAGGGGAGGAAAATTATTGTTTTTTCTTTTTTTCAGCATCCAGACATGGTGGATTCTGTATGTTTAATGTTAAATTAATTTATTTGATTTGATATTTGGATCACCTTTTCTCCTTTTTTGTACACCAATCTTCTTTCTTTTTTGTTGTTAATGCTGGGTGTATGTGTTTGTTTTTCTGTTTTGTATTTTATCTTTTATGATAAAACAAAATAAATATATTTAAACAAGAGTGAAGTTTATTGGCATTGTACTGAATATCTCCCATGTACAGTCAGTGGACTACATTTAGCTGGTAAGAAGAAATGATGATTATATCTGCATTAAATAAATGAAATGCTATGATCTTTTGGGAAATTATTCATAAAATATGCTGTGCTAGTTTAATAACCTGCATCTGTCTGTGTTTGGATGTTTGTAAAACTAAAATAAATTAAAATTAAAAACCAGCTGTCTGAAATATAGCATTTCCATTGCACCCTTGCACGATCTGTGGGCTACCAAGCTTCAGGTAGTGTTACCTCAAGGTTAAGAAAGATAACATGTTTGATCTTTCCTTCAGTGTTTGGGTTTTCAAACTTTTTCAAATAAAAGAATTTATTAGTTAAAATTAAAAAAATAAAAACCTCAGAACCTTGATCAAGAGGCTGCCTTCAAAATTTAAAAATCTATTTAATCATAATATTCTCCAGCAGAACTCATCAAGCTCTTGTGAAACACTAGATTTTCATAGAACATAGTTTAACAATCCATGACCTAGCTTACACAGTGATTTTTTTAAAATATATATATAAGTTATAAATGATCATGATTTTTAAAAATTTTTACTCCTGCATGATTTCTATTTTTCATGCTTGCACAGGTGAAACCCTACAGGTAATTCATTAAATTGGAGCCCTTGATGTCATTGTATCAGGAATTACATGGAAATATTTGATAAAAGACTATTGAGTGCATAAACATACTTACTGTTTAAACTCATCCTCTCTTATGTTGGCTTGATTATAAGCCAGTTTAAGAAAATCTTGCTGAATGTGAGACATTTTAGCAACAGTTTGCAAGGTTTGTCCAGAAGGTTCCAGTATCCTATCAGAGAACAACAACCTTGGTTCTGTGCCTTCCTACTTTTTATTCTATTTTTATGGAAAGTGATAAAATATAACATCAGTGGATTTAAATTTGCACACAAGCATACACAAAGGGAAAAATGAAAATCTCAGGGAAAGAAAAATAGTATTTTTTAAAAAAAAAACTGGTCAAGTTTTCAAAAGAACAATATTTATTTGTGAAGAAAGTGATTATTGGGACACTGGGTATCATACCAAAAAGTCTTGGACAGAACTTATCAAATGTGAGCATTAATGAAATCTCCATTTGTTGATTACAAAACTGCTTAGATTCACACATATACTTCACCAACACATTATGACAACCTAGGGTTTTGGAAGGAACCTGATGCACATGAGAATCGACACCAACTAAAGAAGTGGCAATTGGGATTTCACATTGCTATACTGTAAATAATAATAATAATAATATAATTATCATTGTCATTGTTGTTGTTATTATTATTTATCAGACTTGAATACCCTGATTCTACAAAAAACCACCCTACTTGGAACAGCTTATATCCTCCGACGCTATCTTAACAGTTCCTAGGTCCTTGGTTAGGACTCGAGCTGCTGAGTTACCAACCAGCCCCAAAGGCTGTGAATCTCACCAAATATTAACATCATCATCATCAACAACAACAACAATAATATAACAAAATACAAAGACCTACAAATAGAAATAGAACAACTATGGCAAAGGCAAGCAAGGGTAGCATCAATAGTGATAGGCGTGTTGGGTGCAGTCCCAAAACAACTGGAATACCACTTGAACACCATAGGCATCGACAAATTTGCCATCAGTCAATTGCAGAAGGCAGCTTTACTTGGAACAGCTTCCATCCTGCAGCGATATCTGTAACACCATCAAACATCCAGATTTGCCTATCCCAGGTCCTTGGTAAGGACTAGATAGGTAGACAAAAATGCCAAACATTTTTGTCTGAACATCTGGCAGACTGTGCAATGTATAATAATAATAACAACAAGAACAACAACTTGATAGGTGGATAGAAATGCCATTCTAGTCAAAATATCTGGTTGACTGTGTGACCAGCAACAACAACAGTCATAATACCAAAGAGATAAAATTGGTCTACAAAAAAGACCAAATGAAGAATGGAAATGAGACATGGTAAGGCAAAGTATTACATGGCCAAAAATAGCAAGCAAAGCTAAACAGAGGGACTAATTTTGGCTGCACAAAACTAAGCCTTAAGAACAAATTCATACAGAGCCAGAACTGGGAAGACAGAAGCAGGCAGCAAATACAAGAAATACCATTTGCCTGCAAGCATGTACAGATGAAACTCAAAAAATTAGAATATCATGCAAAAGTTCATTTATTTCAGTAATGCAACTTAAAAGGTGAAACTAATATATGAGATAGACTCATTACATGCAAAGCAAAATAGTTCAAGCTATGATTTGCCATAATTGTGATGATTATGGCTTACAGCTCATGAAAACCCCAAATCCAGAATCTCAGAAAATTAGAATATTGTGAAAAGGTGCAATATTCTAGGCTCAAAGTGTCCCACTTTAATCAGCTAATTAAGCCATAACACCTGCAAAGGGTTCCTGAGCCTTTAAATGGTCTCTCAGTCTGGTTCAGTAGGAATCACAATCATGGGAAAGACTGATGACCTGACAGTTGTGCAGAAAACCATCAGTGACACCCTCCATAAGGAGGGAAAGCCTCAAAAGTTAATTGCAAAAGAAGTTGGATGTTCCCAAAGCGCTGTATCAAAGCACATTAATAGAAAGTTATGTGGAAGGGAAAAGTGTGGAAGAAAAAGGTGCACAAGCAGCAGGGATGACCGCAGCCTGGAGAGGTTTGTCAGGAAAAGGCCATTCAAAAGTGTTGGGGACTTTCACAAGGAGTGGACTGAGGCTGGAATCAGTGCATCAAGAGCCACCACACACAGACGGATCCTGGACATGGGCTTCAAATGTCATATTCCTCTTGTCAAGCCGCCCCTGAACAACAAACAACGTCAGAAGCGTCTTACCTGGGCTAAAGAAAAACAGACCTGGTCTGTTGCTCAGTGGTCCAAAGTCCTCTTTGGAAACCAAGGACCCAGAGTATGGAGGAAGAATGGAGAGGCACACACTGCAAGATTCTTGAAGTCCAGTGTGAAGTTTCCACAGTCTGTGTTGATGTGGGGAGCCATGTCATCTGCTGGTGTTGGTCCACTGTGCTTCATTAAGTCCAGGGTCAATGCAGCCGTCTACCAGGAGATTTTGGAGCACTTCATGCTTCCTTCTGCAGACGAGCTTTATGGGGATGCTGACTTCATTTTCCAGCAGGACTTGGCACCTGCCCACACTGCCAAAAGCACCAAAACCTGGTTCAATGATCATGGGATTACTGTGCTTGATTGGCCAGGAATCTCGCCTGACCTGAACCCCATAGAGAATCTATGGGGCATTGCCAAGAGAAGGATGAGAGACATGAGACCGAACAATGCAGAAGAGCTGAAGGCTGCTATTGAAGCATCCTGGTCTTCCATAACACTTCAGCAGCGCCACAGGCTGATAGTGTTAGATTTGCATGAAGAGTCAGACGCGGAGTGCTTCAGTGAAGAGTTTATTAGTTACTACAGCTCATAACAGACCCAACTTGGCTGGTCTGTGGCTGCTACTTATAGCCAGCAGCCGCAGTTGCCAGCCAATCAGAGTGCAGGGTTTTCCCGCACTTTTTAAACCAATCATTTCTGACATTTTACAAGAACAGTTCAAACTTAACCAATGACATTCAAACCTGCATACATAACACCCCTCCCCACTAGGTTCAGTCCATACTCAAACCCCAACCTATCTAATGTATTCTTTTAAATAGGTGGGGCTCTTACGTGTATGTTGAGAGCTTCGTGGTTCAGAAGTTTTAACGTTCTCACCCAGTGAGAGGGGAAATGTGTCTGTTGACATTTCCCTAGTTGGACTTCCTGTGAAAGAAGACCCTGTTTGATTGTTAGAATCTGGTCTCTCCTCCCAATCCATCTCCAGCCCAATGTCAGCACCCAAGTCAGGTAGTGATGTGCAATCTTCCACTTGTAACCTGGATCTAAGCTGATCAATGTGCCTGCTCCAGAGGACTCCATCCTCTGTATCCTGTAAGAACGAGGGCCTGTGATTTGAGTTATTTCAGCAGGAATCCATGAAGGCTCACCCATAAGGTTCTTAGCATAAACAGAATCACCCACACTGAACGTGCAAACTTTGCTAGTGGAATCTAGTGGTGCGTTGGGTGCGTAATTGGGATGAAGGCAGTCAAGGGAAGACCTAAGTTTCCTACCCATCAACAACTCTGCTGGGGATAAGTTAGTTGATGGGTTAGGAGTGATGTGCTGAACACTAAGAAGTTTTTCAACTTTCTCAGTGATGTCCCCAGGACCCAAATGCTGAAGCTTTTCCTTGGTAAAACGTACCATTCGTTCAGCCTGGCCATTAGCCGAAGGGTGCCCAGGGGCTGTCAGGTCATGTCTGATACCCAGTTGTGCTAGATAGGATTCAAAAGGGTTGGATGTAAATTGAGGGCCATTGTCAGAGACAAGAAGATCAGGTAACCCGTGGGTTACAAAAAAGCTGCTTTTCAATGCCTGATTACCTCTAGCCATTTGGAATATGCATCTACTATAATAAGGAAGCCCTCTGGTGTGGTGAATCCTAGACCAGGGGCCCCTAGGACATTCCCATAGGGATTACCTCTAGCCATTTGGAATATGCATCTACTATAATAAGGAAGGTGTGCCCTCTGGTAGGGCCAGTGAAATCAATGTGAATCCTAGACCAGGGGCCCCTAGGACATTCCCATTCCTGTGTGGGCGAGAGGTGGGGCAGGCCTGACTACCTGACAGTTGGGACAAGATGCAACCCAGTTTTCAACCATTTTGTCAATACCTGGCCACCATACATAACTCCTGGCCAATCCCTTCATCCTTACAATACCAGGATGACCCTCATGTAGCATTTCCAAAACCTCCCTTTGCAGTTTTGCAGGAATAACCACCCTCTTACCCACAAAATACATCCTCTTAATACAGATAATTCAGTTTGCCTGGATTTAAAAGGTTGGGCAAGGTGAGGTAGATCTTGGAGAGGCCAACCTTTCTTAATCCAGCCTATAACAGGAGCCAATAAAGTGTCTTTGGCAGTCTCTCTGGCAATTTCAGTAGCATGTACTGTAAGCTTGGCAACAGTTTCTAGGAAAAAGGTGTGTGCCTCAGGTTCAAAGTCCTCCTTGTGACAAGGAAGTGGGCAATGACTCAAGGCATCAGCATGTTCAATGTCCTTGCCAGGCTTGTGGATAAGGTTGTATGAATAAGCAGCAAGAAATTCAGTCCACCTCAGCATTCTTGGTGACAGGATAATGGGTGTAGGTTTGTCTCCTGCCACAATGCCTAACAAAGGTTTGTGATCTGTGACAATGGTAAATGTTCTCCCATATAAATACTCATGAAATTTCTTGATAGCTGCAACAATTGCCAATGCTTCCTTGTCCAATTGGCTGTAATTCCTCTCTGCTTTGTCAAGGTGCGAGAGTAAAATGCAATAGGGGCTTCCCTCCCGCTGGGAAGCCTGTGGTTCAAACCCCCCCCACACTCCAAAGGGGATGCATCACAAGTCAGTACAACAGGTAAATTCTCAGAGAACTGTATGAGTACAGCATCAGACGTGATTAGTCTTTTAATACTGTTAAATGCTGATTGTTCTTTCCTGCCCCAGACCCAAACAGACTTTTGTCAAGCAGTCTGTGTAATGGTTCTGCAATGGTTGCCTTCTGAGGTAGGAACATGTGATAAAAGTTAATGAGTCAAGGAAGGCTTGCAAATCTGTTTTGCATTTAGGTCTAGGGGCTTCTTTGATTGCTTGAACCTTGGCATCTGTAGGGTGGATGCCATGCTTGTCAATCATATAGCCCAAGAACTCAACCTTGTCAGTTCTAAGAGTGCATTTTTCTTCCTTGACTTTTAACCCCGCTTTTTGAATCTGGTAAGGACTTCTCTGAGTCTCTCTTGTAATTGAGTGTCATTTTCAGCAGAGATTAACACATCATCAAAGTAAGGCACTACCCTGGCAGTCCTTGGAGCATCCTTTCATAAGGCTTTGGAAGATGCCTGGTGCCACGCTTACTCCAAACTATAACCTTTTACATTTACATTTGAAGGCACCTCTATGAGTCACAATGGTTTGGGCCTCTGCAGTGGCATCATCAACTGTTAGTTGTTGTCTCCCATCTATGCCTGGGCTCTAAAACTCCTTGAGCTAATAGATTGTGCATCAATTTTTTCCTTTGGCAAACTAAAGCGAACTACCTTGGGATCTAGGTTGAAAGTTGATAGGGGTCCCCCATATACTTGCCCAATCCGTCGCTGAAGACCTCTGGAAACTCAGACTTCAAGGCCTCCTCCCATTCAGTGTTGCTCACGTGATTGATGCCAGTTACCTCGATGCCTAGTGGATTGAACCACTCAAGTCCCAGCAAGCTTGGGCAGTCCTTGTCCATGATGGTCAGGGGCAAACGTTTGGTGTGGCCTTTGAACTTCACGATGAATTCTCTTGTTTACTGAACAGGAATTCTCTTGTTCCAACTACTGGAATCTGTTCCCTTGGTAGTCTTTAAGAGTCAGTGCTTGCTTCTGGAAATGCTTCTTCTGAATGTTGGGAAGTAGCCTGTGAACAGTGTCCCATGACACCATAGATAAATAGGAGCCTGAGTCCACTTCCATTTGGCAAGGCCTTCCTTCAATTAGTACCTTCACATGTACTTTTCTGCTTCTTAAGGTTGAAGAATGACCAATGGTGACTGTTTGATGAGTTCCATTCTTCCCATTTGCTTCTGTATTGCACCCCATTTTCTCACTGAAGTTGTTTATTTATTTATTTATTTTTTGAACTTGTATGCCTTCCCATCTCAAGACTCGCTCACAACTAAAAACAGGAACAATAAATACTTAAAAAGATTAAACTAATTAATTAAACTAATTAGGCTTGAAATCTAGTTAATTAATTAAATTAAACTAGTTAGGCTTGAAATCTTTGTCAGGAAACTTCTTTCTGCTTGGTGGAGTTCTGGATGATTTGCTGACTCTTGCTAGGTGACCTCTTTTTTCACAACGGAGACAGATGGTATAAAAAACTTGCATTCAGTGCGGGGTGCCCCCACAACCTCTGCAATAAAAGTCTTGCCTCTTTCTTCCAAGGTCTTTCCTTTTCTTCTCCATTCTGAGTCTATAAATTCCTTCCTCCACCTCACTACAGTCTGAATCAGAATCTAATTGCTCGCAATGGGTTGTTGTGGATTTTTCCACATCAGGATGGCTTGCGGCCTTGTTAATTTTCTTCATGGCTGCTGCTGAGGACTTGGTAGCTTCCGCTGAAGAAGCTTCTTCCATGGCCTCCTTAAGCGTGATCTTAGGTTTCATTAATAATTTGCTCTGCAAAACCTTGTCTTTTAGGCCTAGAACAAATCAATCGCACATGGCCTCTTCTAAGTTGATAAATTCACATGCACCCCCAATGTCACTTAAACTTGCCATGAAGTCATTAACGTTTTAGCTTTCCCCTTGATCCCGACGGTAGAATTCATGTCTCTTAATGAGGCACGATACTTGTGGCGTGTAATGGGCTCTTAATAACTTTTCTAAAACGGGCCAGTCCATTACCTTCATGTCTGCAGCTCCCACCAATGCCTTCGCCATCTTGAAAACGGCCAGACCACAGTGGGTGAGAAAGACCGCCCTCTTCTGCTTGTCAGAAATATCGGCGAGATTGTTTCCCTCCAAATACATTTGGAAACGATCTGCATACGAGTCCCAGTCTTCTGCCGTCGGATCGAACAGGGCTGGGGGGGGTGTTCAGTGCAGCCACCTCTCTCAGCTTGTTTTCTGCGTCGTCTTCTCTTCGGGAAGGATCCCACCTTTGTCGCCAGTGTTAGATTTGCATGAAGAGTCAGACGCGGAGTGCTTCAGTGAAGAGTTTATTAGTGACTACAGCTCATAACAGACCCAACTTGGCTGGTCTGTGGCTGCTACTTATAGCCAGCAGCCGCAGTTGCCAGCCAATCAGAGTGCAGGGTTTTATTTATTTATTTATTTATTAGTGGGACTTGTATGCTGCCCCATCTCCGAAGACTCGGGGCGGCTCACAATTAAAACAACGTCAACAATAAATAATTAAAAAGAATTAAACTAAGCAAGCCCCAAAGAATATAACTACAAAATACAGAAATAAGAACCACCCCACCCAAAGGGTCACAGCCTGGATTGGTTAAACAAGCAGGTCTTCAAGTCATGGCGGAAGGTGCGGAGGTCAGGGGCAGGCGGAGCTCCAAGGGAAGTTGGTTCCAGAGGTCAGGGGCCGCGACAGAATAGGCTCGTCGTCGGGGGACCACCAACCGGCATTGCCTGGCTGATGGGACCCCAAGGAGTCCTTGTCTATGTGCTCACACAGGGTGGTTAGTACTCGATGTCGGCAGGAAACGCTCCCTTAAATAATAAGGACCCATGCCATGAAGGACTTTGTATGTTAAAGTTAAACCTTGAATCTCACCCGGAGTGCAACCGGCAACCAATGCAGGTAGCGCAGGAGGGGGGTAACATGGGAGAACCAGGAAACTCCCATCACCACCCACGCTGCCACGTTCTGCAGCAGCTGCAATCTCTGGATGGTATGCAAGGGCAGTCCTAAATAGAGAGCATTGCAGTAGTTGAGTCGCGAAGTAACAAGGGCATGAGTGACTGTACGCAGGGCATCTCGGTCCAGAAACAGGCGAAGCTGGTGAACCAGCCGGACCTGGGCAAAGGCCCCCCTGGTGACGGTGCCCACCTGCTCCTCCAGCCGGAGCCATGCATCCAGGAGGACCCCCAGGTTCCTCGCCCTATCCACAGGGGGCAACACCACTCCCCTTATGGTCAATGGTGGACATTCCTGACTGGACCGAGATGCCGGCATGCACAGCCACTCCATCTTGGCCGGGTTGAGCGGAAGCATGTTTCCATCCATCCAGATCTGTATCGCATCCAGACAGCGAGTCATCACGGAGAGGGAATCACTGATCTGGTTTGGGGTGGAGATATATAACTGGGTATCATCAGCATATTGATGATACCTCACCCCAAAACAACGAATGATCTCACCCAGCAGTTTCATGTAGATATTAAATAAAATGGGGGAGAGGACCACCCTGGGGACCCACAAGTGAGCGCCCTCGGGGCCGACCTCTGCCCCCCTGCCAACACCAATTGCGACTGCCCCGAAAGGAAGGAGGAGAGCCACCAAAGAACAGTGCCCCTCACCCCCAACCCCCCGAGGCGTCGCAAAAGGATACCATGGTCGATGGTATTGAAAGCCGCTGAGAGTCCAATAGGACCAGGACAGAGGAAAAACCCCTTTCCCGGGCCCTCCAGAGATCATCCATCAGTGCGACCAATGCCGTCTCCGTGCTGAAACCAGGCCGGAAGCCCGATTGGTACAGATCCAGGTAGTCCGCTTCATCCAGGAAAAGTGGAAACTGCCGAGCCACCACACTCTCAACAACCTTCGCCAAAAAGCGAAGGTTGGAGACTGGACGAAAGTTGTCTAACATGGTCGGGTCCAGGGCAGGCTTCTTCAGGAGGGGACTCACCACCACCTCCTTTAAGGTGGAGGGGAAAATGCCCTCCCTTAATGAAGCATTGACAACTGCCCAGATCCAACCGCAGGTGACCTCCCTGGCGGCATAAGCCAACCAGGAAGGGCACAGGCCCAACAAACATGTGGTGGAACTCAGGCGCCGCATAATCCCGTCCACTTCATCCTCGGAAACAGGATCAAACTCATCCCAGGACACACTGGCCAGACTGCCTGTATCCCATTCCTCAGACCACTGCAAATCAGAGGACAACCCGCTCCGAATTCAAGCAATCTTATCCGACAGATATTGACCAAACTCCTCAGCCCTTCCCCGCAATGGGTCTGCCCTCTCCTCTGGACGAAGGAGAGAGCGTGTAACCTGAAACAGGGCGGCTGGGCAGTTATCTGCGGACGCTATGAGGGCAGAGAGATAAGACCTTCTCGCCGCCCTCATAGCTCCCAGGTAAGTCCTAATATGGGCTCTTAGCTGGGCTTGATCGGCCTGGGAGCGGGTGGACCTCCACCTGCTCTCTAAGCCCCTCCAACGGCGTTTCATCTCCCGGAGCTCCTCCGAATAACAAGGAGCCATCCAGGATCCACGACGTGTGAGGGGTCACATGGGGACAACCCTGTTGAGGGCATCCGACACGGCCCGATGCCAAGCGGCCACCAGATCCTCGACAGAGCTGTGGGCAAGGGAAGAGGGAAGAGGCCCCAGTTCCGCCTGGAACCGTTCAGGGTCCATAAGGTGCCTGGGGCGGAACCATCTAGGCGGTTCCTCATCCCAGCAATGGGGGGCCTGTTGGAAGACCAGCCATAGGAGATAGTAATCAGACCATGGAACGGGCAAAGCCATAAAAGTGGCTTGCCCTCTGTCACTACGCCACCATCTAATGCTCTCACATTTCCCGCACTTTTTAAACCAATCATTTCTGACATTTTACAAGAACAGTTCAAACTTAACCAATGACATTCAAACCTGCATACATAACAGATAGTTTCCATGCCACGCCACATTGAGGCAGTAATTGCTGCAAAAGGGGCCCAAACCAGGTACTGAGTACATATGCATGCTTATACTTTTCAGGGGTCCGATAATGTTCTATGTACAATCCTTGTTTTATTGATTGCATGTAATATTCTAATTTTCTGAGATTGTGGATTTGGGATTTTTATGAGCTGTAAGCCATAATCATCACAATTATGGCAAATCACAGCTTGAACTATCTTGCTTTGCATGTAATGAGTCTATCTCATATATTAGTTTCACCTTTTAAGTTTCATTACTGAAATAAATGAACTTTTGCATGATATTCTAATTTTTCGTGTTTCACCTGTAGTGGTAGGTAACAGAAAATGAAGAAACTAAAGTGCCCTGGACTTTGGAATTCAAGTGGACAAGCACTTGCCAGACTTCACAATTGCTGATAAGAAAGATAAAATAATTTGGATAGTGGATGTTGCATTGCCTAGAGACACCAGAAAAAACGAGAAAGAACGGAAGAAAACCACAAAATACAAAGACTTGCAAATCAAAGTAGAACGATTGTGGCAAAAGAAAAGAAAGATAATACCAACGGTAATAGGCACCTTGGCTACAATCATGAAACCTCTGGAGCACCACTTGAACACTTTGGCACTGACAAAATCCCCATCAATTCATTGCAAAATGCAGCTTTACCTGGAACAACTTTCATCCAGTGATGATTTCTTTAACACCATCAGACAACAACACTGTTTCCCAGGTCCTTAGGAAGGATTGGATAGGTGGATTAAAATGTCAAGTACACTCTAAACATCTGGCTGACTGTGCGACGAAGCAGAATAATAATAATAATGTACTTTGGAAGTGGAGCAGAAAAACGTATCCTGAGATCTGGGGTTTCGTAGTGGCAGGGGGATTAAAAGAGGGTCACACCATCTGTTTCTGTTCTGCAGAAATGGTTGTCTGTTCTACTGATGGGACAACACTGCAATGCAGATAAGTTTTATTTTTTATTTATTTTGATTTGTCAAGATAAACAAGATAATAGGTATAAGTATAAACATATGTAAGAATACAGGAAATAGGTACAAATAAATGGGGACAATAGGACAGGGACGGATGGCTTAGTTAGTCATTTCTTTGCCTGGGAAATGATATGAAACAGCAGATCACTTCTATTTATTTCTCATTTTTAGTGTTACCTCTTGCTTTATAACTGCTGTTGGGATAGCAGTTTTGTACATTTTCTAATATTTTTTCCTAATGCTAATTACTGTTTATTTTATTGATGTTAGTATCTTCTAATTAATTTAAGTTGTAATCCACCCAGATAACTGTTTATTGGATGGATTAAAACTACAATAAATAAATAAATCATAGAGTGATTCGAGTATATCTTCATTTAATTAAAACTTAATACATAAATCCAAATCCATAACTTGTGAATATCAGCTGCTGGAGGATAAACAACAGAGGAGGTAGACTTCTTGGAGAAGAGTTCCTGAAGTTTTTTTTTAAGAGTGTAACAGAACTATTTGTTAATTATAGCAGCGATCCCCTTTCTGGCTTGGTGGACCGGCAGCAGGGAGATGGGAGAGAGGATGGTTTGGGGTGATCAGCAGGTGCATGCATGAGCATGTGCAACTCCATTTGCACCAGTGAGGGGTGCATGCAATGTTTCCAAATGGGCCATGACCCAGTGGTGGGCCACGGTCTGGGGGTTGGGGACCCCTGGTTTATAGGTTGTCCTTTTGTAGACATTTTCAGATATAGGCTGGATGATTATCTATAATATCTATAGAGATTATGCAACTTGGACTACATTATAATGATTCTTTCATGTCTCTGAAAAGAGTAGCTGAGAAACCTTCCAGAACTGTGATCGTATTACAGGTAATCCTTGACTTGCAACAGTTCATTTAGTGACCGTTCAAAATTATAACCACACTGAAAAATGCAGCTTATGATCATTTTTCATACTTATGATGGTTGCAGTATCCCCCTGGTCACCTGATCAAAATTCAGATGCTTGGCATTTATGTCCCAAGGCAGAGGTGGTATTCAGCAGGTTCTGACCAGTTCTGGAGAACCCGTAGCAGACATTTTGAGTAGTTTGGAGAACCAGCAAATACCAGCTTTGACTGGCCTCGCCCCCATCTATTCTCTGCCTCCCAAGTCCCAGCGGATTGGCTGGGTCTTCTTTTGTTGCCCTGCACAGGAAAACAAAGCTGGAAAGCAGGTTAGTGGGGTGGGGAAGGAATGGGATTTTGCAGTAACCTTCCCCCCAGGAGTGGGCAGGGTATGGGGATTTTGCAGTATCCTTCCCCTGCCACACCCACCAAACCACGCCCACCAAGCCACACCATGCCCACCAAGCCACACCCACAGAACTGGTTAAAAAAAATTAATCCCACCACTGTCCCAAGGTCATGTGATCACCTTTTGCAACCTTCTGACAAGCAAAGTCAATGGGGAAGCCAGATTCACTTAACAACTGTGTTACTAGCATAACAATTGCAGTGATTCACTTAACAACGGTGGCAAGAAAGATAATAAAATAGGGCAAAATTCACTGAACAACTGTTTTACTTAGCAACAGAAATTTGGGGCTCAATTGTGGTTGTGAGTCAAAGATTTTCTGAATTTGTTTGGATTCCTGCCATTGAAAATGAAACATGTCTTGTTCTCTTTTCTTAGAAACTTTTTCTATCATTTTGAATGTTGTCCTCTCTCCATCTAATGCTCTCCCCTTCTTTAAATAAGCTTAGAGTTTAGACTCTGATTTAATTAATGTACCTCAAGCTTTATGAAATAGGGTGAGATTTGCACACAATGTTTTAAGACTGATTATGAGATATTGCCCATACCTGGCATCAGCTTTTTGGTAGATTGAACCAAGGAAGTGCGCATGTATTTAGATGGAGCCATGCCTGAAACATTCCCATTCCATAAGTCAAAATACTGTACCAATAAGTGCAGGGCAATTAACTCTGAGCCACGATGAATGTAAGGACTTTAAATGATGCACTATATCTATCCTGATATAATGCACAATAAAGATAATTTTCTTTATGACTCCTGAATATTGAGTCTAAGATACTACAGTAGGATAAAGATAATAACTGGACACTGTAACATTGAAAAAAAATCTAGATCCTCTAGTTCTAACATGTTGAAATTTTCTGTGCCAGTAATGTTTGTACACCGCGTTTATTTCCGTTACTGCACTGGATGCATCCTGATATTTGCTTGCAAAGAGTTCATTTGTTCCATTCATTTCCTCCCCTTCATTTCATATACATATTGGGGATGGGGACTTCATTTATCTGCTCCAAGAAACACACTAAACTTTGGACACCAGCATAAGCAAAATATGAAAAAGATTAACCAGTTCAGATTGGAAAATGAAATGAATATGTTGTAATCTTTACAGTGCCGTTGCACAGCTATATCGATGAAGAAATAAGTTCTTTGGAATAAATTGTCCTTTTTCCTGGTGTAATGTAATAATTTGAACAACCTCTGCATGAGACTACCAGAAAAGCAAACCTTTTAATATGATAAATGCAATAGAATATAAGCAACTTTTGGGGGGAAAACAATTATTTGCATATTTGTCTTAATAATAGTAGATAGAATTACAATGAGGTTAATATTAGATTCATCATTTGCTGTTGATGTCATATCCTGAGAGGGTCTGGATGGACAACAACATGGTTCTACTGAACCCTGGCAAGACTGATTGGCTTTGGTTTTTAGAGTCCCCCAAATCTGGGGCTTTACTATCTTTGGTACTGGTTGGAGCGGCACTGCCCCAAACAGACCCAGTGCACAACTTGGAGGTCTTCCTGGAGCCATGGCTCCTGCTTGAAAAGCAGGTAGCGATCATGGCCATGAGGGTCTTTGCATAACTTTGTGTTGTGCAATAGTTGAACCGATTCTTGGATTGTGAGGCTCTACTCACAGTTACTCGTACCGAGATCATCTCCCCAATGGATTATAATGCACTCTACATGGGACTGCCCTTGAAGAATATCCAGAAGTTCCAGATGGTACAAAATGCAGTGACCTAGGCAATTATGTGGGCACATGTTACATTTCTGTTCCAGGGCCTGCTTTCTTTACCATTTGCTTCCATGTCTAATTCAAGGTGTTAGCTTAAAACACTGCATGGCATGGGGCCAGGTTATCTGAAGGACCACCTCTCCCCAGTTACATCTGTTTAACCCATCAGGCCTTGGAAGATAGGCATTTTGCAGGTCCCAACCACTAAAGAATTTGGTTTGCAAAGACTCAGGGGACAAATCTTTTCTACAGCAGCACCTGTCCTTTAGAACATTATCATCCCTCCCCCCAAAATGAGATTATTCCAACCCTTATGATCTTCTAGAAAGCTTTCAAAACATGTTTTTTTATCAGGCCTGGGGATTGCCTGATAGCAAGGAGCTGTACAGTGGTTGCATCGTGCTTAATGTTCTAATTTTGCCCACCTCATCAACTTGGTTTTAATAATTAATTTCATTGGTTATATAATATGTGTAAATTTTGGTTTTGTGATATGCCACCCATAAGCACCTTATCTAAGATGGACAGTCATCTAAATTTGATTAAATAAATAAATACCTTACATCATCATGTTTTTCTTATCTGCAAGTTAGTAAACTAATCAGTTGATTAGTTTGTCAAATAATCTAAGCCATTAACTATGTTTTACAAGCCCCAATATCTTAATTCACATAATTTAAAACTAAATAGCAACATCATGATTTAACAGAACGGGCAAACCCAGCCTGGATCAATCATCTTTGTGTGGCATTCTATCAATATTTTATGCAAAAATTAGCATCGTATGGGTCAAAAAACAAAGAAATGTGCTGTAAGATTTGGGAAGAGATCAAACAGTACAATAAGATATCTTTCAGTTGTGTGATTCTGTGTGGTAGAATTAGATGTTAGATTGTGAAAGATAAATCTTAATAAAATGTGAATACATCGTCCAAAATGACAGTGGGCAGAAAGTATTTTACAAAGAAAAAGGCATTTTAGAGAACAAGCCAAATCTTTCTATTCATTTCCGCTGTTTTGGAGTCACAATGTTATGTTTATTGTTAAGTTTGCATGAAGAGTCAGACACGGAGTGCTTCAGTGAAGAGTTTATTAGTGACTACAGTTCATAACAGACCCGATTTGGCTGGGCTGCGGCTGCTACTTATAGCCAGCAGCCGCAGTTGCCAGTCAATCAGAGTGCAGGATTTTCCCACACTTTTTAAACCAATCATTTCTGACATTTTACAAGAACAGTTCAAACTTAACCAATGACATTCAAACCTGCATACATAACAGATAGTTTCCATGCCACGCCACATTGAGGCAGTAATTGCTGCAAAAGGGGCCCAAACCAGGTACTGAGTACATATGCATGCTTATACTTTTCAGGGGTCCGATAATGTTCTATGTACAATCCTTGTTTTATTGATTGCATGTAATATTCTAATTTTCTGAGATTGTGGATTTGGGATTTTTATGAGCTGTAAGCCATAATCATCACAATTATGGCAAATCACAGCTTGAACTATCTTGCTTTGCATGTAATGAGTCTATCTCATATATTAGTTTCACCTTTTAAGTTTCATTACTGAAATAAATGAACTTTTGCATGATATTCTAATTTTTCGTGTTTCACCTGTAGTGGTAGGTAACAGAAAATGAAGAAACTAAAGTGCCCTGGACTTTGGAATTCAAGTGGACAAGCACTTGCCAGACTTCACAATTGCTGATAAGAAAGATAAAATAATTTGGATAGTGGATGTTGCATTGCCTAGAGACACCAGAAAAAACGAGAAAGAACGGAAGAAAACCACAAAATACAAAGACTTGCAAATCAAAGTAGAACGATTGTGGCAAAAGAAAAGAAAGATAATACCAACGGTAATAGGCACCTTGGCTACAATCATGAAACCTCTGGAGCACCACTTGAACACTTTGGCACTGACAAAATCCCCATCAATTCATTGCAAAATGCAGCTTTACCTGGAACAACTTTCATCCAGTGATGATTTCTTTAACACCATCAGACAACAACACTGTTTCCCAGGTCCTTAGGAAGGATTGGATAGGTGGATTAAAATGTCAAGTACACTCTAAACATCTGGCTGACTGTGCGACGAAGCAGAATAATAATAATAATGTACTTTGGAAGTGGAGCAGAAAAACGTATCCTGAGATCTGGGGTTTCGTAGTGGCAGGGGGATTAAAAGAGGGTCACACCATCTGTTTCTGTTCTGCAGAAATGGTCGTCTGTTCTACTGATGGGACAACACTGCAATGCAGATAAGTTTTATTTTTTATTTATTTTGATTTGTCAAGATAAACAAGATAATAGGTATAAGTATAAACATATGTAAGAATACAGGAAATAGGTACAAATAAATGGGGACAATAGGACAGGGACGGATGGCTTAGTTAGTCATTTCTTTGCCTGGGAAATGATATGAAACAGCAGATCACTTCTATTTATTTCTCATTTTTAGTGTTACCTCTTGCTTTATAACTGCTGTTGGGATAGCAGTTTTGTACATTTTCTAATATTTTTTCCTAATGCTAATTACTGTTTATTTTATTGATGTTAGTATCTTCTAATTAATTTAAGTTGTAATCCACCCAGATAACTGTTTATTGGATGGATTAAAACTACAATAAATAAATAAATCATAGAGTGATTCGAGTATATCTTCATTTAATTAAAACTTAATACATAAATCCAAATCCATAACTTGTGAATATCAGCTGCTGGAGGATAAACAACAGAGGAGGTAGACTTCTTGGAGAAGAGTTCCTGAAGTTTTTTTTTAAGAGTGTAACAGAACTATTTGTTAATTATAGCAGCGATCCCCTTTCTGGCTTGGTGGACCGGCAGCAGGGAGATGGGAGAGAGGATGGTTTGGGGTGACCAGCAGGTGCATGCATGAGCATGTGCAACTCCATTTGCACCAGTGAGGGGTGCATGCAATGTTTCCAAATGGGCCATGACCCAGTGGTGGGCCACGGTCTGGGGGTTGGGGACCCCTGGTTTATAGGTTGTCCTTTTGTAGACATTTTCAGATATAGGCTGGATGATTATCTATAATATCTATAGAGATTATGCAACTTGGACTACATTATAATGATTCTTTCATGTCTCTGAAAAGAGTAGCTGAGAAACCTTCCAGAACTGTGATCGTATTACAGATAATCCTTGACTTGCAACAGTTCATTTAGTGACCGTTCAAAATTATAACCACACTGAAAAATGCAGC
This sequence comes from Naja naja, assembly GCA_009733165.1. NCBI lineage: Eukaryota > Metazoa > Chordata > Lepidosauria > Squamata > Elapidae > Naja > Naja naja. The sequence goes on along the minus strand of CM019150.1, from coordinate 191,692,545 downwards.
TTATGATCATTTTTCATACTTATGATGGTTGCAGTATCCCCCTGGTCACCTGATCAAAATTCAGATGCTTGGCATTTATGTCCCAAGGCAGAGGTGGTATTCAGCAGGTTCTGACCAGTTCTGGAGAACCCGTAGCAGACATTTTGAGTAGTTTGGAGAACCAGCAAATACCAGCTTTGACTGGCCTCGCCCCCATCTATTCTCTGCCTCCCAAGTCCCAGCGGATTGGCTGGGTCTTCTTTTGTTGCCCTGCACAGGAAAACAAAGCTGGAAAGCAGGTTAGTGGGGTGGGGAAGGAATGGGATTTTGCAGTAACCTTCCCCCAGGAGTGGGCAGGGTATGGGGATTTTGCAGTATCCTTCCCCTGCCACACCCACCAAACCACGCCCACCAAGCCACACCATGCCCACCAAGCCACACCCACAGAACTGGTTAAAAAAAATTAATCCCACCACTGTCCCAAGGTCATGTGATCACCTTTTGCAACCTTCTGACAAGCAAAGTCAATGGGGAAGCCAGATTCACTTAACAACTGTGTTACTAGCATAACAATTGCAGTGATTCACTTAACAACGGTGGCAAGAAAGATAATAAAATAGGGCAAAATTCACTGAACAACTGTTTTACTTAGCAACAGAAATTTGGGGCTCAATTGTGGTTGTGAGTCAAAGATTTTCTGAATTTGTTTGGATTCCTGCCATTGAAAATGAAACATGTCTTGTTCTCTTTTCTTAGAAACTTTTTCTATCATTTTGAATGTTGTCCTCTCTCTCCATCTAATGCTCTCCCCTTCTTTAAATAAGCTTAGAGTTTAGACTCTGATTTAATTAATGTACCTCAAGCTTTATGAAATAGGGTGAGATTTGCACACAATGTTTTAAGACTGATTATGAGATATTGCCCATACCTGGCATCAGCTTTTTGGTAGATTGAACCAAGGAAGTGCGCATGTATTTAGATGGAGCCATGCCTGAAACATTCCCATTCCATAAGTCAAAATACTGTACCAATAAGTGCAGGGCAATTAACTCTGAGCCACGATGAATGTAAGGACTTTAAATGATGCACTATATCTATCCTGATATAATGCACAATAAAGATAATTTTCTTTATGACTCCTGAATATTGAGTCTAAGATACTACAGTAGGATAAAGATAATAACTGGACACTGTAACATTGAAAAAAAATCTAGATCCTCTAGTTCTAACATGTTGAAATTTTCTGTGCCAGTAATGTTTGTACACCGCGTTTATTTCCGTTACTGCACTGGATGCATCCTGATATTTGCTTGCAAAGAGTTCATTTGTTCCATTCATTTCCTCCCCTTCATTTCATATACATATTGGGGATGGGGACTTCATTTATCTGCTCCAAGAAACACACTAAACTTTGGACACCAGCATAAGCAAAATATGAAAAAGATTAACCAGTTCAGATTGGAAAATGAAATGAATATGTTGTAATCTTTACAGTGCCGTTGCACAGCTATATCGATGAAGAAATAAGTTCTTTGGAATAAATTGTCCTTTTTCCTGGTGTAATGTAATAATTTGAACAACCTCTGCATGAGACTACCAGAAAAGCAAACCTTTTAATATGATAAATGCAATAGAATATAAGCAACTTTTGGGGGGAAAACAATTATTTGCATATTTGTCTTAATAATAGTAGATAGAATTACAATGAGGTTAATATTAGATTCATCATTTGCTGTTGATGTCATATCCTGAGAGGGTCTGGATGGACAACAACATGGTTCTACTGAACCCTGGCAAGACTGATTGGCTTTGGTTTTTAGAGTCCCCCAAATCTGGGGCTTTACTATCTTTGGTACTGGTTGGAGCGGCACTGCCCCAAACAGACCCAGTGCACAACTTGGAGGTCTTCCTGGAGCCATGGCTCCTGCTTGAAAAGCAGGTAGCGATCATGGCCATGAGGGTCTTTGCATAACTTTGTGTTGTGCAATAGTTGAACCGATTCTTGGATTGTGAGGCTCTACTCACAGTTACTCGTACCGAGATCATCTCCCCAATGGATTATAATGCACTCTACATGGGACTGCCCTTGAAGAATATCCAGAAGTTCCAGATGGTACAAAATGCAGTGACCTAGGCAATTATGTGGGCACATGTTACATTTCTGTTCCAGGGCCTGCTTTCTTTACCATTTGCTTCCATGTCTAATTCAAGGTGTTAGCTTAAAACACTGCATGGCATGGGGCCAGGTTATCTGAAGGACCACCTCTCCCCAGTTACATCTGTTTAACCCATCAGGCCTTGGAAGATAGGCATTTTGCAGGTCCCAACCACTAAAGAATTTGGTTTGCAAAGACTCAGGGGACAAATCTTTTCTACAGCAGCACCTGTCCTTTAGAACATTATCATCCCTCCCCCCAAAATGAGATTATTCCAACCCTTATGATCTTCTAGAAAGCTTTCAAAACATGTTTTTTTATCAGGCCTGGGGATTGCCTGATAGCAAGGAGCTGTACAGTGGTTGCATCGTGCTTAATGTTCTAATTTTGCCCACCTCATCAACTTGGTTTTAATAATTAATTTCATTGGTTATATAATATGTGTAAATTTTGGTTTTGTGATATGCCACCCATAAGCACCTTATCTAAGATGGACAGTCATCTAAATTTGATTAAATAAATAAATACCTTACATCATCATGTTTTTCTTATCTGCAAGTTAGTAAACTAATCAGTTGATTAGTTTGTCAAATAATCTAAGCCATTAACTATGTTTTACAAGCCCCAATATCTTAATTCACATAATTTAAAACTAAATAGCAACATCATGATTTAACAGAACGGGCAAACCCAGCCTGGATCAATCATCTTTGTGTGGCATTCTATCAATATTTTATGCAAAAATTAGCATCGTATGGGTCAAAAAACAAAGAAATGTGCTGTAAGATTTGGGAAGAGATCAAACAGTACAATAAGATATCTTTCAGTTGTGTGATTCTGTGTGGTAGAATTAGATGTTAGATTGTGAAAGATAAATCTTAATAAAATGTGAATACATCGTCCAAAATGACAGTGGGCAGAAAGTATTTTACAAAGAAAAAGGCATTTTAGAGAACAAGCCAAATCTTTCTATTCATTTCCGCTGTTTTGGAGTCACAATGTTATGTTTATTGTTAAGTTTGCATGAAGAGTCAGACACGGAGTGCTTCAGTGAAGAGTTTATTAGTGACTACAGTTCATAACAGACCCGATTTGGCTGGGCTGCGGCTGCTACTTATAGCCAGCAGCCGCAGTTGCCAGTCAATCAGAGTGCAGGATTTTCCCACACTTTTTAAACCAATCATTTCTGACATTTTACAAGAACAGTTCAAACTTAACCAATGACATTCAAACCTGCATACATAACAGATAGTTTCCATGCCACGCCACATTGAGGCAGTAATTGCTGCAAAAGGGGCCCAAACCAGGTACTGAGTACATATGCATGCTTATACTTTTCAGGGGTCCGATAATGTTCTATGTACAATCCTTGTTTTATTGATTGCATGTAATATTCTAATTTTCTGAGATTGTGGATTTGGGATTTTTATGAGCTGTAAGCCATAATCATCACAATTATGGCAAATCACAGCTTGAACTATCTTGCTTTGCATGTAATGAGTCTATCTCATATATTAGTTTCACCTTTTAAGTTTCATTACTGAAATAAATGAACTTTTGCATGATATTCTAATTTTTCGTGTTTCACCTGTAGTGGTAGGTAACAGAAAATGAAGAAACTAAAGTGCCCTGGACTTTGGAATTCAAGTGGACAAGCACTTGCCAGACTTCACAATTGCTGATAAGAAAGATAAAATAATTTGGATAGTGGATGTTGCATTGCCTAGAGACACCAGAAAAAACGAGAAAGAACGGAAGAAAACCACAAAATACAAAGACTTGCAAATCAAAGTAGAACGATTGTGGCAAAAGAAAAGAAAGATAATACCAACGGTAATAGGCACCTTGGCTACAATCATGAAACCTCTGGAGCACCACTTGAACACTTTGGCACTGACAAAATCCCCATCAATTCATTGCAAAATGCAGCTTTACCTGGAACAACTTTCATCCAGTGATGATTTCTTTAACACCATCAGACAACAACACTGTTTCCCAGGTCCTTAGGAAGGATTGGATAGGTGGATTAAAATGTCAAGTACACTCTAAACATCTGGCTGACTGTGCGACGAAGCAGAATAATAATAATAATGTACTTTGGAAGTGGAGCAGAAAAACGTATCCTGAGATCTGGGGTTTCGTAGTGGCAGGGGGATTAAAAGAGGGTCACACCATCTGTTTCTGTTCTGCAGAAATGGTCGTCTGTTCTACTGATGGGACAACACTGCAATGCAGATAAGTTTTATTTTTTATTTATTTTGATTTGTCAAGATAAACAAGATAATAGGTATAAGTATAAACATATGTAAGAATACAGGAAATAGGTACAAATAAATGGGGACAATAGGACAGGGACGGATGGCTTAGTTAGTCATTTCTTTGCCTGGGAAATGAAATGAAACAGCAGATCACTTCTATTTATTTCTCATTTTTAGTGTTACCTCTTGCTTTATAACTGCTGTTGGGATAGCAGTTTTGTACATTTTCTAATATTTTTTCCTAATGCTAATTACTGTTTATTTTATTGATGTTAGTATCTTCTAATTAATTTAAGTTGTAATCCACCCAGATAACTGTTTATTGGATGGATTAAAACTACAATAAATAAATAAATCATAGAGTGATTCGAGTATATCTTCATTTAATTAAAACTTAATACATAAATCCAAATCCATAACTTGTGAATATCAGCTGCTGGAGGATAAACAACAGAGGAGGTAGACTTCTTGGAGAAGAGTTCCTGAAGTTTTTTTTTAAGAGTGTAACAGAACTATTTGTTAATTATAGCAGCGATCCCCTTTCTGGCTTGGTGGACCGGCAGCAGGGAGATGGGAGAGAGGATGGTTTGGGGTGACCAGCAGGTGCATGCATGAGCATGTGCAACTCCATTTGCACCAGTGAGGGGTGCATGCAATGTTTCCAAATGGGCCATGACCCAGTGGTGGGCCACGGTCTGGGGGTTGGGGACCCCTGGTTTATAGGTTGTCCTTTTGTAGACATTTTCAGATATAGGCTGGATGATTATCTATAATATCTATAGAGATTATGCAACTTGGACTACATTATAATGATTCTTTCATGTCTCTGAAAAGAGTAGCTGAGAAACCTTCCAGAACTGTGATCGTATTACAGATAATCCTTGACTTGCAACAGTTCATTTAGTGACCGTTCAAAATTATAACCACACTGAAAAATGCAGCTTATGATCATTTTTCATACTTATGATGGTTGCAGTATCCCCCTGGTCACCTGATCAAAATTCAGATGCTTGGCATTTATGTCCCAAGGCAGAGGTGGTATTCAGCAGGTTCTGACCAGTTCTGGAGAACCCGTAGCAGACATTTTGAGTAGTTTGGAGAACCAGCAAATACCAGCTTTGACTGGCCTCGCCCCCATCTATTCTCTGCCTCCCAAGTCCCAGCGGATTGGCTGGGTCTTCTTTTGTTGCCCTGCACAGGAAAACAAAGCTGGAAAGCAGGTTAGTGGGGTGGGGAAGGAATGGGATTTTGCAGTAACCTTCCCCCAGGAGTGGGCAGGGTATGGGGATTTTGCAGTATCCTTCCCCTGCCACACCCACCAAACCACGCCCACCAAGCCACACCATGCCCACCAAGCCACACCCACAGAACTGGTTAAAAAAAATTAATCCCACCACTGTCCCAAGGTCATGTGATCACCTTTTGCAACCTTCTGACAAGCAAAGTCAATGGGGAAGCCAGATTCACTTAACAACTGTGTTACTAGCATAACAATTGCAGTGATTCACTTAACAACGGTGGCAAGAAAGATAATAAAATAGGGCAAAATTCACTGAACAACTGTTTTACTTAGCAACAGAAATTTGGGGCTCAATTGTGGTTGTGAGTCAAAGATTTTCTGAATTTGTTTGGATTCCTGCCATTGAAAATGAAACATGTCTTGTTCTCTTTTCTTAGAAACTTTTTCTATCATTTTGAATGTTGTCCTCTCTCCATCTAATGCTCTCCCCTTCTTTAAATAAGCTTAGAGTTTAGACTCTGATTTAATTAATGTACCTCAAGCTTTATGAAATAGGGTGAGATTTGCACACAATGTTTTAAGACTGATTATGAGATATTGCCCATACCTGGCATCAGCTTTTTGGTAGATTGAACCAAGGAAGTGCGCATGTATTTAGATGGAGCCATGCCTGAAACATTCCCATTCCATAAGTCAAAATACTGTACCAATAAGTGCAGGGCAATTAACTCTGAGCCACGATGAATGTAAGGACTTTAAATGATGCACTATATCTATCCTGATATAATGCACAATAAAGATAATTTTCTTTATGACTCCTGAATATTGAGTCTAAGATACTACAGTAGGATAAAGATAATAACTGGACACTGTAACATTGAAAAAAAATCTAGATCCTCTAGTTCTAACATGTTGAAATTTTCTGTGCCAGTAATGTTTGTACACCGCGTTTATTTCCGTTACTGCACTGGATGCATCCTGATATTTGCTTGCAAAGAGTTCATTTGTTCCATTCATTTCCTCCCCTTCATTTCATATACATATTGGGGATGGGGACTTCATTTATCTGCTCCAAGAAACACACTAAACTTTGGACACCAGCATAAGCAAAATATGAAAAAGATTAACCAGTTCAGATTGGAAAATGAAATGAATATGTTGTAATCTTTACAGTGCCGTTGCACAGCTATATCGATGAAGAAATAAGTTCTTTGGAATAAATTGTCCTTTTTCCTGGTGTAATGTAATAATTTGAACAACCTCTGCATGAGACTACCAGAAAAGCAAACCTTTTAATATGATAAATGCAATAGAATATAAGCAACTTTTGGGGGGAAAACAATTATTTGCATATTTGTCTTAATAATAGTAGATAGAATTACAATGAGGTTAATATTAGATTCATCATTTGCTGTTGATGTCATATCCTGAGAGGGTCTGGATGGACAACAACATGGTTCTACTGAACCCTGGCAAGACTGATTGGCTTTGGTTTTTAGAGTCCCCCAAATCTGGGGCTTTACTATCTTTGGTACTGGTTGGAGCGGCACTGCCCCAAACAGACCCAGTGCACAACTTGGAGGTCTTCCTGGAGCCATGGCTCCTGCTTGAAAAGCAGGTAGCGATCATGGCCATGAGGGTCTTTGCATAACTTTGTGTTGTGCAATAGTTGAACCGATTCTTGGATTGTGAGGCTCTACTCACAGTTACTCGTACCGAGATCATCTCCCCAATGGATTATAATGCACTCTACATGGGACTGCCCTTGAAGAATATCCAGAAGTTCCAGATGGTACAAAATGCAGTGACCTAGGCAATTATGTGGGCACATGTTACATTTCTGTTCCAGGGCCTGCTTTCTTTACCATTTGCTTCCATGTCTAATTCAAGGTGTTAGCTTAAAACACTGCATGGCATGGGGCCAGGTTATCTGAAGGACCACCTCTCCCCAGTTACATCTGTTTAACCCATCAGGCCTTGGAAGATAGGCATTTTGCAGGTCCCAACCACTAAAGAATTTGGTTTGCAAAGACTCAGGGGACAAATCTTTTCTACAGCAGCACCTGTCCTTTAGAACATTATCATCCCTCCCCCCAAAATGAGATTATTCCAACCCTTATGATCTTCTAGAAAGCTTTCAAAACATGTTTTTTTATCAGGCCTGGGGATTGCCTGATAGCAAGGAGCTGTACAGTGGTTGCATCGTGCTTAATGTTCTAATTTTGCCCACCTCATCAACTTGGTTTTAATAATTAATTTCATTGGTTATATAATATGTGTAAATTTTGGTTTTGTGATATGCCACCCATAAGCACCTTATCTAAGATGGACAGTCATCTAAATTTGATTAAATAAATAAATACCTTACATCATCATGTTTTTCTTATCTGCAAGTTAGTAAACTAATCAGTTGATTAGTTTGTCAAATAATCTAAGCCATTAACTATGTTTTACAAGCCCCAATATCTTAATTCACATAATTTAAAACTAAATAGCAACATCATGATTTAACAGAACGGGCAAACCCAGCCTGGATCAATCATCTTTGTGTGGCATTCTATCAATATTTTATGCAAAAATTAGCATCGTATGGGTCAAAAAACAAAGAAATGTGCTGTAAGATTTGGGAAGAGATCAAACAGTACAATAAGATATCTTTCAGTTGTGTGATTCTGTGTGGTAGAATTAGATGTTAGATTGTGAAAGATAAATCTTAATAAAATGTGAATACATCGTCCAAAATGACAGTGGGCAGAAAGTATTTTACAAAGAAAAAGGCATTTTAGAGAACAAGCCAAATCTTTCTATTCATTTCCGCTGTTTTGGAGTCACAATGTTATGTTTATTGTTAAGTTTGCATGAAGAGTCAGACACGGAGTGCTTCAGTGAAGAGTTTATTAGTGACTACAGTTCATAACAGACCCGATTTGGCTGGGCTGCGGCTGCTACTTATAGCCAGCAGCCGCAGTTGCCAGTCAATCAGAGTGCAGGATTTTCCCACACTTTTTAAACCAATCATTTCTGACATTTTACAAGAACAGTTCAAACTAAACCAATGACATTCAAACCTGCATACATAACATTTATAACAGTGTTTTTCACATTTGACAACTTTAAGATGTGTGAACTTCAACTCTTAGACATAAATTGATGTACCTGACATGAATCATTATGAAGGATATAAAATTTAAGTAGATAAAGCTGCTTTATACAGATTACTTCAGATGATTGTCTGATTGTTTATTGAATCAAGTTTTCACCTTATTTGTAATGCAAATATAATAAGTTACACTCAGCCTACAGAAAATTGCTGATCTTTGGAGCAAAGGAGCATGTACTATACAAACAAAAATAATAATGTCTCTTATTAAAGAATTTGCATCATTTGTAGCAAACTCAGACCCTTTGCTTTCAAAAACTGTTGGTATTGATGATCACATAACAGCAGTAGCAGAGAATATCAGTTCCCTAGGTTTTTTCCATCGGTAGTTTGTTGTAGCAGCTAATCAGATGTGGATGGAAGAGAGCAAATAATGTCCAGTGAGAATGGATCAAGGTGCCCAGATATTGCCCATAAATATGAATAAGCAGGTCTTCTGCTTCTCTGACATGAGTTTTCTTTCCAGTGGAATGAAATAGTTATCTCTCTCTTTTCAAAACAAAGCTATCTATAGGATTGGGAGGCAAGAGTAGGAAATTATGAAACTTGGTCTTTAATAACCAACTCATACAGAGAGAAATTGAACATTTTTCTCTCTGTGTATATGTTGATACCAATACTGTTTTTTTGTAGGAGACCGTACAGTTGAAAAAACATATAAAATAGAACTCTGCGATAATATAATTCTAAGGCAGTGCACAATTGATAAAAAGGAGTAAAACCTGGGAGCAACAAATTGCTGCTTTCCGAAAATATTAGATTACAATTTCCATCATATCCTGGCAGATTGGCTGAAGGCATCTCCCTAGTTACCATCAATGAAATTTCAGGAAGGAGCTGAAGATCTTGAACCATGTCAAAGCACAGCCTTTCATGTACCTGGACCAAGGTGACACAGAGGGATTTAAAACAAGCCTTGCAGGGGATTTATGCTTTGAAATGGAGTATCAGCTTTTGCTGCTATTTCAAATCCAGGAAGATGAAGCGTTCTTTAAAGTATTTATATGTTTTCTGTTCTAATATTCCAAGATGACTGAAAATAAAATTCAAAACCAAACATATCAGAATATAAGAAACAAATGATAGATACCACATGGTGCCATTAACACAGAATTATTAACCTCTATTCCATTCTTTGAAAACAGAGCATTCAGCCAATGAGCTTTAAAATACCATCTGAACATGATGCCTGAAAATTCAACTTCCTTAAGGATGGTTCCGGTTATTAACTGAGCGACTACCTTCTGAACTGATTGAAGTGTTTGAAAAATCTTCAAAGCAACATCATATAGCAGATGGTATTAATCTAATCTGCAGGATACCAAGGCAGATGTGAAAGTGACCAAATCATTTCTGCCTAACAAGAGGGGGTTATTCAGTCTTGGTACCTTTCCAGAAATATACAGGTAGTCCTCGGCTTAAGACCACAACTGAGCCCAAAGTGAGGCATTTGTTAAGTGAGTTTTGTCCCATTTTACAAACAATTGCCACAATTGTTAAGTGAATCGTTGCAGTTGTTCAGTTACTAACATGGTTGTTAAGTGAATTTGGCTTCCCCATTGACTTTGCTTGTCAGAAAGTCACAAAAACTGATCATGTAACTCTGGGACACTGCAATTGTCATACGTACGAACCAGTTGCCAAGGATCCAAATTTTGATCACGTGACCAAGGGGATGCTGCAACAGTTGTTAGTATGAAAAATGGTCGTAAGTCCCTTTTTTGAGTGCCGTTGTAACTTTGAACAGTCACTAAATTAATTGTTGTAAATCGAGGATTATCTGTGCTTTGGATTGCGAGTTTAAAAAAGAGATGATTGGATTTAGGGGAACTCCTCATGTTCCCCTTTTCATCACTTCAAATGCAAATTGGTTTTTTGCTCTCAAGTTAAATCACTGATGCGTTCTCCTTGATTGTTAGGAATGGAGAGAAGAAAGATGATTAAATTCCATCCACCATTTGCAAGACATTAGGAACCATAGTGGTACAGTGCCTAGAATGTAGTATTGCAGGCTAATTCAGTTCATTGCCAGGAGTTTGATCCTCACTGGCTCAAGATGGAAGACTCAGCCTTCCATCTTTCCGAGGTCAATAAGATGAGAACCCAGATTGTTGGGGGCAATATGCTGACTGTGTAAACTGCTTGGAGAGGGCTGTAAAGCATTGTGAAGTGATATATAAGCTTAAGTGCTATTGCTATGGCTATTACTGTTGAGACAATGACCACATTTTTCTGAGAGCTTTTAGGCCTTAAGAACTACTGTTCCAGGACAATTTACAGAAATTTAGAGTCAAGAGCTCAGGTCAAGATTGTGGAAACATCTTGACCAGCCCCTGAACCTGTAACTATGTCAATGCCCCTAAGCTGAGTTTTCTAAATATATTTTTAAACATTCAAATAAAAAAGTACCTTATCCTTGTAAACTGACTGCTTAAATGCCTGAGGACTTTATAAAGGGTGCTTTAAAGCAATCATATAAATTTCCATCTCTACAAGTAATCCAGTTTTGTTGAGAATTAGCACTTTGTCTAACAAGAGATTTTTATTATACCAGCACCTACGACATTGTGCTGAATAAGAGGTAAGTTCAGCGAGTGTTACAAGATGAACCTATTCACCCATGCAGTCTGTTTGCTATAGTTATTGGTTTTTCCATATTATGCTTTATTCAGACTTTAGTCAGGTAATTATGTTGTTTTTATGTCACACAAGCTGACCTGTAATAAAAGTATTTGGCTGAGATAATCCACTTTTTCCATTATTCTAACGAGGGTGGGAAATATCTATTAAAACATCTCAGCTTACTCTATAATTCTACTTGAATGGATGACTTCTCAGTCAATAATTATGTAGTAATAAAGTAGATTCTTACAGCGTAGAGATTGTCCTGGACTGTACTGGCAAGAGTACAAAAAAAGGATAAAATTCAATAGGTTACAACGGTTATAATGGAAACATGTTTATAAGGTAATAAATTTTATTTTATTACTCTGTAGGCAACAGTCTTACGTTATTGATAAATTTTATTCCTGGGAAGTGATAATCATTAGTATTAGCTAAGACAATTCGATACATATTTTCTAAGTCTGGTTTTAATCAATCCACCACCTATAATTCTCTGTATAGACTACACATCCTTCTCTGCAGTTAAGTCCCACCATGATCAATGGGATTTATGCTGTAGTAAGCGAGTTTAGTAGTTTCACTAGAATATATATGTTCCATTGCCATACAAAAAACCAACAGTTCCAGATGTTAGCATATGTCAAACGCGATTGTGTCATGGGCCAGATTGTGGTGTATTGTGACACTTTTTGCCTTTGCAGAACCAGGGTGGCATGGCCTGTGCATGACATGTCTGGTCTGCAGGATAAGCCTAGATACCATAGCTTAATTTTTTTTAGAAGCTGGAGCTACATGGCCATTTTTTCAAGCATGCAGATTTGATATAAGGGAGGCCCAGATTGAGTGGCTGCTATAAACTGTTAAAAAGAATTTCAGAAAGGAGTAGAAAGACAGCCAACTTGCAATACCTCATGGAAAAAGAACAACGGTTAGATATTTGTGTATTACTCACACTGACACTAAAATTCTATTGATTCATGAGCAGCTTTAGCTTTTAGCTCCCCTGGTTACAAATATTTTATCCTTAAACTGGTCTTAGGTTGCATATCTCTGTTTGAAGCAGTGAGCATCCCTCATCTGCAGTTGCAGCTCATTTAGATGTTTTGTAATGAAAGAGGGGGGAACCGGATATGTTAGAATATGTTTGTAAAATGGTGAGGAAACTGATTGGCCCATCTGCATTTTGAAATTTCCTTTCACATTGACCACATTAATCTAATATAGCTGTTCAGTAGAATTAACTATGTCCCTTCAAGTTTGTGCTGGCTGGAAAATAACATTCACATAATCAATACAACCAATAAATCTTTATTTATTTATTAATTTATAGGGCGCATAAATCTGAGTGCTCTCTCCCCAGATGAGGAACACTCAAATGTCCACATATACAAAGCAATTATAAATCATTACAGTAGGTAGGATTCAGATTTTTGAAACTGGCAGATTTTCACCTGAAGAATACTCTTCCTAATTTTGTCCTATAATTCTGTGTTTAGAGAAGGTGCTTTAAACTTCAGATATAATTATGAATGTACTAATACTTAGTGTATTAGCAAATATACCTTCAGTTCAATTTGACCCTTGGTCACAGCCATCCAGTTTTCTTGGAAACAGTATAGAAGTAATTTTCCATTGTTGCCTCTGGAAAATGTTTTAAGCTTTTGATAAAAGTCTTGGAATGTCATATGATCTCCCATTCAAGTACATTCAAGGCCTCATCCTACTTGCCTTATACCACCAGGCAGCCTTTTTAGAATACAGAGTAACGGTTGGAAGGGACATTGGAGGTCCCCTAATCCAGCCCCTTACTCAAGCAGGAGATCCTATGTCATTCTGGACAAATGGCTATCCAAACTCTTCTTAAAAACCTCCAGTGATGGAACAATGTCTATAGGCCAGCTGTTCCACTGGTTAATTGTTCTCATTGTTAGGAAATTTTTCCTTAGTTCTAGGTTGCATCTCTCCTTGTTTAGTTTCCATCTGTTACTTCTTTTCAAGCCTCTCCTCTCTGTGACAGCCCCTCAAATATTGAAGGTTGCTATCATTCCATCTCTTTGTTAGACTAGATATTCAGTTCCTGCAACTGTTCATGATATGTATTAGCCTCCAGACTCCTAATTATCTTTGTTGCCCAGCAGGCTCCTTTGAGCACTGTAGTCCTAGTGGTTCCAAAGCATACATATTTATCTACATGCAAGTAGATAAATAGGTACCACTTGGGTGGGAAGGTTCTGTGCACCTTAACATATAGTCATACATGACTACAGAAATGTCTTCAGTCAATGCTGGCTCTCTCAGCTATGAAACGGAGATGAGCACTGCCCCCTAGAGATGTACACAACTGGATTACCTTTACCTTTAGGTTGGACTATACTGGCATACTATGTAGCAAATCATTTGGCCTTTTTATATGTCTTGTTAACCAAAATGTATACAAATAGTTCTCGACTTACAACCATTTGTTCAGTGATTGTTCGAAGTTACAACGGCACTGAAAAAAGTGACTTGTGATCATTTTTCACATTTCTGACCATTGCAGCATGGCCATGGTCATGTGATTTACATACAGAGGCTTGACAACTGGTTCATATTTACAATGGCTGCAGTGCCTCGGGGTCATATGATAACTTTTTGCAACCTTCTGACAAGCAAACTCAGTGGGGAACCCAGATTTACTTAACAACCATGTTACTAATTTAATAACTGTAGTGATTCACTTAACAAATATGGCAAGAAAAGTGGTGAAATAGGGCAAAACTCACTCAACAAATTTCTCATTTAGTTTAGTTTAGTTTACTTTATTGTCATTGCACCTCATACAACAAAATTAAGCACCATCTTCAGTGCACATCATGACCAAGACCATGAAAATAAACACAAACACACATCCTTCACACTCCACACCTTGAATTGAAAACCCCAACACCGTACCAACACTTTACTATACGGTAGAATTCAACAGAGCTACTGCCCCGGGATAGAAGCTGTTTTTCAGCCTATTTGTTCTTGTTTTTATTATTCTGTACCATCTGCCAGATGGTAATAGTTCAAAAAAAGGGTGGCCAGGATGAGATGGATCTTTGAGAATGTTTTGAATTTTCTTAAGGCAGCAGGAGCTATAAAGCTCTTCCAAATTGAGGAGAGGGCAACCAATGATCTTCTGGGCAATGACTTTAACTCTCTGGAGTGCTTTCCTATCTGCCACTGTGCAATTGGGAAACCATAAATAATAGTAACATAAATGTTGGGCTCAATTGTGGTCATAAGTCGAGGACTATCTGTAAATATGCTTACATAGAAAATCATTGCTCAAATAAAAGGAAATCTGAATCAGAAATAATGAATAGCTTATTTTTCTTTATGCATTCCACACAGAAATGTTGGCTGTATTCATGAATCAAAGGAACCTTGAAGTTACCCATGGAGGAAATAAAAATGCAGATTCCAAATGCATCTATTATTTCTGCCTTCAGTAGATGAGTGTCAGGGCAGAGTTATCTGAAAAGAAGAGTTTGTATGGAGCACTTTGATGGATTTTTGTCTGAGCTGGGACTCGCATTTGGGATTCTTAATATTTAGCAAAAGCATTTTATATTTATGCTTGCCAGATCTCTACCGTACTAAAGCAGAATGATCATCAGTCCTTCCTCTTCTTTCCCCTTTCTTATATGTAACCATTCCTGAATCCATGGAAACTTAACCTATGTGTTAATTTTCTAGTATATGAGTTTAAAAAGGAAAGTTAACTTTGGCTATTGCAGAGACAGAATTTAGAATGCCAAGTGAAATATATGTCCCTAAAGAGCAGTTTTCTTGCTGGGGAATTCTAGGAGTTAAAGTCCACACATCTTAATGTGGCCAAGTTTGAGAAACACTGGTCTAGAGATTGTTGAACTATATTTCCCAGATATTCCAATTGCCATAACCACTGATAAGGAATGCTGGGAAATGGAGTTCAGTAATATCATTAATGCTACAGGGGTACCTTGTGGGTAAAAAATAGGTAAATGAGTTAAGAATACTAACTAGTGTTTTTAATTTAAAAAAATTCTCTGTTTTCAAATCATAGGATGATATGACAGACATATATCCCCCACAACACTCCTGAGATAAAATTAGCCTAAAGAATTCTGCATGCCCCCTAGTCATCTGGCAAGGCTGATGGCTCTCCATTCTTTGTAGTTTGGGTCTCTAAAATCTGCGCTTTGTAATTTAACCCTAATGCCACATACTCTTCATTTTATTTTAACATCAGAATAACCTCAAAGATGGAACAGAAAGATAATACAATTTCCCCAGAAGGGAGCTCTGTCTGAATTGTTACTGTTGTCTTAAAAGGAAAAGCATTGTTGCAGCTGAAATGCAAAACTAACAAGAGACTAGCAGAATCATGGAAGTGGGTTAACCTATCTCCTATCTTGTTTCACAGAGGGCCTTTTAGCTGCTTTTGGAAAGTTCACTTGTAGGGCACTGTGCTCTCCAGCAACTGATGTTGCAGGGCTTTTAATCCTAGATACAGCAATAGCCTTCCTTTCATATCCAACATCTTAAATGAAGTGCATTTTAATCCAAGGTACGACAAGAAATAGCATCTGTGTAAAAACAGAACCATGTACCTGTATATTGAAGATCCAGACTTCTGACACAGAAGCTGTGACATCTGTTACTGCTGTGGGAAGTTTTTCTCAGAAAAACATTCCTATACTGATTTGCAATGAAAGAATAGATGTATATGCTAATATTGGAAAAGAAATGAAAATAAGTATCAGGTCAGTCAACAGCTTTATCTCAGGTAGTCATATTCCTGGTATACTTCAAGTCCAGTCTGCACTCCTCTTTATCCCCAGAAGAAAAAGCCAAGCTACAGTTGCCTGGCAACCACAGGATAGATTCCTGTTCATTTATTAGAAACTTTATTGTGAAGATGAGATGCCTTCTCCCCAAAAATACAAATAGCAATCTTTTTTATCAAAAAATGTATTGTAGCTCCCCTTCGTCTGATATCCCCAAATGTGTTAGACCAAAAGTAAAGTTAATGATGTCCGGTTGATTTCTTGGATGTGTTATATGCATGTGTTTTTCTTGGCAAGACTATAGAAGACAATTTTTATTGTCTTCTAAAATGTTTTTAGGATATTTCTTGTGTAGCCTATAGCCAATTCAACCCCTGATCAAACTGAACCCTGTTTAGCTTTTTGAGATTAGTCATGATCAGCCAAGATCTGCTGTGGCTACTACTTCCATAAATTGACCATGAATTATAAAAGTTGCAATTTAACATTTCAGGAAGACATCACATAAGATCAGTATGTTGCATTTAGTAACGTTAAGAGACTATTGTTCATGGAATAGAAAAACAGAAAAAATGTAAATAGTTGTATAGTACACTTCTCCACTGAAATTAACCACAGTGTTATGTAAATTCTTCATATTCATGCACTAGTATGAGTTGAAATTATTTCAAGAAAACCAACCTTTTTGCCAGATCAGATGACAATATTTTTCTCTGCATTTCTAAACTTCTTATTTCAAGATTTATTGGAAAACTTACATCACAAGTAATTTATTTATTCCAGAGAGTTTATTCTGGAAGATTTATTCCCGAAGGTAGCTTTGAAACCAAACTTCAGTTCTACAGATGTTTTATGTACATGTTCAACCAATTTCTTTTTAAAAAATCTAGAATAAAATCAATAAAGCTATTCAAAGAAAAAAATAAAGCTATGATGAAAATTAGGGTCTTTTCCCTCACGTCCTTGAAATTTACTACCCAATTTAAAGAGATAAAAAACACCTGATAACTTCTGAAATATTTTCTATAATCAATTCTATGCCTCCCTAAGTATATTTATATGATCCCTATACTACGAAATTGGAACCAAGTATATATATATATTTTAAATAAAGATATCCTGCTATTTTAATGTTGCATAATATGTTACCCTACAGAGGTTAAGGTTACAATTCACTGCACACAGAAATTTGCCTCTAGTATATGGAAAAAAGAGATATAGAGAAACCCATAACTGAACCATTAATATTTCTGCAAAAATTTGGTGTATGTTAATTGTTTTCTAAAAATAGATTTGCTGCTTTCTGATAATCCTTGCCCTCAGGGACAGATCTCGTGTTTTTAGATGCCAAAAGAGATATTTTTAACATGAATTCTAATTGCTTTTTCCATTGTGAAAGCTAGGTATGATTACCTAGAAATATCTATATATTAAAGCTCTGAGTTTAATTAGTTATTTGCTGAAATTCAGTTTGTTAATAAAATTTTTAAGGAATGATTTCCAGTCCTCAGAGGTTTTCTTTGCAAGAAAGGTTATTAAGTTTATATAAAGCTTGCTGAATGCTCTAAGCTAAGAGTGGGCATTTTTCTACCTCATGTTTAAAAAGTCCAGTTTCTGATAGCATGGGCAATTGCAGAGAGGGAAGGATCTGTGATCTACAACTTCTAAAGGATTTCAGAGTGCCAAACCTTGCACTGAGTTTCCATTAATAATGAAATTCTAAAGCTTATTATGTGTTGTGCAAAGATATACTTGTCACCTGTTGTCCTTATCTTATTAGTACTTATTTTTGTTGGCTGCTTTCTTGTCCTAAGTTGTAGAGTTATCTAATGTAAGCCTATGCAGACATTAGATAATAGCCACAATGTTGCCTTTTTATCAGCTTCACTGGGCATTTATAAACAGCCAGTAGACTGTGAAAAATATGACGGAATTTGTGGTTTCATTTTATTTGCTATTGATTTATCAATTATGCTGATTTTATAGATATCCAGTCTTTCATGTTTTAGTCTTTGCTACTGTAATCTTATTATTATTATTTGCCTGGGGAAATATTTTTTGGAAGGGTGGAGTGCAGCGTGGATACAATAAAAAAATGTCATGCAATTGACCTCGAAGTATGATAAATTGGTTGCACAATTAATTTATAGAAACAAAGTAGGATAACAGGGTTTTCAATCTGTATTGAATAATAGATGTTTTTTTGGCTCTATGTGCAAAGTTTTGAACATAGATGCATTTTGTTAAAAACAAAAGAATATGAAAGTTCATTCCTACAAACATAGAATCAACAGCTGTGAGTTATTAAGATGAGAAATTCATGGGCATCTCTACATGAGAACTTTGTTTGATTAACACTTTCTGATAATATTCTATTATTTTGCAAAGAGATATAACTACTGGTATAACTAAGATTTGTGGGAAGGCAGCTTGCATAGCTTTTTTTTAATTTTAGGATAGATAGTATCATGGACAGGGCTGAAGTGTGGTGTTGATTGTGTTGCTTTTGTTGAAATTTTGTCCTTTTGGTCAACTGGAAACTAAAGACAGCTGACTATGAAGAACTATGTTCTTAACATTTTGAGATTGGCAGGAAAAAACCATTATGATTATGATCAGTGCCAGTTATTTTTTAGTGACTGGGAGATAGAAATCATAGTAACAGGAAGTGTCATTGATACTAATGGAATTACACATAGACCATGTATATGCATTAAACTTTCTATAGCCAGCTTTCCTTCAAAGTGGCACACAGCTGCAAAATCCAAAAATGAGATGGAATTGGAAATAGGTTAATGGGTGGCACAAACATGAAGGAAATCTATGTGAAGACAATATGAAATATAATGTTATGGATTATTTCTCCTCACTGGTATTGTTCTAAAGTGTTTTCTCCTTCTCTCAATCAATCACATTTTTGAGGGATTTTGAAGAATACCTTTATCAAGTGCTTGCAAATTTTTCCTGGATAGTTTGGATGCTTGGATGTTCAATGGTCATAATGAAAGTGGAACCATTCTCCATGGAAACGTGACTATAGATTAGCTTAGTCCATGGAAACAGATAACACTGAGCTTTTGCTATTTGTAGAAGATAATTATTTCACTGTATGGTACTTCTCTCTCTCTCTTGCTAGCTAGAAAATGAATGACAGATTATTACTGAAAAGAGGAATAAAGAAACTCAAGAAGATACACTATTCAATTATAGATCATACACAGAAATATACCACCCTCAGCTATTTATTCTAGATTCAATGATGAAAAACAATTGCTATATCCACATTCCAAATTTATGATTCCTAATGAAGATTAAAGTAACACAACCAACTTCTTATATATAATTTTTCCTATAAAAATAGTAATGATATGGAAATAATAACCAATGATATTGTTTTATCTTTCTGTTTGCCCTCTATTGCCCATAAATCTTTTATACCTAATGTAATTTCTTTTGGGGAAGTAGCACATAAGAAAAGGTTTAGCCATGTCTTAATCTTTTTCCATACTGGAGCTTACATGTTGTTCCTTTTTGTCCTCATGTTTGCAGCAATTGTGTTTAAGCATTAAGATTTAGTTTGTTCTCAGAATCTTTGAAATCAGTTCATTTTGGGATCTGCCCATATATGTTTTGATTTATCTTTCATACTTGCTTAATGTGCTTACTCCTAAAATACAGTACAAGTTAAATTTGCAGCCTTCCAAATAATATGGTTTCTCTCAAAGGATATTAAAAGTTATTTCAATGGTGATTTGGAACTCAA
Organism: Naja naja; assembly: GCA_009733165.1. NCBI lineage: Eukaryota > Metazoa > Chordata > Lepidosauria > Squamata > Elapidae > Naja > Naja naja. Next base: position 191,672,571 of record CM019150.1, on the reverse strand, counting down.
ATAATCATTTCCCCCATGTAACTGTCTGGTTCCTTTATGTCCATGAACAAAATTAGTTTTAATAGACCAACATACGCTGGTTCATCTCTTTATATGGCTCTACAAGGAACATAAACTTGATTTCTTTACTCAGCAATGAGAGTGTACCCTGCACAGAACAGTTCAAGAGTTGTGATTCCTACAATCTAAGAGAAGTGGTATAAATTCATTTTCATATGCATAAATGCAGACATTCACCTTTGCTGCATCATTATCCCTAACATCCCAGATGGATTAAGTATAATTTGTATCTTTCCCACATAGTAGAACTTTTCAAGGTACAAATGAGCTGTAGTCAAACTCATATGTAGATGCTTTGTTCAGTCAGACTGATATACAGTTTGATTTTCATAGCTGCAACACTTCTGTTTTAGTTTATTATACAGGACATTCCATAAATGAATATGTCTATTTTTGTGAAAAACTATTTTAAACTGTTAATGCTGAACTGTTAATCCAAATTTAATTCAGAGAAGCTGTTTTAAGATATTATTTTCCATTTCTTCCTGTACTTTCATGATAGAAATAAAATAATTTAAAAAAATAAACAAAAGCCTAAATCCATTAGCATTTACCAATAAACATTGGACTCAACAGGTTAATTGACTATAATTTGGGCTGATTAATGTAACAATTAAACTAATAGTTCTACTGCAGATCAATCAAATAGATAAAATGTAAAATTGCATTTTATTCACCCATGAAAGGGAAAAAAACACTAAAATACGTGAATTCTGTAGGAAACCCTAACACAGTTAGTTATTACCTATGACAAATATCTCATTCTGAAAAGGGTTCACTGTTCAGTATAGGTATAATTAAGAATAATTGATCTGAACTCAGCTTTCCCTGAATAAAGGATCAGAGAGAGAGACCAATGGAAGACAATGCATGCCCTGTGTTCACCATGCACTGCTGGTAGCTACTACCAATATCAACAAAGGAAAATGACAATGGAAACTGATTCAGCCTTGAATTTTTACTAAGATAGCTTCTACAAGATGAAAGTTTGCACTGCACTGAGAAGTTTAACTTACTTGACAGATATAAAAGGTCATCATACTGGAAAGGTCCTCATCATCCTAACTTTCTCTCTTTCAGGCACATTGATTGGTCTCAGAAAGCCTTCTGACAAACATTCTTTCATTATCCACTGAGAGTACTTCTCTCTTAGGCATTGCTGGTTCAACTGACAGCTAGTTTGCTGCCATTTCTGTGCCTTTGTGGGAACCAATATGCCTTTTAATCAGCAAAACATGTTGAAAAGTTTCTTAAGGTGCCTATGGATTTAAACATTTGTTGGCCATCAATTTCATTTGTTTTTTCTTAATCAGGTGTCCAAAATTCTCCTGGGAAAGTTTCTATGTTGGGAAAAGTGTTGGGCTGTATGAAAATATCTATTTAGTAGCACTCTGCACAGCTGGGATGATTGTTAAATATAAAACAAGCAGATTTACTTGATGGTTTTTGAAGATTTCAGCTCAGAATGATTTCCAATTACTTCTTTTAATCATACATGGCAAATGTTGTGGAATACATATGTATCAGCCATAAATTCCTATGGTTCACAAATTATCTGAGACTGCACAAACATCTTCATGCCATTTATTCTGAATTCATCACTGTGGAATAATTATTCCTTCCTGCTTTCTCACAATGAATTAGTGTTTAACGAATAATGATTTGGGAGGACAAGGTCAGAAAAAGGGTTTTTTTTCTTTTAATGAGCCATAAGTAATCCTTATTTACCAAACATTTGTTTAGTGTCCATTTGAAGTTTGAACTGTGCTGAACTGTACTGTACTGTATTGAAAAATTTGTGATCTGTCATCCAATTTCTGACTGTCATAGCATCGCCAAACTCATGTGATGTTAATTCAGGTGCTTGGCAGCCATCATACATTTATGATAGTCACAGCATCCTGCAGTTATGTGATCACCATTTGCAACAAGCAAAATCAATGGGGAAGCTGGAGGATAGGAAGAAGGCCAGCAAGGACACCTAGCTGACCAAGGATAATGGCAGCTGAAATCCAAATCATTTGGATAACACCTGATTTGGGATAAGATAAATGGCATAACTCCTAAAGAGAACTATATCCACAGTTATTACCTAATTATCTGGTGGGAAACTCCATTTTAAATTCTTGGCTCACTGGAGCTGGAATAACCAATGTTTATATTTTCTTATTGCCAGACAAATGAATTGTCCTGTGTTTGCATTTGGTTTGCAGAAAGAGAATCTGCTTTAGATTGTATTTCAAAGAAGCAGAAAATTTTGGGAAAAACTTCATGGGTGGAAGGTAGAGTTCTTTATGTGGCCAAGCATGTGTGATATTGAAAATTAAATACTGAGGAACAATGTCCTGATGGAACTTCTCGTCTTTTCAGTCACAACCTTGTTATCACCTCTGGTGGGAAATTCTGCAATCAAGACAACTTGCTAGAGGAATTATTTTACTCTTGGTGGAAAATACTCAGATAAATTGCCTGCTGAATTCCTCTACCCACTCAATTCCTCTGTCCACTGCCTGCATGGAAAACTTTAACAGGCCTTTCATTCCTGTTATTCCAGAAGCATGGTCAATGGGTGTATTTGAATGCACCCCAAGCTGGCCCACAGATGTGGAGGTCACATTCTCTCACATATGGAAAGCACCAAGTTGAAGAAATGTTGGGCCACATGGACCTTTGGACTGTTTTCATTTATTTAAGGTGGAAAATGTTGTTCTGTAGGGAGGAAGGTGGAAAGACTTCCAAATTGGGAATCTTCATTACTTTTTTTTATAGCAGTAAAGATGTACCTGCTGTGGTTGAACCTTTTGGATTAGCTGGGGAGAGAGAGGTGGGGAGAGTGAGAGAGAGAGAGAGAGAGAGAGAGGAAAGGGAGGGAGTGCTCCAAGGGCGGAGCTTGGAGGCAAAGAAGTGGATAAATAAGGAGTCCTCGGCTGAGAACGAGGAGAACTTCTCCGGGCAGAGAGCCGGTCAGCACCGCGGACAGAGGCACCCAGCGACCGCGCCATTGACCTTCCTGCTTCGCTTGTGCCCGCAGGTTGCCCAAGACTCGCGCCATGACCGCGGAGGCTTACCTGCAAGAAGCGACGGTCTCGGCGAGCCAGTTTTTCGCGATCTGGCGCCATTACGACGCTGATGGTGATTGATTGCAGCATTGTCCCATTCTCCTAACCCCGTCAAGCTCGGAACTAAAGGGGGAGGGAGAGAAAGAGGGGCGTGGGTGAGTAGGGGGTGAGAACGCTCAACTGCAAAACTAGGCGAGGGACTCGGCGGCGTCCTCCTCCTCTTCCTTGCTCTACTGTAAGCAGGAAACTTTGTCAGGCGCAAGTTACAACTTTTACCTCTTTACATCTGAAACGAGGGGACGTTTGAGAAAACCGACGTTTTCGGAAGGACGAGGGCGGACCAGCCTCCGAGCGGTCGGTCGCTCCGATGGCGTTGGGACTTCTAGTTCTTTACCCTTCGGTTCGGCAGCTGAAAGCCTCTAAAAGTCCGAAGCGCCTCCAGTTAAAACACAGTCGCGTAATCTAGAAGGAAACGGGGCATTCTTCTTGGGGAGGCTGAAACCAAGACTGCAACCCCTATAAGTATTTCCCGAAGTCTGGTTGCACTCAGTGGGACTTTTGATCTAAGCACGGGATTGCTCTGTTAATTTGCACGCAGGGAGGAAAGAGAGAAACCACTTAGAGCTGTAACCATTGTGTTCTCTCTCTTGGTGTTACAGGCAATGGATACATGGATGGAAACGAACTGCAGGGTTTTATCCAAGAACTGCAGCAGGCACGGCAGAAAGCTGGCTTGGTAGGTTAAGATGGGCCTTTTTTTCTTCTTCTTTTGTAAATAGTATAGGAAAATAGGTATAGGAAAATGCCTGGAGTAGCTGGGGGTTAGGTGGCATATAAATTTAATAAAAATAAAAATAATATTTAACTCCAATAACCATGCTCCAGTAATGGATGACTATGACCATGTACATGGTTTGGTCATGCACATATCAGCTTAACTGCAAATGGATAAAACTGTAGAAATGGAGAAGTTGTGGCTGGGAAATATGGAATCCAGATAAAAAGCAAAACCTTATGAATCAACCCCTCAACTGGATCATTCCAACTCTGGGTTAGTATTAAACAGCTTACTGCATTTGAAAAGGAAGGCAGAAAGACTTTATTCCAGTTATTGCCAATAAAAAGACAATCAATGAAATGAACAAGACAATGCTATTCCCCTAACAACAAAAACCATTAGCAACCATCTGTAGGTAAACCTTATACATATTTTTGCAACTTTTAGAGAAAGAAGTTTATTATTTAACATATATGCAGATAAAAGCTATCAGAATGCCTTGCAACTTTCTGTGAACATCCCTGTAGAACTGACAATACAGAAGAACATGGGCTGTGGTTTCTATAGCACCCACATCACAGAGGCAATATTGGGTTTCATATAGTTTTCCTATACTTCTCTTGAAGGATAGCTGTGGGGAGAACATTAAATGGAGCTAAGGATAAAACTATTCTAAACTGGAGAGCTGTGATATGATATAAATATGAAACTGGTTAATATTTGAATTTCCAGTTATGTTGTGAGAAAAAGACCTTCTGTATCTAAGATCCTTGGCTTTAGTATTGACCTGGCTTGATTTAACTTTAGGATGGCATCACTGGAGAACCATAGAGGCTCACCTAAAGGTGCTTTTTCAGGAGGCAACTGGACTTTCTTGTTTTTTTTTCTTTTGAAGACGTTTCACTTCTCATCCAAGAAGCTTCTTCAGTGGGGAATGGAAGGATTTATATTCCTTGTGGACAGCTGGTAATTTGCATCCTTTTAGAGGGTTATTGAAGCACTTGAAGGTTTATCGGATATGTCTGAGCTGAAGAATCTTTCTGGATGAGATGCAAAACATCTTCAAAAGAAAAAACAAGAAAGCCCAGTTGCCTCTTGAAAAAGCACCTATGGGACAACCATGACTTGGATGACTGAGAATCTCTACAGACCCATAGAGGCTTCCTTTGGAATTGTCTGTCAATATTAAATGGGTCATTATGCTAGAATGGTGAAGTATTTTCAATCAGTAGGTAAAGATATTTATCCAGAGATTAGTTTCAAATTTATTGACTCCTGCTTCCTGTCGAAGTGCTGCATTTGGAATACAGCAGGTAACCTGGAAGATACTTCTTAGAAGTTTTGTTTGAATCTTTCCTAAGATGATCATACTGTTCTATGGTCTTAATTGAGCCCTGTATAGCAATTGGGCTTGGGCTTTAGCTTCAAAAAACTTAATTGCAGCAGAAATAAACTGTGGTCCTCTGGAAAAATAATAAGTTGATGTAGTTGATGCAGATCTCCGTGCATTGTGGGAAACATAATCCAGGTGATCATTTCTGCTTCCTGAGGCTTGAAAAGTTATTCCTAGATATCTAAAAATCTTAACCTGCTCAGTGGACTGCCCACCTAAATTCCAGCTTCTCTATTTTGGGTGTTTAGAGAAAGTAAGCATCTTGGTCTTAGCAGAATTTATTATTAGTTCCTCCTCAGTGCACTGATGATAAGTGATCTCAGAGCTCTTTTAAGGCCAATGGAGGTTAATAACAGGATTATTGCATCATTGGCATACAAAAGTAAACTGATATGTCTTTGGGCTAATTTAGGGGAATGGAAGGTAGGGCTACTTAGGTGAAGCATTAATGAGTTTACATAATAGTTGAATAAATCTGGAACCAATACACAACCTGGTCTATCCTCCTTACAGGTATTTCTTTTGTGATGCATCCTGGGTTACTGCACCTGACCATCAATCTTATCAGTTTTCTCATGCATTTTGATGAGCAGCAGGAATAAACATTTGTCATTTGTGGCAGTTTTTTAATTAATGCCAATTTAATTAATTAATGCCAATTTAATTAATTAATGCCAATTTAATTAATTAATTAATTAATGTCAATTTAATTAATTAATGCCAATTTATTTAATTAATGTCAATTTAATTAATTAATGAATTAATGAAATTTATTTAATTAATTAGATTCTATATATTAATCTAAACTAAATCTAGATAGATCTAAACTGACCTGAAATCGATAAATGCTGAATAAAAGGATTGTCCTGAGTTGTGCTAGGTATTGCAGCACCGACTCTAATGTTGATTGTCCTGTTCTAAACCCAGCCTCTTCATCCCTAAGGATATCCTTAGATTCAAATCCGTCAATTAGTTTTGCCTCCTGCAGATATTTGGCATACATTTTGCTAATCTGTCTTAGCAAACTGATTGGGCGGTAGTTAGCTGGATCATCCCTTTTGCCCTTCTTGGTATTATACTAGTCAAGTCCCAATCCTTTGGTATCATGGCCAAATGAGCTACTGCTGTGAAAAGTGAAGCTAGCACTGGCATCCATCCTTCCAAGTTATTTTTTATTATTCATACATAATAAATTTTGAACCTGGGGCCTTTATACCTAGTTTAAACTGTTCAATTATATTTCTGATCTCTGAATATGTGGCAGGCTCAGTGGGAAAAGAGAGGTCATATCCAAGTCAATCAGGGAATTCTCTGTTTTCCCACATAGGGCAACAACATGGTATGCAATGAATAGCTATTATGTTATTGGAAAAGGATGGAATTACCATTCCCCAAAAGATGGCAGGGTTTTTTTTTTGCACTGGCAATCACAATCAAAAGTTATCAAATACCCACATTGCATTCCCCCTCTTTTTTAATACACCAACTGTACTGTTGTTTTTTAATTTCACTAGGTCAATTTTGTTTGTTTCAAAATAATTTTAGGTGACAATTTAGAAAATTGCAACCTTGGATCATGCTTAACTGTAATAAGTGGGTGGGGGCAGTTAACAATGATTGAAATAATTTGTTAGGTTATTGAAATTAGCCAGAACAATTACAAATAACTTGCTATCCACTATGGCTGAGTAAAGAGATTTGGTTGGCTTCCCTCAAACAAAGTTGGTGATTATTGCTGCATGCTGAGGTGTCCATTCATCATGAATAGGGCAAAGGTCATGGGCCACAGTTGCAGTGGGGTAAAAGGGTAAAACAACCTGTCAAAAAATTTCAGGTGCAAAGTAACAAAGTTAGATAGATAGGGAAATAAACTTTGGAAGATCCAGTATAGTCTAATAGGGAAGTATTGCTACTGGACCAGTGGGTAAACTTAACTGGATAATCATCACTGGTGGTCTCATTTAATACTGCCAGATGGTTTTGTTAAAGTTTGAAACAAGACAAAATCCTCTACAGTCATTGAATACAATACATCCTTATATTGGCAGAGTAAAATAGATGTTATTACAGGAAACAATGGCTGGCAATGGAGTTTAGCAAAGAGTGATTTATTGTTTGCTCCAGTTCTTGCATTAGTATTAAGTGATACTAGTGGGAATGCAATCCTTAAATCTCCCACGTATGTATATATTTTATCCCTTGTTTCATCTGTAATTATATTTGCAGGGGTGGAATATATTTATTAATGACGAGGAGTTGGCTCTTCCTGAATTGCAGGAAAGCTGCCAATGCATATCGGTCTGCTAGTTGTAAACTAGTTATTTGAGCTTGTAATGAGGCAGATGTTAAAATGCCTAAGCCCCCACAAAGCCTTCCATGTCATATGCTAGGCACAGCTTCCAATGTAATTGTCTTAAGCCTTTTGACTAACAGTTTAGTCACATACAATGTTTCCTGGAAAAAAATTATGTCATAACTAGAGATATATGCCAGAAAAGATGGGTCTCTACTCCCAGATTTCCATCCTGTGATGTTCCAGGAAATAAAAGACAGGGAAGTAAATATTGGTTGGATGTCATTCAGTTGGGCTAGGCAAAGTTATTGATGTAGGCATTTCCTGAGAAACACTGAGAGGGGGGTTATATATCCCACAATTCCTGCACTGTCAACTGCAGCACTGGAGCAATGTATATCAGATATCCAGGTGCCCTTTAATGAGGCTGAGAAACCTGTAAGTGCTGATCTGCAAACTCAGTTATTTGTGGGTCCATGTTTGCAGCTCCTGGTGGTATGTTGGGGTTCTTCAATAACACAAGCTAGTTGTTTGTCTGATTGTCTGTCTTCGATGAACATTGGAGACAAGTTCATCTTAATAGCATTTTTGAACCTTCTGCATGGAGCACAGAAACCAAATCAATGGGGCAGTTGTCTTGTCCACTGTGGATTAAGTTTGTGTAAGGTCCTTTAATTTCTCTACTAAGTCCTCCTCTTTGTAACCTGGCAAGGTTCCAAAGGTTTCAATTATTTCTGCTTCCAGTGGTTCAGCTGCAATTTGTCCTTCTCCCTCTGCCTGAAGTTGCTTATCTAAATAAGCATCTCCTAAGAAATGGGCTGGTTTGTTATCTTTGCAACTGGGGCAACACCATCCATTCCTGATTTCCCAAAATTAAAATATGGTAGTATCTTGATGCAATCACTCAGTGAGTGGGTAGATATGTGCCTCAAAAATATGCAGTGGAAATATGAGGAAAGTGGTCAGAATGGATTTAATTTTGAAAAGCATACTTGGGATTATAGACTGCTTGAATGTCAGCAAAATTTGTGTATGGTCCATCTTGCTAGGCAGCCATTTCATCCAATATAAATCAATCAACAATTATGACATAGAAGTAGCTGACTTAGGGAGTAATGTATTGCATTCTTGAATCTCACCATCTACTGCTGAGACTGTTAAAGCTGATTTGTAAGTAAATCTGATTAGTTTACAACACAAGGTTGTTTTGATCTTGATCCTCAGCCCTCCTATGCCTCAAAGTTTGGAGTTTGTTCCCTTTTCTCCATCAGTTCGTGGTATAAAGTTTGTATTTCGGATTACAGTTGCTTGAGCATTTTTGGATCACAGTTTCCTGCTTCATCAAGGTGAATCAATTTATTGCGGAAGGTTTGGGAAAACGCATCAAGGGACTCTTTCAGTGAATCCACGTTCCATTTTGTTTCTGTTAAATAGTCAAAAATTAGTATTGCGGTCCATGCAATCAATGAACTTTGCTTAGATGTGAGTTCTGTTAGTCTCATTTTTAGAAATCTCTTCCTGGAAGTCTTCTTTTTTAAATAGGAGATGCTGCAGTTGAGCATGAAGCTGCCTCAGGAGAAGAGACTGTTATATCTAAAAGGTCTAGGGAACTTGGTTTCTCACTGTTAGAAGTCCTCTGCACTATCATCTTGTTAAGTACCAATTCATATCTGTTTGAAGTATGTCCAGGGGTTTAGTGATAATGCTGTTGTAGGTGCTGTCATTTCTTACATTTTGGTTTTCAGACGCCTGCTTTTTAAATTCCATTATGTCATCTGTTTTGCTGCTTAGATGATTTGAGCAATATCTATGAGACAGAATTCATTCTTTGTCATTTCTTCCTCCTTCCCATGCGTTAATCTCTTGGCGGTAATGTGTACACAATTCTTCTCAGCTAGTTGTTTGGAGATTAGTCAAATACGGTTATGGTTCCAGAACCAGTAATTTAAAAAATGGATTAGTCTGATATTATAAGATAAAAATAGAAAATTACCGTGCACTCTGATCGCTAGATGCTTTTACTTCACCATCTTGGTTTTCCCTCTATTGAAATGTTTACTTGCACTGTGGTTTTTTTTAGTGTGAATAAAGGAATTTCTTTTAGAGTAAGAATACAACCTTACTATATAGGCTGAAATATGTTTCTGCCCCTTTGTGGCCAAGAAACAGATCTGCACACAGTATACACAAATACACAGATTCAAAAACGCACGCTCTCACACACTGAATGGTGAACAATTAGAATCATTAGGAATTCATGTGTCTAACGTAGATGTTTGAAAATGCTTTCTTGAAAGAAAAATAAAATAGAAATAAATTGATGTGTGACTTGACATTTTTAAAAGTTGTTGAAGTTGTTGGCACTCATAGCATACAATACACATTTTTCTGAATATTGCTGAGAACTATTTTTTACTGGTTTCTGGGCAAGGTTTATCTGCAACAGCTATCTTCATAGTCAGACATCCTAGAGATGATTTAGGACTACAACTGATAGGATGAATATCTTAGCTGGCATATTTTTTTGGTTCACTGTCATCTAGTTAGATGACGTTAGTTTAAGGAAGATGGCTTACTGAGCCATTTCTGTTGAATTTTATATCTAATTAATAAGTGCCCAGTAAAATGATCACAGTATGAACATAGCTTGGTACTAACATTTAATCATTAGCTAGTTGCACAGCCACATTTAGTTGCAGAGTCCATTTCATTCATGCCACAGTTAATTGCCTTAAGTTCTGGATGCCTTTGTCCCATTTCAGATTTGGTTTAATTATAGGGAGAATGGAAAAAAATCTCCCTTCACCTCTCTTTCTTTTTGTTTGACTTTCCAATACAAGGTTTGCCAAAAAATAATTATAAGTGATTATACTTGTTATATCTTCCAATAGTTTCTCTTCAAGGTCTATGAGAATCCTGTGTCATTATTCTACATTTCACATTGAAACCATGATACTTTAGTTGTAATGAGTATGGATTGTTGATTGAAAAGTTAATAATTCTATTATTTTTATTTATTGGCTGCCTTATGTATTTCTGCATAGGACTGTAAACAGTTCACAAATAAGAAGCACAATAAAAACAGTGACATAATATGGTAACATAACCAAACAACATAAAATAATAATAACAGATTTAACAATTGTTGATAAGAAAAAAAAAGTGTGGATACAGGACATTGAAGAACCTGAAGACAGCAGAACAGAAGAGAATGAACTGGAGAAAATCACAAAATAAAAGATATGCAGCTAGGAGTAAAATAACTATGGTAAAAGACAGCAAAGATTGTACCAAACATAATAGATGCCTTGTTGGGTATGATACCAAAAGAACTGGTGCACCACTTGACACCATGGGCACTGACAAAATGCCCATCAGCCAATTGCAAAAGATAGCTATTTGAAACAGCTTGTGACAATACCAGGTCATTAGATGGATAAATCCAGACTAAACATCTAGTTATGAGATCAGGTATAATAATAATAATGTTAGAAGTGAAGCCATCATTTGAGTGAAAAAGATCATAAAGTCCAAACAATACTATCAAGGCAATTAACACCTGTTTAGTCATGATACACATCTGGAATATATATCTATTCCAATATTTGCTGGACTCAAGCAAAACAAAAGCTTCTGGATAGGAAGTCCAGAAAGATAATGACAATGAATCATGTCTATTGTCCAAGTATCAATGTTGACAGACTCTACTTACCAATGAGCATAGGAGGGCATGAAAGTTGCAAGTTAAAGAAGAATATCTGAAGGACAATGAATAGGATGCACTGAAGCTGGTACACCATGAAGACTTACTGAATGTTATTGAATAACTTACTGAAGGCTTACGAATAACAGAGAAACCAAACTGTCCTACAAGAAAAACCAAATAAACAATAGAAGAGAGACATGGCAAGGCAAAGTATTTCATGGCCTGAACAGAGGAGGAGGAGGAGGAGGAGGAGGAGGAGGAGGAGGAGGAGGAGGAAGAGGAGGAGGAGGAAGAGGAGGAGAAGGAGAAGAAGGAGAAGGAGAAGAAGAACTCTAGCAGGCAAAGCAGATAACAAGACATGGCAATGGCTATGTACTAGAAGTAGAACAACTAGGGCAAAAGAAAGCAAAAATAGTACCAATAGTAATAGGCACCTTAGATGCACTCTCAAAACATCTGGAACACCGCTTGAACAATATCAGCATTGACAAATTACCATCAGTCAATTGCAAAAGGCAGCTTTATTTGGCTCAGATTTCATTGTAACGGGATACTCTTAAAACCATCATGGAACAACATCTGGCTGTTTGCATTCATATATTTTGAGTATTCAGTACTGTGTAACTGAATTCTCTTTGTCTGAGAATTGTCAGCATTCACATGCAACATATGGTGCTCATTGGTAATAATGTATACTGTAACTATATGTCAGATCCAAACATAGTTATGCCTAGAGGAATCCCACTAAAAATCATAGGGAACACCAACTAGCTTAATGTAGCATAGCGTAATACAGAATTCATCCCAAGGCAGAAAATGAGCTTTTACAGTGTACCAGCCAAACTGAGTGCAGCTTAAACCTGCCCACTGACCCCATTCTCAGAAGAAAGGGAAAAAATGTTTTCCCAAGAAACTGGGCAATCACTTCTGATTATGTTCTGCTGTGCTGATGGTTTCATGGTTTTCTTGTGCCAATCTTTAGTCATATGCATGGTTAGTTTATGTAAAAAAGAGAGTTATTTGGCAATGGGCTGACCCACTCTCCCTGGATTACTGTGTTGCTGCGTGCATTTAGAAGTACATCTGGATGGATATTGTCACCCATCTTCTGCATACTCCTCGTTGAGTCCATATGATGGAAGGAGTAGATTATCACTGTTTCTTGAACACTCAGTGTAAAAGAATGTAAATCCCTTTCTGGAACACTTTTCACATAGTTTGTCAAGAGGAAAAATAGTTCTTTCAAAGGGAACACCCTGAAATTGTGAGAATGGCAAGAATACAGAGTAGTGACTAATATTCATTATAGCTAGATAGAACAAGAATTTTGAATTTAAGTCATAATGCCAGCTGGCGGTCCCCCGGCGACGAGGCTATTCTGTCGTGGCCCCTGACCTCTGGAACCAACTCCCCCTGGGGCTCCGCCTGGCCCCTGACCTCCGCACCTTCCGCCATGATTTGAAGACCTGGTTGTTCGACCAATCCAGGCTGTGACCCCTCCTTGGGGGGATGGGTTTTTTTAAAAAATTATTTTAATTACTGTAAATTTTAGCTTTGTAACTTTTGGGCTTGTAAATTAGTTTAATTTCGTTTTAATTATTTATTGTTGCTGTTTTTAGTTGTGAGCTGCCCCGAGCCTTTGGAGTTGAGGCGGCATACAAGTCCAAAAAATAAATAAATAAAATAAATAAATAAATTTCTTTATATATTTAAATCTTAATCTAAAATTTAATCAAAATTGAACAAAGATCTTTCACTTTATAATTTTATTTCTCAGCCATCCATGAACTTAATTTTTTTTACCAAGATGCCTCTTAATGTTAATATCTTAATGAATTAAGGCTGTATCTTTTCTTTTTTAACTAGGTCAGCCTCTGTCTGGAGGTCAGCCTCCATCTACTCTGCAGTGCAAACTTTGGAATTTGGCTAAACTTTCTGGGAAGGAGTGTGATCTTGCTTCCTTTTTGTTTTTGCCTTTAAAAAGTAACCAACATGCTTTATATTTACAGGGCTTAACCCCAGAAATGAAAACTTTTGTGGACCATTTTTCAAAGAGTTCTGATGGAAAAATTGGAATTGTAGAGGTAAGTTTGCTTCTTATTCTGCATTAATTTACATGCTGTACAGTCATAGCTGTGCAGAGACACAAAATATTTGCATTTCATATTTCTAAACCACCCATCTCCCTCAAAGAGGATACTGTACAATATAATATAACCAATAAATAATGTATAAAAATTAAAATTAGAAATTAAAAATTAAATTAGGGTTAAAAATTTCAAAAGCATAGAATAATGCAATCAAAAGGGAGGAATCCTAAGATGATCACTTAGAATAGAATTCTTTATTGGCCAAGTGTGATTGGACACACAAGGAATTTGTCTTGGTGCAAATGCTCTCAGTGCACATAAAAGAAAAGATACATTCGTCAAGAGTCAAGAATCATAAAGTACAGCACTTAATGATAGTCATAGGGTACAATAAACAAAATCATACTAGGAAACAGTCAATATAAATCGTAAGGATACAAGCGACAAAGTTATAGTCATACAGTCACAAGTGGGAGGAGATGGGTGATAAGGAGTGATGAGAAGATTAATAGTAATAGTAGTACAGACTTTGTAAATAGTTAGACAGTGTTGAGGGAATTATTTGTTTAGCAGAGTGATGGCATTTGTGAAAAAACTGTCCTTGTTCTAGTTGTTCTGGTGTGCAGTGTTTTATAGTGTCATTTTGAGGGTAGGAGTTGAAACAGTTTATGTCCGGGATGTGAGGGATCTGTAAATATTTTCACAGCCCTCTTTTTGACTCATGCAGTATACAGGTCTTTGATTGAAGGCAGGTGGGTAGTAATTGTTTTTTCTGCAGTCCTAATTATCCTCTGAAGTCTGTGTCTGTCTTGTTGGGTTGCAGAACCAAACCAGACAGTTATAGAGGTGCAGATGACAGACTCAATAATTCCTCTGTAGAACTGTATCAGCAGCTCCTTGGGCAGTTTGAGGCTTTCTGAGTTGGCGCATTGGATTATTACAGGTGGGGGGAGCTCTCAAGGGACTAGTCAGCCCCATGGTTGTGGAAGGGCAAGAGATTGGGGGACTTTCCTTACCTTTGGGAGCAAGATATTCCACAAAGCAGGGGGGAGCGGCAGAGAAGTCTCTCTTCCTAGACCTCACCAGTCAAAATTCTTTGACTGACGTGGTCTGTAGCATATCTTCCCTGCTTGATCAAGTGAGACTGGCTGCTGAGATTGGGCAAAGCCAGTTCGAGAGGGAACCTGGTCTTGTGCCATGTAGGGCTTTATAGGGGATAACCAACACCTTGAATCGGACCTGGAAATAAATTGGTACCCAGGGCAGTTCGTGGAGTAAGGGCGTTATATGTGACATGCATATACTGTAATACATGTATTTTTACAGTGGTTATTAATACTAAGGTGCAAGATTATACAGCCATCTTTTGTCTTATGGCCCAGTCAGATTATAGTTCTCTAGTCTGAGGAATGGAAGGGGTACCATTTATATCATTTATTTTTCTCCTATGTGGATATTCTCATTTTGAAGTGAACTCATTTGTTATTTGCATGTCATCTTGAGATGATTTTATAAAATAGTTGTGGGGTGGCAGTAGATTGAATTTGTCCTGATATATACGCAATCAATACCTCTGAGCAAACTCTGTGAACTCTTAGTTATGTGGCCTCTACTTGCCATTCATGCAAGTTAGCAAAGACATTACTAATATTTCATCATAAACTAAAAGAGGATAGATTGATACCATTTATTACCTTTCAAAATATTAGTGTAACTGAAGCTTTTGTCATACCTTGATCAGCCTAAATTTAAATCTGTGCTCCCCAGTCAAGTACAACAGCTTGCTTTGGGATTTGCTTTGTTCAAGTAAAAACAGAAAATTGTGTCCTTTGAAGAAATCCAGAGGAAAATATTTAAGAGGATTAGAATTATTTTCTGATAAACCATTGAAAGTTGTAAGACCATTTTTGCTAGATGTGTATCCAGGTTACAGCAATAATCATGACATATGATATTCTCAAGACCACAAGATGGTTCAAAACAGACCATCTTACAAAGTTTGTGTCCCTTTTGGGGGATCTGTTTCAGATGGTGCAATTTCATCTTTTGGTCATTGGTCTGAAAGAAAAATAAGCGTCTGGTCCCTGCCATACAATTAGTGGTCAGGGGTTGGTCAAGTATTCCATGATATTTCTGGAAATCAACCCCTGAAAAAAAATCCAGATTCACTATGGGAGGTATTTTCCTAAGTCACTCTCAAAAATGACACTTGTTACAGAAAATATTCACAATATTGAAATAGTGTCACTAGATGATTTGATCTAGACCTGAAGCCAATAGTTCTCAGGGCAGGGATTGTAACCGCTTGATTTCAAGGCCATCAAGCATTATGTCAAGAATCTGTTAATTCATGGGACGTGCAGGAGGAAGAAGTAAATTGAAGCCACAGTGTGTATAAGAGTCATTTACACATTCTTACTGCCATAAATTAACTATTGTAGACTATCATGTTAACTTCATGAGAGTCTACAATACAATATTTCTCTAACTTCACTGACACTGAGTCTTCAACCAGATGTAGCCTAGCAGTTGACCTAATCATAAAATATCAAAAGATTGGTGATCTCCTGCTGGGTCCTGGAGATGGGCAGGGACTTTTAAGATTCCAAGATGCTCATTAGCAGAATGTTCATTCATTCTGTTGCCTACCTTTCTCCTCATTATATCTTACATCACTGTAATTTTTTTTACTGGAGGAGCCATCATTTTTGTCCACTGAGGTCAGCGGACAAAGGTTACTAACTTCAATATGGAGGAAAGCTCAAAGTATTAACATTATTCTTCAAATTTCATTTTGACTTTGTTTTCTTTCTTGAATTGAAATAATTGATACATCTCATCATTTTGAAAGTAGAGCACTTCCTTGGATGGCACTACAAGAAAATAAGCCAAAGGCAAATACTCCTCTAAAAGGTCTTGAATGTACTATTTCTCTCTTCTCGGACTCCTGTTACTAATTTTCTAGATGACGTTCACTTCAGCCTTTCCTCATTTTCCACTGTTAAAATGTTGATTTCTTGTTTCTTCCTCCCACTATTTTTTATGAAACTGTACTTCATCCCTTAAATGGTATAATTTAAAGGAAATTGTGGAATACAATGTAGAACCTATCATTCCTCCTTCCCTCTTTATCTGAAGCTTATTGAAATTTGAAAATATTAGTGGAAAAGACCGCAACTTTTAAAAACAAAAATTATCTGGGTAGTTGGAAGATCCTTTTCTCATCTCCAAATCCATATTAAAAGTTATTTTGCTTCTGTTAACAATGAAACATCTTTACAACATTAAGATTTCATTAGCATGTAATAATCAGCCATTTGAAAATTGGAGAAATTTAGTAACCCAGGTTACTGATTTAAATGTCAGAAATGTGCAGGTTGGATCAACAAACTGAAGACTCTTGGCTAGCTCACATATCACTACTAGCTACTATCACTACTTATAAAATGTAAAAGCATATATTGCACCAAGCTAAAACAAAATTAATCAGATTAGGACTCCTATCATTTTATATTTCCAGTTTAGTGATGTCATAGTTCCATTTATTGGATACAGAAGAAATTATTCATGGATTGTACCTGGTATTTACAAACCATTAAACAGTTGTGTGAAAATATTTCTTATTTCCTTCTTGAAACATAGTGCAGTAATCTATATTTTATTCTACTTAGAAGAACAATTCTAAATTGAAGTTAATTCTTTCTTTCAGCTTGCTCAGATACTGCCAACAGAAGAAAACTTCCTATTATTCTTTAGATGCCAGCAGCTGAAATCTAGTGAAGATTTCATGCAGGTAATCCACATAAATTTTGTCTTGGGAAAAATTGCATTGACAAGGTGTAAAATTTTGCATATGGATGTATGCAATTTTTTGAGTTGCTATTTTCTTAATTCCAGACATGGCGAAAGTATGATAGTGACCATAGTGGATATATTGATGCCGAAGAGCTTAAGGTAAGGAAATCTCTATAATAATTTCTTAAATATTTGGGGCATTCTATATCAAAGAATTTGCAGAAAGAAGTTGTGGGGAAAATGTCTTTAAAAGTAGAGGCAGTACCACATAGCTGTACCGATCTAAGAGTTTACTTTACTGTGCTATTTCTGTCCTAAGTATATGATACCAGCAACATTTAAAAATTATAATTACAAAGAGGAAAACCTACAACTATCAGTTGCTTTAGTGTTGAACGTTTGCTAGTATAACCTCTCTGAAACCAGCTTTGCAACACATGCAAACACAGACTGTTTCTGGATTGTACCATTGTTCTGACGGGATTGAAGGAATAAACATTGGATGGGAAAACAGAAAGCTAAACACCAGGGAGATGGGCTCTAGTTTAAATTTCTTTAAAATACTTCTTTCTCTGTGAAGGTAATGTACGTATTCATCTATGTAGTTATATCTTCCAAGAGCATGAAGCAGTACAGCCTAGGAATTGATTTATTTTTTACTAAAGGTATTTTGCTCTTCAGCCAGATTTAAAACAACAAATATATAATCAAATAGTGATAAAGATAAAAAATTAACAAATAAAACCAGATATAATTACATATAGCATAGAACTTCTTAATGTCCTAAGCCAGATAATACCAAGAGATATAGCCAGGTTTTTAATATGTCAACTGGCACAAACTTCTTCAACAATGGATGACTATTGTACTAAGGCCTACCACAAAATTGTTTTTCTGAGGATAGTCACACAAGTATCATCAGCTCCCATGAGATCCAACAGAAGAGGTATGTTATGGATCCTGTCTGCTAGGGAGCTGCACTTGGCAAGACCCAGGGAAGCCAGCTCCATCCCTGTTGATTTATGGAAGTCCTTCAAAATCAGATTATACTATCAGGCCAGGATATCCCAGGGGATGAATGAAGTACTGAGGAAGTTCCATTGTAGTTGACATCTGCTGCCGTCAATTTAATTGCATTTTTTCCTGGATACTTTTAAACATATATACTTTTATTGTATGCCACTTTTTTGTGAGATGGGCAGCCATATGAATTTGATGAATAAATAAATAGGCAATAGACAGCTGATGGCAGAAGTGGAAAGATTATGTTTTTAAACACTACCAGAGCCGATCTAAGGAAACACACACAGATTATGTGACCTATCTGATCTTAAGATCTTTCATAGTTTTCTCGGATAGAATAACCAAAATATTCTGGGCTTCTGATTAGCTAGAATATGAGCAGCCTAGAATAGACCAGCTGAATTACCTACACATTTTCCCACTTGTGCCCATTCCTATTAAAAGCAAAAATAATACCAAGAAAGAAATTTAGAACAAGCATATGTGGAGGGTTTTGTGATAGGCATTCATAATTCCCCAGCTCTCAAAACTTCTAGCTTAATAAAGAATTTTATCATGTCACTAAAGTAGGGCAACTGGCTGCCCATCTGGGAAACAAAGTTTTCTTGCAAGGTCAGGAAAGCAACTTCGGCTCTGCTAACTAATTATGGAACCTGCATTTAAAAGAACAGGCATTGCC
This sequence comes from Naja naja, assembly GCA_009733165.1. NCBI lineage: Eukaryota > Metazoa > Chordata > Lepidosauria > Squamata > Elapidae > Naja > Naja naja. Next base: position 191,653,695 of record CM019150.1, on the reverse strand, counting down.
AGAACTTAGTGATCAGGAATGGCAAGCCTGTAGCCTTAGGGTCACGCATAGTCTGTGATCTAATTTGAAATTACTTTTGGGAAGGGCCAAGGGTTTTCCTAAGGGCTTGAGGTCCCTTTTCCATAGCCTGTTGCTTGGAAGAAGCCAGTATCAGAGAAAATCATGAGTATTTGATGAGAAATGACCTTATCCAAATTAGTTCTGACCTACTGCATGTGTCAGACATGCCCAGCATACAGCTATCCAAAGGGAGTCTCGTTCTTACATAAAGCTCTGTGCAGGATATGAAACTCATTCAAATGATGACATTTAGAACTCAAAGAAGAACTGTGTTTAGGAAACAAAATTATAACTTCAACTTGAGGATTAGTTGATGGGGAAGTGCTAAAGCAGTACTACTTAGTCACCTGGATCATGTACCCCCTTTCCCTAATGTTTGACTTCTGTCCTTGTAAATAAATAAATAAGGCAAGCTGTTTGTACTCTTACTTCCAACCATTTTCAAGTAGCCCCAAATCACAAAATAACCAACATTCATGAAGTCAACAACAGGACTACCACTTGGTCAGAGGAATGAGCTGCAGCTCCCAACTATGTGACACCTGTAACATAAACTGGAATAGAAGCGTTCCTTATGCCTGCTAGCTGGATGGAGAATTATTCTATAATATAATGCTAATAATTAGATTTACATTATGCTATAATGCAAGCTAATCTACCTGATCATTCACACTGAGAGGACTAGGCACCTGGAATGTAGGATACAGATTAAGTTTCCAGTTGTTGTGTTATTCACTATACTTCTGTCCTTTGCATTTCAAAGATGCATAGGGCACTCCATGATTACTTAGAAAGAAAATCTATTAAGGTCAATGATTCTTATCCCCAAGCATGTAAAAATTAGGATTATAGCTTTTATATTTTAATAGAGGAAAAATGTTATTTCTCTATCCATAATTAACTGGAAGAAAAACAGTTTATTCTGCAAGTAGATCAGACAAAGTATTGCTTTTTGATACATTAATTTTGTTTCAGAACTTTTTGAAAGATTTATTGCAGAAAGCAAACAAACAGATTGATGATTCAAAACTATCGGAATACACAGATATTATGGTAAGACCTATAACTGCTATTTCTTTGTTGGAATTAATTGCCCTACCCCAATTTAAGATATCCACACAGAACCTAAAATAATGTATCATAACTCTATTTAGACTCTGTTGTTACCTCACCCTTTGAGTTACAATTTAGTTGGCTCCTTGGGGTTCATAAACAATGGACAATAAAAAAAAGTATGAAATTATAACTGAAGAAATTCAGCAGGCTCATCTATAACGCATAATGTATGTATAAGAATAGTTTGCAATCATTTTTGTGCTTTGTGTTGCATGGATTTCATTTACAGGATTGTTTACAATGGCCATCCCAGTGGAGAAATCTGGAAGATGAGGACATATTAGGAATGTCTGCTCTCAAAATCTTTTGGAGATAATCAATTGAAACTCAAACGAGTTTTGGGAATGTCGTGTACTGCACGTACATAACATAGTTTCAGCTATATTAATGTTGTAGTGAACTGCCATTGCCTTGGGAATTTTTTTTTTGGTATAATCAGCCTCAGAAGGTGGGATTTGGAGAGGTGGAGTGGGATAAATAATAAATTTAGTTTCCACCATTTTAAGTCTTTGTACAGCACTTATATTAATTTTGATCCCGCTTTCCTTTGTGAACCTAACCACAGTAGCTCAGAAAATCAGTCTAAAAGACTGCATTGTCAGGTGTTTTTCTATATAAAGAATGATTTGATAGCTTTTAGAGAAGAACATAACAACCAGCAATTCTCTCTGCATAACCTTTTACACTTTCCTGGAGATACTCCAAGCTTTTCAAAATGAACCCTAACTGGAGAACTTAATGCCAGGATTTGGGATCCAACCTGATCAAAACAAAATGTAAAAGCAGATATAAAAGCTGCTGAAGAATATGATGTAATAAAGTACATATAATTATTTGAAGAGGCGACAATGACTTCATGGGAGGCTACTGGATTTCATTGAGTTAAGCATATTTTCCAGACATGAGAGGACTCTGCTTTTAGTTGAATTTTCCCTCTTCTAATTGATTTTTTTAAAAAATAAACTTATTATAGATTATAACTTAATCTTTTCAGCTCAAGATGTTTGATGAAAACAATGATGGAAAGCTGGAACTGACAGAAATGGCCCGGTAAGAATATTTGGAGAAAAAAAGTAGAAAATTTCATCAATTGGTTGTGGAACATGACACAATGCAAGCGGGCAAAAGGAATGCTGGTAATTAGTGCAAAGCCAATGCTGTACAGTAGGATGTGCTGGACTGGTTCCTCCAAGGATCAACTGAGCAGTCCATCCTTGGGTGGAAAAGGTCAACCCAAGCAAGCAATTGCCCAAATGTCTACATGCATTGTTTTTTGACATTGGGAAGGAAATGAGGGCTTCCAAGAAACAATAGCACTTCTAGGACCAGCTAGCAATATCCTCTTCTATTGCCAACAATTCATTTGTTTCTTTGTATCTCTTTATATTATTACATGTTTTCCTTTATTATTATTACAAATAACTTAAGGCAGTGAAAATATCCAACACACCTTCCTCCTCCTATTGCCCCCACAACCATCCTGGGAGATGAGTTGGGCAAGAGTGATTGGCCCAAGGTCACCTACTTACCTAATTCCATGCTTCAAATAAATACACGTTTTTTAAAAATGTCTTCTCAAAGGGTTTGTCTACAAAACACAGGAAGTTTCAGCTCATTTGACTTTCTCAGCATCTGTTAATCTTTAAAGAAAGTGAAATGCATGCGTGCAAAGTGTTTTGAAGCCATATTTTGACCTAGAAACAGTTTCAATTTGAAATGCTCGATTTTGAGTTCAACCAGCTGTTCACTGAAGTAGTAGTGTGAGCTGGAAATAATTTCCAGTGGAAAACACCTGCAATGAAACATTAATGTTTTCAACTTGAAATAACTCTTAACAAACTTCTGTTTCAAGCTCAAAGCATTCCAAAATTGAAATGATTTGCTTCCCTCTGTTCTCTGCTTCTTTATTTACTATGGAATTGTTCTAAATTCCTCTTGTTTTCTTCCAAGGTTATTGCCAGTACAGGAAAACTTTCTCCTTAAGTTTCAGGTATGCCTGTTTAAAAGTATTTTGTATATTCATATACTGAAATCTTGATTAGTTTCTGTTCTAATATTTGTCCTTCTTTTGAATATTAGGGTATTAAAATGTGTGGAAAGGAATTTAATAAAGTTTTCGATACATTTGATTCAGTAAGTAGAATTCTTTAAAAAAATAAAGTCTGTGAATCAAGTTTTCAATGTATTTCTAAGCTGCAACAAGTCAATGAAAGCAGCAGGAATGAATAATAGGAAAACTCAAGTGCTGTTTTTTTTCTTTTCAGGATGGGAATGGCTACATAGATGAACAGGAATTAGATGCTTTGCTAAAAGATCTCTGTGAAAAGAACAAAAAGGTAATTCTAAGATTTCCATTTAAATTGTACTTAATGGGGCTTTTTTCTCTTCCCAAGTCTAGACACTTCAAGAAGTTCTTTTGAAATGCTCTATATTTAGAATTCTGAATACAAAAGGAATGAAATCCTAAGTGTAATATCAGGCAACACAGTTTACTCCTACATTAATCTATTCACATCACTGGTTTAGTAAAACAGCCACCATTTCTCTTAGGTGTGTCCCCAGGCTGGAAGTATAGCAGGTGTCTTCCTTCTTTGAACTCAGTATCTATTAACAATGAATTGAAAAGGACCACACAATGCTCTGTCTTAACAAAGACAAAAGTAGCTGCTCTTTTCTCAAACCCCTTTCCACTGCTGTCTTTCAAGCAGTCCTCAGGAAGCAGCATTTAACCATATTCCCTTAGAGGACCATAAATGTCAAACAAGAAGTCCATATCTAGCGATACCGCTGGTAGTTAATTCATAGTAAAATGGTAGGGAACATGCACTTAGTGACAAAAGAATGGAAACACAGTTGTCGGTATGGTATAATGTCACTCCTGGGGCAAGGTTCACGTAGATGCTAAGGTGAGATTTAGCATCTCATAGTCAATAGGCTGTAAGTGGCTTCCCACACCAAAATTCTGTAGTAAAATAATGTGGGGTTGTTGTTGTTCTTTTTGCTCTTTGCTCCCCAGCCCAGAAATTCAACCTTTCCATTTGGTGGCACCACATCACTGGCTGTGCCCACTGTGAGAGACAAATAAGAAGTACACAAATGCATAAATAAATAATCCTCACCTGGCAAAGGACTATCATGCTATGCAGTAGGCTTTTTTAGCTGTTGAAACTTTTTAATAACTTTATGCAGGTAGTCCTCAACTTACAACCACAATTCAGCCCAACATTTATGTTGTTAAGTGAGAAATTTGTTAAGTGAATTTTGCCCCATCTTGCAACTTTTTTGCCACACTTGTGAAGTGAATCACTGCTGTTGTTAAATTAGTAACACTATTGTTAGGTGGATTTGGCTAAATATGACTCAGTTGTCAAGCATCCGAATGTAAATCACATAACCATGGGGATGCTACAATGGTCATGAGTGTGAAAAATGGTCATAAGTCATTTTTTCAGTGCCGTTGTAACTTCAAACGGTCACTAAATGAGAGTGATATGGCATGTCAAATTTTTTAACTTTCAAACATTAGGGGTCCTCAAAAGTTGTGACTTGCCTTGGGGACGGTAAAGATATTTTGATTACTTTAATATCATTTAGATGTGCCTGGTAAGTAACTACATAAACACCATAACTTTTTAACATTTTGTTTGTTTCATTTGTAAGTTAAGGACTATCTGCCAATTCCACTAAAGCAGGGGTTATAATCTGCAACAGTTGAATTCATAACAACTCATTCATAAACAATTCATAAACAGTAGTTTAGCACAACACATGCACACAATCCCAGAAATATATAATGCTTCTCACACTGGCAAACATTTCTAAACTGACTCCTTTCAAACAGCTTTGAATTGACAACTGCTTCCCTTCCCAATCACGTCAGTGTAAATGTGAGAAACGCAATTCAATACTACTGGAGGATGTCAAGTTGAGAGGAATGATATCTAGTGGCTTTAAAATACATTTTCTTTTTTTAAAAACAGGAATTAGATATCAATAACCTTGCAACCTACAAGAAGAACATTATGGCCTTGTCTGATGGAGGAAAACTTTACAGAACAGAACTTGCTCTCATCCTCTGCGCTGGGGAGAATTAAAAGTTCCGTCTCTCATTTCCACTCCAACTAGTAATATATTGTTATCTTCAAAAAAAAAAACCCACAAAAAACAAAAACAAAATTAACTGTGCATTATAAGAGAGTAGGCTTTATTTCTTTTATATTTTGTAAATTGAAAATCGCATATAGATAATTAGCCATGTTATGTGGCTCGTTCTTTTCAGCTTGTTTCTACTATGTTCGTAATGTACAGCTTTTGTAACTAAAGAGGATGTCTTAAATTACCCTGGGCCAGTCTGTCAATGCATTCACCAATAAACATAGCTTTGTTTCTGTGAGACATGGGAGAAGGTTTTAAGAGCACAGCTGAGCTTGGTATTAGCTAGGTCTCCATTAAGCAAATAGGTTTTCAAACTATGTCAGAAAGAAACACACATTAAAAATCAGTTTAGGATGATGGTGGATTTCTTCTTTTACGTTTTCGTTCCTTTTCTTGTAAAAGAATGTAGGACACGGATAAAAGGGAGGCTGTTGGGATCCACCAGAATTGTTTGGCAGCATCATCTTCTAGAAAGTGATGGTCAGCCTTTTTGTCAAGTGTACTATAAGTCAGTCAGTCCAAAAAGACTAGTCATCTCTTTCTAGGACATGGGTGTCAAACTCATGGCATCATGTTGCTGTCACGTGACTCCCCCCCCTTCTTGGAGCTGGGGTAGGCATGGCCTGTGGGTGATGCATCCAGCCCACAGGCTGCCAGTTTGACACCCATGTTCTAGGAGATATCCCATATTTAAATATACCTGAAACCACTGAGAAATGTTTTAAGAAGTCCATTATTAGCAAACCAGTTTCAATTGAGAAAGGATTTGGGCATAGAAACATCAGCAGTGCATTCATTTATTATGATCAAGTCAACTTCCAATATGTTATAAATGTCTTGCTCTCCAGCTTCCTTAAATTCACTACCAAGGTCAACAGAGGCTCTGGATGTGAAGGTGCTGAAGTTCCTGAGGAGTTGTTAAGCTTCCTTGTTGCCTGGCAAGAACAACATTGTATTTTTACTGGACAAATGGCATATTTCTAATCAGTTAAAAATCAACACACCAATTTGCCTCATATTTTACTTTCAAACTTTAGCATTTGTAAATGCTGTTATATCAGAGAATGTCAGTCCATTTTTCTAAAACTATTTCCACATTTTGCATAATATAAGTCTTGCAAACTGCTGTTTTTACATCATTCTGTGTAATCTATAATTAAATTTAATATGCTAATATACTAGTACACAATTTGATATTCTGTTCTATCACAGGTAATAATAAAGGCTATACAATCACACGGATCAATTGACAACCCAGCTAATTTTCCAAATCTAGAAAATCCTCCAATTTCGACAAGAAATAGTCAATTTATCTCCTAAAGTTTATAAGTGCTTGAAGCATATTCAGTGCAGATAAAATTGCTTTATCATCCATGTACTGTACCTAACCTAGAAATTACTCAAGGACCACAGAAAACCATGTGTCTGACTCTATACATACCTACATCACAAATTCCATTTAATTATTTTGAGTAGGATTTTGTCATTTAGTTGTAACAATCCAATAAAAGTACACTGTACTACCGGTTTACCACAAAAGGAAGCTATAGAGGCTGACTCAGTCATATCAATTCAAATGGCAGTATATAAAACATTTAAAATATTGTTTATCAAATTTTGTACATTCATTTAATGGCTTTTGGGAAACTGTATTTCACTGGGCTGAAATGTATTCCCTGCGTCCAATCAGATCTACATAACTTTCCAACAAATGTGATAATATTCCCAAGTCTGTATTAATGTTGATTTAACTTGTGATGCATCTACTGTATGCTTTCTTGATCAATCTATTCCTTTAAATGTATTTTCAGAGTTATTTAATATAGGGCTGCATTTTTTGCTACCATATGACTAGTACATTTCACCGATACAAATGAGATCCAATCAGCAAGTGCTCATATAGTTTTTAAAAATGTGTACTACCTTTATGAGTGTTTCTTCATCAGAAAAGTTACTACATCAAGGTTACTGCTTAATCAGGCCAGAAGGCTCTTGTCTTAATTCTACTTCAAGTATTAACCATTTAAACAATGGTTATTGTTGTATGGGCTGTTGTCTGTTCAAAGGATTTGTATACTATTTAAGCAGTAGGCAGCTTCGTATGGTTATGGGACTATTTAATTATTAGCACTTAGGAACACCGTGAAGAGATAAAGCTACAGTGAAATCATTTAGCTAACTTGAAATTATATAAGGCATCAGTTAAGTCACTTGATATTTAATTATGGCTTTTGAAAAAGCTTGTCTTATAGGGTATTCCTTTTATTTACCATGATAGATATTTATTCATACAGGATCAATACTCCTATTGATCAAAATATCAATCTTCAGTGACTCAAATATTACTCAAGATGAGCCTATAATTAAGCATCTAAATATACATGCCCTAATTTTTGTTAATACTGTGTGGCTACAAAGCCCACTGGCATTTAATAAGAGCAGCTGCTGTGACTCTTCAGAAATTAGGCCAACAAATATTAATTACCAATTCATATTAGTATATTTTATTATAAATTAAAGCACAAGGGTGAATGATATATTTTGCTGGATGTTCCCTCCCAACTCTTTACATGAAAGAAAATTTTTATTCTATGAAGGTGATCAGCTCAAAGTGGAGTTGAGAACGTAAAGGTAACAGTGATACATTGTATACCAGGAGATTTGCTATCATCATCTCTAGCCTTTTTCAACTGCATTGCTTTTCTTGGGTGTCAAGTGATTATTATATTCATAAAAGAAAATAAATTATGTTCTTAAGAATGATCCCAGCACCATTAGTTTTCCTTTATGTCAATGTCGTCTAAGGAAAACGCTACTGCTTAGTGATAGAAATCATTTTCAGACAAATTTTCAAAATCTATATAGGGCATAGCAGGTAGGGCTGAGAAAGAATCCTGACTGAAACCTGGACACCTGTTTAGAGTAAAGGGATACATCGGTGGTCTTTAAACATTTTTATCTCTATTTCTGGCCATGATGACTACAAGTGAGTGAAACTGCCATATGACAACACAAAAAGGCCACATTTCTCCCTTATTTAGACAGTGCCAAGGTAGATAAAACAAGTCTGATCGGAGGCTGGATTTTCCCATATTTATTTGGATTCCAGAATTGATCTTTCTGGCTTTATGCAGTATAGGCTTATTAAATCATGACACCCCACCCACCCCAATCAAGTGGATTAGCACAGGTCAATAAACTATAGTAATCCAAATAAAGAGAATGTGACAATGCCACCTCCAACTGACCTTAAGAACGTGGTCCAAATTCAAGCAGTGTATAATAGTTTCAGATTTCTTTTACGGATTATTTATTTTATACAATATAGTGTCAGTTATTGAGAACTGAATCTTGTCTCACCTGCCCAACCAAGTTCTGTTCTTAGAAGTCTGTGACAAAATTAGAATTCAGCAGTTATGCATTAAGCAGACACCCAAAACACATCAGATTTCAGGCATCCAGTTTATCCCGTGTCCTAAATGCCAAACTGGAATGAAGGGAACTGTCACTCCTATAACTTCCCAAAGGTGATCATATTGTTTCTGCCAACATTTGGAATTTTTTCCAGTTCAAAGATGAATTCCAATAACTGTCAGCATAAAAACCCGAACGGCATCAACTCAAGATGGCATGAGAATTTAATTCATTGTATCAGTGATGTCTGCTGGTGGTTTCAAATGAAGAAATATGTGATACCAACTGTCAAATATTTTCAGGCTTTTATAACTAGAATATTGCGTTATGGTTCCCTCTAGTGGACACTGCTCCTTACAGTATTGTCAACATAAGATGAAGAATATGATTAGAAGCTTCAATTTCTATACTAAATGTAGAAGTATTCAGATTTAAACCCTGCTTCTTCTTCAATTCCTTTATTAAATGGCACAATTTCTCCTAGACTGCAGCATGATGTTTCCTATAGCCCAAGCTAACACATCTTTATTTTTCTTCATTGTAGAAAGTATGTTTTACAGTGTATGTTTTTAAAATATTTTCTTACCAATCCTATAGCTGCAATAAATTTATATATTATCATTGCAATTCAAATGCAGTTCTTTCGGAATTATGGATACCTGTCTGATTTTCACTTAATATAAATGTAGACTGAAAAGATAGTGCCCTATCTCACAAGCCTAATATTAAATGGTAATATTTGTTATACCAAACTGCCCAATACAGAGGCAATTCCCAGATTCTTCAGATTCCAGACTATTCAAACAAACAAGAAATCCACTTGTTATTCAAGATAGACTACTGACCATAAACAATAATACAGTCTTCAACTTACAACTGTTCATTTAAAAAAGAGCCTTGGTGGTGCAGGCTGTTAAATGCCTAGCACTTAAGTGCAGGCTCGAATCCCACCAGGCTCAAGGTTGACTCAGCCTTCCATCCTCTCGGGGTAGGTAAATTGAGGACCCAAGATTGTTGGGGGCAATAAGATGACTATGTAAAAATGCCGCTTAGTAATAAGCAGGCATATACAATGGAATGAAGGCTACTGGTGAGTGCATTGGGTTGTGCTCCAAAAATTATAAGCTGCCCTAAGTCTCCGGAGAAGGGCGGCATATAAATATGAATAAAAAAAAACAATGTTTCAAAGTTACAATGGCTTTGGAAGCAAGTGATGACCTGTACTCAAACGTACAATTGTTGTACCACTCTTGCAATCACATGACTGCAATACAGGCATTTATGACCATTTGCAGCATCCTGTAGTCCAGTGAACAAGATTTGCAACTGTTTTTGACGATTTCTAGCAAAATAAAAAACAAAACAAAAAAATCCCAAACTCTTTGGGAAAGCTGGATTTTCTTAACTGCAGGGATTAGTTTAAAGCCTGTCTAAAAGTTGTCATAAAATCCGGTTCAGCTTGACTTACAACCTCGACAACTTATAATAGAAATTCTGGACCCAATTGTGGTTGTTAAGTCGAGGACTTCTTGTACACAAAAAGAAACTGAATGTATTCACATTTAATAATTTGTGTATGTCTGTTAAAATATTGCCTACAAAGAACGCAACACTGGACTTTGTGAACGTAAAATGGATACACATGGACATACAGATAATTATCAGCCGTGGTCATTTTATTGCTAGAATACAGAAAATTTTAGAAAGAAGCTATATAAAAGGTCACATAAAAATGTAGGTTATGAGCCTTTTGTTTTTCGTATCATTTGTTCCATGATATTCCACTGGTCATTGGTGACCTAGCATAGAAAAGAAAACACTTTAGTTCAGATGCTGATTTTTTAACTGTCATCATGTAGTCTGTGGATATAATGGCATGACCCTGCCAGGGATAACATTCTTAAATTGCATTCAGTTTTCCAAGTGAAATCAATGGGACTTAAGCTTAGTACTCAAATCAAAGGTATATTAAAATTTTTAAGAGGAATAATACCTCTTAAAAGTGATGGATAGAGGCTGCAATAGCCTCATAAGGCCTGGATGTTGTTTTTTTTACCAAGCATTAAAAGCTGACATTGGGAGGAAAAGAGAAATATGATGGAAGTATAGCAGAATGGAGGGCAGGATTAACTGATTACAACACCAGATAGGAGTTTTCCATTTTGCAGCCTTTTGTTACAAGATTTCCTTGTAAATTATTACCTTACGTAATTCATTGAATTCTCCAGCCATAGACACGTATTCACCACCGTCCATTCTGATGACCTGTAAGATTGATGCACAGGTGGTTTCATTAAGGAATTCAAATTATCAGCTGAATTATTTTACTTCAGTAAAACTTTTGTACAAGAAGAAATACCTTTAAAGTGCTCAACTTCTGTGACTTACTGAACTGTACTAAATTTGCCCATAAAGCATTCTTTCCACTAGGCCATAGGTAGTTTCTAAAAAGTTAAAGAGTGATTCATAAAGCATTCTCATCAAGCCCACCGAGCTCCTAAAAATGCTGGAATTCAATGCCTTCAAGGAATCAGGTGACTGTTGTGTAATTACACTTTTCTAACAGCAGCAGTGAGCTTCATGCACTCAGGATCAACTTACTGCTCCATTAACCCAATTTGCATAATCACTACAGAGGTAGGTGGCAAGGTTGGCGATCTCTTCCACAGTTCCCAGGCGACCACAGGGAGTTCTCTGGATCACATCTTTCTCAAAGATCCCTGTGGGGTCCATGCGGCTGAAGGCTCCCTGGGAAAAAAAAACAGGGAAAAATTGATTGTTGTAGCAAAAAGATTCATGGTTTGCAAAAAAAAAGGAAAAGGAAAAGAAAGTAAAAGAAATAATCACAAGGAACCACTCCAAAGTATTCCCATTTCTAAAAGATCACTCCCAATTACAGGAATTCCTTGAGTTACAACACAGCTGTAACTCCTGATAGTTGTAAATTGGGTTACTCTTCTGAGCGACCCGATTTTACAACTTTTTTGTGGTCTTTTTGTGGCCTTTGTGGTCCACCAAATTCGCAATTGTTAAGCAAACCAGTGGCTTGCTATGGGCACAGTTCTGCCATACCCAACCCTGTGTGGGACAGTGCTTCTGGTCACTGCAAAGAACTCAGTTAATTTCTTAATAAGTAATAATATACCTTTGTTTTTATTAGACCTGGTTGAATCGTATTGAATCTCATGCCGTATCTACCCCACTCAGCTGCAAGAGACCTAGAAATCAACAGAGATTAATTAAATATTCTGCATCCAGAGATTAATATAGCTGCAAAATGTAAGGCTGCAAAATGAGCACAGACTACAGTTCTGTGAAAAATATAGACAGATCTAAAACAAAGGTTTACAGGAGAAGCGGGAAAACAGCTAAATTTCTCTCTCAAGGAAAGAATCAAAGGTATCAAGAAAAAGGAATGCATTTTTACGTAGTACTTACTTGCACAGGGCATCTACACCTGCTTTGGCAGAAGCACTTGGTACTACAAACCCAGACCCACTTTCTGCATAGATTGTTGTAATGGCCAGAAACGCTGCCCCTGAAAAATTCAGGAAAAGAAATGTGGGCTGAAAGTTATAACTTTGAACTGACAGTTGAGTGAGTTTTTCTTATATTTCTTGTAGAAATCAGGACATGTCAGTCAAGATCGAAACACTAGCATTTATATTTAAACCTTTATGGACATGTATGTATCTGTGTATCTGTATCTATTCATGCACGCAATGTAATAATTTAAATTTGCTGTTTGTTGACTTTAAAGGGATCCATTTCAAAAAGAATAAGAAATATTATAATTTTAAACAAGAAATGCATACCCATATTAACAGCACTATTTTGGCAACAGAAAGGCATAATACTTAATAATTGCAAAAATTATTATTTGTACTATTTGTGATTTGCAAATAAGCCACCATCCATTAGACAATTAAATGCATTATTATATTTCTTTACTTTGCAGCTCAGTTTCAAAGGCTGCAGTTTTGTTGACCAACTTTTAATAAAACAGAAACAGAGCATATATTTGACCACATGTACTTAAGCAATAAGTATGTACACTTCAAGTTGAACATATTACTGGCAATATGAAGTTGGAGAGAAAATAGCACTTAGACAATATATCACTTCACAATGCTTTTACAGGCCTCTCTAAGCGGTTTAAAGAGTCAGCATATTACCCCCAACAATCTGGGTCCTCATTATACCCACTTTGGAAGGATGGAGGGCTGAGTCAATTGTCAGGATTCCAGAAAAAAAACCCAACTCCAATTAAAAACTACGAGACAGGCATTTTCTCAAAGTCTCCTTTTATCAGAGTAGGGTATACTGGCACATCTGGGAAAACCCGAAACTGAGAGTTCCGGGTTTTCCCTTAGTAATTCAAAAGTCAAAACCCAACCCCTGCACCCGTCAGTCCATCACCTGGTCCAATCACCAACCATCCCAACTAGAGACATTCCTTCAACCACTCCTCCTCCAAGTGTAGGAATAACATGATCTTTACCAAAAGGAAGAATGCTATTATATCTAACTACCAACACTCTAAAATTCCCCCCACTACTTTCCCAGGCATAGGAATGTGGCAGCATGGAAACTTCTAGTTCTAATATGGCTTCCAAAGCTGACATCAACTTTGAGCCTGGTGAAATTTGAACTGCCAAATTGCAATCAGCTGGCAGTCAGCAGAAGTAGCCTGCAGTACTGCACTCTAACCACTGCACCACTGTGGCTCAGTATTTATGTATTTAACTATATGACATATAATTACACTGCAGATAATATTTAGCATAATAATGATCTTATTTTCTAAAGAAAGTGCTTTACAAATGGTAAGAATTGCAAAATAATGTTTAAACAGTCATATAAAAGTGATGCAGATATTTCCTTTGTTTTGTTTGGCATATGTACTATCAAGAGAGACAAAGCCAAGATGCTTTGTAAGAGTCAGATAATGATAAAAGTGGTAGCCATTTTCAATAATCTTATTACAAGGGTTATGTGAAAAGGGTCTAACATTCCATAAAATGACTACATCGCTTGCATAATGTATATCTACAAGTAAAACTTGCTGTATCTGTAATGTATAGCAATGGCAAGAGCTGAACTCTTAGACAGGCTAACAGCAGCTCTTCCTTTGGTACCTCATGACTGTAAAGTAGCTGTTTTCTTTTCCTCCAGAAAGTGGACTGGTAGAAAAAGTTGCCGCATCTTCCCAAAAGGGTTTGCTATTAAAGTATGAGGCCTATTTTCAGAATGATAATACTATACTAAAAACTGAAATTTCCAGACATCTGCAAGGAAATAAACATATATGTCACTTGCATTCAGTGATAAAAAGGTGATGTTGATCAATTTGAGTTTACCTTTCTGGGCTTTAATCAATTCTTTTCCAATTTGCAAAGTTACAAAAGCAGTACCATTCAAAACAATGTCAGTGATAGCCTTCCATGCATTTGCAGAAAGACGTTCAGAAGGAGAAATAAAATTTCCACCAGCGTTATTTATTATTACCTGAAATAAAGAAAAATACATTATATCTGTATTAAACTTGATCTACAGTTCACTGGAAGTAACAAATAAGCAGCTACCAATTTCTACATAAACAGAAGACTGGCAATCAAATCTTGTCATACCAAGTAATACTTCCGGCTTTAAAAGCTTTGTAGACAATATGTGACAATTTCAATATAGTCATGTGAAAAACATGTCTGAGGGGTATACATGGTACTACCCCTCTGACAGAAATTTCAAATACTTATTTCTTATAATTGTCTACCAGACTCTAAGATTAGTAGGAATTGTTTCCCACTTCTCAATGGAGATTTGTTTTCAGCAGTGAGATTTTGAGATTTCTTCTTTCAATCTAGGTGTGATACCATTCTCATCAACAATGAAGAATAAATCAAAGTAAATGTCTGAAGTTTAAATAATACAGTGTCCTCCCAGATCCTCTCTAATGATGTTCTAATCCTGTGGACCTGATCTGATGTACCTGATTCTAATTTTAGATATTTGAGATAGTGATGAATAGAGGAAGGTACTTATGTTTTCCACACGAAGAATCTGCATTGAAGTTTACTTAAAATTACACAATGGACTATAAAATGCAAATGTGCATGATATTTGTTATATCTATCAGTATTGTTGTATATTGAAATAGGTTGATAAAAAAAATTCAATGGTGTGTACTTTTCCAATGACTGGGTCTAAATTTGCTAATTGACAAGTAAAACTATGCTAGTAGTAAAATAATATATACAAGTCAACCACTATTGCTTATTCCAGTGTTTCCTCAACCTTGATATGATGGGATATGCAGCTGGAGAAGGAGTGGAAGGGAATGTTGGCAATAGCACCAAAGCTTCCCAGGGAAGAGGCACAACATTCCACAGAAGACTCCAAAACAGACGACTGCAAAGTCCTGAACTAGATGGAGAAGGGGAGGGAGGAAAAGGTTCAGGGTAGCCACACACTACAATCTCTCGGAATATATCTACTAAGTTGGGAGGTTATAGTTTAGTCTGGCAATATTCAGTCTATTATTATTCAGTAAGGACAGAAACAACTGGATTTTATTGGATCTCACTGCTTCATCTTTGGATTTTTTTAAAAATTACATTTATATGCCGCCCTTCTCCGAAGACTCAGGGCGGCTTACAATTTTTGGGATACAACCCAATGTGCTCAGCAATAGGCTGGATTTGAGGCTGACACTCAGCAACTTTTAGATGGATTTCCATTTCCAGAATTTTTCAGCCAGCTTAGATAATTGTATTTCCTGTTTGTTTGTTTGTTTATGCATTCTTACATGAGTGAAATTTTAAATTTAAAAAAGCCTTGACATATGTGGCTGTATATCACGGGGTAACAAAGCTGACGTATTATGATATAATATAATCTATTAAGAATGGATCACAAAGATGTCCAAAATTCTTATTAAAATGTAAGCATTAATACGTCAAAATGAGATCAAGAAATATTAGATAATTTAATAGAAATGAAATCAATCAAAATTAGTTTTTGTCATTAGACATGTCACTCCAAGATCATTACTTTTATTCCAGAAATTAAACCTTGATATAAACAAACCACACTAGGACTTTGCCCAAAACAGTTTGGAGAAAATTCTATCAATATGGAAAATGCTGTATATTAGAAGGTATGCTCACAGTACAAGTCAAAATTTCTACTGGAGATACTTTAATTGAGAGAAGGAGAAAATCTCTGAATCTTCTTGACTAGTTTTCTGATAAAAAACCTGAAGACCTGGTTGTTTCAACAGGCCGGCCTGGACTGACCCGGGGGAGTGGGTTGTTTTATTTGTTTTAATCATTTTAATTGACTGCTTAGGCTTGTATTTGTTTAATAATTTTTTATTGTAATTGTATGATGTTTTTTAATGTTCGCCACCCTGAGTCCTTAGGGAGAAGGGCGGCATACAAGTCTGATAAAATAATAATAATAAATTATTTTTCATAAGATTCTGATTTGCTGACCTTATGTCATATTATGGCTGTTCCACTGGATGGGGCTTTATGGGTATTATCAATTAGTATACATTGGTATACAATTATCAATTAGTATATATATGACAGTTATTATTATTATTGAAATTACAATAAAAGGCAACTTATATTCCCTTTTGTTTGATTGTTTTATCTATATGACATTCTTTTTTGTTACATCGTACACTATTTTTCCAGGAAATAATAAATCAAACTTTTCAATTACTTACATCAGGATGCCCAGCCACTTCAATTAATCGATTGACTGCATTGGCAACAGACTCTGGATCTTTCACATTACACTGAACTGCATGAACCTGGTAATAAAGTAAAATAATTACATAACCAGCAGCAACAAAAAAAAAAGTTTAAAGAAATTTAAAAAATAGCTTTGCATACTAGATTCAGATATGGTGCACAGATATCAATACAATTTTAAATACCTTATTTCCAGTTTTAGAAGATATTTCTTCTGCTGTTTGATTCAATACATCAAGATTCCTGCAAATAGTTATGTGAGTTCTTATTGTTTACATAATAATTATTCCATATTTATGACCTTATAATCCTTAATTTGGGATAGAGTTGGGAGTGACTGGATGGAGCTGAGAGTTTACTGGCTGGCTGTCCTGTTATAATGTATATAATGTTATATACTTTAGAAAATGCAGTTACAGATTTTTCATATTGGTCCTTATATAATGGTTACTCTGTGCTAATTCATAGCAGATTCATGTACCAAAGGGACTCAGAGCACAGTCTTAGGATCTATAGGAGACTACCTTAGGTTCTCTGAGAATTTATGGATTTCCTCAGAAAATGAAGAGGCAAATATGCTTTTGGGAATTTCTCTGAATTTCTCTTATAGTAAAAGACTATCTCTGTTGTGCCTCATCCAGTACACAACATTAAACAAAACAAACAGGAGTTTATCCAGCAAGGAACAATTTATCATCTGACTAGGACGAATGGGAAGTAAAGAGAACATGGAGATGTAATAAGTTTTGTTCTTACCGGCTTGCTATAACACATTCTGCTCCCAGATTAGAGAATGCATTTGTCATCCCTTTTCCAAGGCCCGTACCACCACCTGTGATAAAAGCCACTTTCCCTTGAAAAGCATCTGGTGGCAGCATCACTTTCTGAAGTGGTGAAAAGAAGGTGCCTTGACCACTCTTCGTTTGATATAGTACGTTTGTTCCATGGGTGAAATGCTGGGGAGGGGGGGAAAAAGAAGGATCATTTTAACCTAGACGTATTTTTCAACTGTAGACATCGCACTAAGGCAACTGCTACTGTCAATAATAAATGATAATGTGAATAGATGTTTTCAAGCATTCTGCTTTACATGTCTTGATGTAGCCTTACAAAAACATTTTATGTAAAGTCTGTGACTAAGTTCACTCATTACTTTAAGGCATAATTTGCTTAACTTAGTAAATAAATTAGTATTGGTTTATGAAAGAATATAATGCTTTATAAAATAAAACTGGATTCACACAATAACTAAACAAATATTGCTGGGCAAAGTAAAAGTTCAGCTCATAATTGATCCAATGCTCCTGAAATTCGTAACATATACTAAAACAATACCTTTTCATTGTTTTCTGTTTAGATGATATTATTCTGACAATGTGAACTGCCCTGAAATATTATGCTCCAGAGGAAGTTCACATGGTCTGCAGAGGGACAAGGATGCTCTCTCTTCCATTCCTAAACTGATGATCCTTAATCTGAATGTTTATTTACATACTTCACATATTTCTGGAAGATGCTCTGTACCACTACCATTAAAACAAAATCACAATGCTCTCGTTTTAAGACCCTTTTCCTATTTTAATGAGGTGTTGCTTCTACCATATGGCGCCCTGAATAGGAAGGCCCAGCACTGTTTTATAGGCATGAGGTGAAATTAAGCCCCACCCCCAAAATTTGGGCCTATTTAAACCATGTGTTCACCGTCATTTCTCACATCGCTTGAACTACACAAGGTGAAGAGAAATGGGGGGAAAAGACAGGGGGGAGGAAACTTGCCTTTAGGAGTGCCCCACAGGTAGCCATGGCTAGAGCACCCTGCAGGCAGACTCACCTCTATCGGCCGATAGAAGCGCCCATGGGCAGAATCGCCTCGCCATCAGCTGCTTTTATCAGCCAATAGAAGCTCCTTGAGGGCAGGGTCACCAGCCGCTTCTATCAGCCTATAGAAGTGGCCTCGTGGTGAGGCATGGCTGCCCGCGGGTGTTAAGAGCATAGACAAAGGAAGAGCGGGTTGCATGTGTGTTACTTTTCCCCAGAGTCCAAATAATCGCAAGTCCAATATTTATGTGCATTTTATTCTACCCTTCCTCCAAAGGGGGGGGGATTCCTTCTTCTTTAATTAATAATTAATTAATAATTTTCAAACAAAAAGTAAGATAGAACAGTGCATGGATAAAAGTCATTCAAGAGACTTTGTGGCCAAGCACAAAGTTGAACTACTAAGCTGTCCCTGATCTAGTGACAGGATTGCTCACACCATATTTAGGCGTGTATATATTTCATTCCTATTGCACGCCTGGTTGGATCCTTTTAAAAAAAGACTGGCTGATGCTGCCAGTCAGAAACAAACTGCAGTTATTTCACCTATTATTTTTCAATGGATTTTTGTTATTGTAGAAAAAACCGAGAAGCAGAAAATATAGATTGATGAGTTGAGTATGATGAAATCTAGATATTTACTTAAATGACACAATAATTGCACAACAAATAACTGGGAATATCCTTGAATTTTATCCCTGTGCTTGCATAGCACACCTAGCTTTGTTACGGAATTACTGTACTGTAATCTATTTTCTTGGATTGTTCAATACATTAAATTATAAGTTAACCAAGAAGTCAACTAAGTTGCCTAACAGGGTAAATAATAAAAAGAAGCAAAGTTAAAACATTAAACTTAGATTGTGCAAATGCAAGCATTAAACAAACTGACAGTTAAATGTTATGGAAATTCAATTCATAAACGTATTTCTGGCATATTTACACATCAAACAAACACAGTTCATCAGTCTGTTTGTGAACTGCTCTGCAGTTTTAGAATAACTCAATAACTCTATTGGCTTCTTGGATAATTACAGGTACCAGTAGTCCTTGATTGTTGTGTTCATTTAGTGACTGTTCGAAGTTACAACAGCATTGAAAAAAGTGAGTTATAACCTTTTTCACAGATAAGATTGTTGCAGATTCCTCATGGTCACGTGTTCAAACTTCAGGTATTTGGCAATTGGTTCATATTTATGACGGTCGCCATGGTCACGTGATCTCCCTTGGCGACCTTCTGACAAGCAAAGTCAAGCGGGGAAGCAATTGTAAAACCACCGCCTGCCTGAAGAGAGCTGAAACGGTGCCCGAAGGAAAAGGAGAAGAGGAGGTTTTCAGCTTCTTACCCGCATAGCCGCCGAATAAAGCCGCGGAGCAAATAAAGTCCGCGAGCCGCACCGAGCGAACACCCCCATCGCCATCTTTCCCTCTTTAGCTGCGCTTCGGAAACGCCTCCCCGCTCCTCAGTCTAAAAGACCGTGGGCATGGAGCCGAGGGTCATGCGAACCACCCCCGCCCGCCCATCTTTTGCGCAGAACAGCAAGTTAATACTTCGCTTGACTTTTAGTGTAGTTTTATCGCCGCGCTGAGCAAAGTCCTCGCCTATCGTCGAGCGCAATTTTGTAAAACTTCACGTGCAGATTCGCCTTCTCAGCACTGAGATAAAGGCCGGTTTACAATTGTTAAAGTATTTAAATAACAAAACGATTAAAAACCCACCCCGGAATAAACTAACCCCAAAATCAATAAATATAAAAATAGTAAAATAATAATAAACACAAAATAACAATAAACCAACCAAAAAAAAAGCTTCCTCGAGTCTACTTGGACTCCTGATTCCTACAAAGCAAGGGTCTTCAAACTTGGCGAGTTTAAGACTTGTGGACTTCAACTCCCAGAATTCCTGAGCTAACAAGACTGGAGGAGGAATTCTGGGAGTTGAAGTCCACAAGGCAAGCTGTCAAGTTTGAAGACCCTTGCTTACAAAGAAACATCGTTGGAGGAGTTAACTTTTTCACTGATCGCCTTTCTTTCCGGGAAAACCATTTTTTAACCCATGACGAGTCACGTTCCTGGCACGGCGAGAAACCTTTTCCTCTCGCTGCCCATAGAGGGCGCTAATCGCTCTTTCCGGGTTTTTCCAACCCAGAGATGAGCTGCGCGCAGGCGCACTCTTCTGCCTCCTGGGCTGAGGACGTGGGGGCCCTTTTGTTGACTCGGGGCAGTGGCACCCTCGCTCCTTCTCTGGGGCTAGGATGTAGAAACTGTGCCCGTCCGATGAGGCCGCAGGAGGTAAGTAAGAACTGAAGCGGGTTGTGGGGAGGGAAAGGTAGGGCCGATAAGTCTAGGCTGCAACACTCCGGACCATCCTCGCGTGGCAGGACGAGAGAAAGTGTGGTGAGTGCTTTGACTCGTAGTAGAAGGGAGAGGGCAAGTTTTCCTATGTGGAAAACTTGCTCCGGCTTGGTGCCTGTTTAACCCTGCTGCTTCCCCTCTTGTCAAATTATTCTCCAGAGCACCAGAGGCCAGGACAAGAAATAACGGTTGGAAATTAATCAAAGAGAGAAGCAATTAAGGAGAAACTTCCTGACAATTTGAGCAATTAACCAGTGGAACAGCCTGCCTCCAGAAATCGTGGGCACTTCATCACTGGATGCTTTTAAGAAGAGTCTGTAGACAGTCACCTATCTGAAATGGTGTAGGTTCTCTTGCTTGAGCAGGGGCTGGACTAGAAGACCTCCAAGGTCCCTTCCAGCTCGCTCGCTCATTCATTCATTCATTCATTCATTCATTCATTCATTCATTCATTCATTCATAATTGAATATCTGAAAGGGTTTACTTTACTTTACTGTATAGTATCAGATATCTCAGCTTTATGCTGTAGCAGTGTTTCTCAACCTTGGCAACTTTAAGAGGGATGGACTTCAACTCCCAGAATTTTCCAGTCAGCTTTGTTTGCTTTGCTTTGCTTTGCTGGCTGGAAATTCTGGGAGTTGAAGTCCATGCCTCTTAAAATTGTAAAGGTCAAGAAACACTGCTATGGACACCAACTCCTAGAGTTCCCCAACCGGGATGCAACATGCTTGAAACATTCTACTTAGATGAATTTAGCAAGTTGGGTGGATGAAGAAACTGAAGCAGCGAGTTGAAGTTAAGACTCGCGTGCACCTGAAGTCAGCAGATCAAATTTATTTTGAAATATGCTTTCATAGAGTGGGCCCTCCTTAATCCTGGGTTTGGAGTATACAAGAAAAGAGTAGATGTGTAGATGTGCTCCAGTGCCTACTTTTGGGAAATAATGCAAGAACTTTAAAAATGATCTAGATCTAATGGTCACTCAGAAGTGGAGAGTATGATATAGAGGGCCTTACATCGTTGTAGTAGTTAGCCAAGCAAGAAATTTCAATTTCAATTGTGCGATATTGGATTATGATTCCCCAGTGAAATAACTATATTTATATGGCAGTGCAAAGTAAACTATCAGTGATTGCCACTTTGAAGATAGGAACAGAGAATTTGGGGCACATGAAATGTATCCCCACTGATATTACTATTACTAGATTTGTCTTTTATGCATTGGTTAATGTTGAGTATGACATTTCCTAAAATCTGTCCTGTAATCCATCCATTAGTCATAAGAGAAATAGGCTGAGCTTGCAGATAGTGCTAGGCTCAGGTATGGTTGCTAGGCAGCAGCATTGACATGCTTGACTAGGAGGCTGCAGCTGTTCCTGGGGAGTTTAGTTTTAGCAACTGTATAGGTCTTCAGTGACAATGGTGATTTTAGGAGACTGCCCAAACAACATCTCTCTTCTTTCTGAAAAAATACAGCCGTCTTTTTCAAACTCATAAAAAACATTTATCCTGATAGTTATTTTCAATCTTTTTTCCTCTACCATCTTTGAAAGAACAAATACCCACTGGCAGCATTATTCTAGTTTAATAAGCATATAGGTGAATTAGCCTGTTGTATACAGAACCAATTTGCTCTTCTTTGTGTATAAGTGAGGAAAGAAAGTAGGAAACTACCATTAGCTCTGTACAGTAAGTAAGTAAAGCCAAGCTTGACACCTGGTAACTTTATGGGAAGTCCATGCTTTTGGAAATAATATGGAAGTGATTTTTCACTAATGTCTGAGATTGGAGGTGGGGATTTCCCAGTTTGTCTTTCAACCCAGGGATCACCTACTGATCTTCTATCCAAGTACTAAATAAATACTTATCATTTTGAGATCAGTCAAGTTCATTTAGGTTCTGCTGCCTTGCTGGGTGATCCAGTGCAGCAATCGCCAACCGGTGGGCCGTGGCCCACAGGTGGGCGTCGAGAAAATTTTGGTGGGCCACAGAGAAATCTCACCCCCAGAGCACCCCCCCAAAGCAATTAATCCAGGCTGCGCAGAAACACAAGGCTGCACACCCACATGGCCCGCGGGAACCCTTCCTGCCCACTCACCTCTTATCGGGCAAACTTGCCTGCTAAATTGCTATTTTCCTTTTCCAATCATCAGCTGTTGCTTGCCGGAGATTTAGATTAGCTAGGAAGCAGGAAATTGTTGGATTTCTTGTTTTCTAGCTAGTCTTTAGATCTTTCAGCTCTGCTTTTCTACTATTCAGTGCAGACTCATGGCAAGCAAATTTTATGTGACAGACTCAGGTAGCTGATGGCAGATAGATCACTGAATGATTCTGTGAGCAACTCAATCTGCCTGCCTGCTTTGCTTGATTTTGGATAAAAGTTGCTCTTTAATAAAAAATTCAATATTTACATACATGGTGTGTTGTGAGTTAATTTTGTGGGTTTGCTTGCTAGCAAATTTTATGAGTTTGCTTGCAAGCAAATTTTATGTGACAGACTGAGCTAGCCGATGGCAGATAGATCTCTGAATGAATCTGTGATTCTGTGAGCAACTCAATCTGCCTGCCTGCTTTGCCTGATTTTGGATAAAAGTAGTTTTTTTTATAAAAAATTCAATATTTATATAAATATTTATATTTACATAAAACCCATGCCCAGCCAGTCAAATGACCACCAAGCCACACCCACAAATTAAGCCATGCCCACAGAACTGGTTAGTAGTCCCTGGGATTTAAAATTATGAGTTTGGTGGTCCTCGAGATCCAAAATGTTGGCGACCCCGATCCAGTGAATGTTACCTGGCAGCTGCTTGCAGGGATACCTTCCATATCTACACCTGTGTTCCAGAATGTTCTCCCCTCTGAGATGTTTCCTATGTCATCTTTATCTCCATCATTGTTACATTTGTTCTTATGTTTTAAGATATATTTAATTAGGCACAATTTATTATTGTATGTTTCAAAATGGCTTGGCATGGTAGAAAATAAACATTATATAAAACAATTTAGATACAACAGTTTCAAAAACTGAACCTTTCATTAGTCTTGTTCCATAAGATCTCAAACTGTAGTTCATAAATATATGCGTATTCAGTGACACTATAAAATTTGGCTTTCCTATTTATTTAGTTTCAGTCTTTTAGTAATTTCACATTGTACATTCTTACAATGAATGGTTAATGTTTTTGTTGCTTATGACCATTCTTAAAACTAACATTTTTCTTTAATTTCAGGACCGTTGTATCGGCTTCTAGCTGGTGTTGAGTATGTTGTTGGACGAAAGAATTGTGGAATTTTAATTCAAAATGATCAGTCAATCAGCTGAAGTCATGCAGTTCTTTCAGTTAAACATCCCCAAATGAATCTTGTAAATATCACATTCATAAATGTTCTGCCAACTGTCTGCTAGGCAGTTATATATAAGTATGTTTTTATTAAAAAAAACAACATTTGTTGACTTGGTATAAATAGTATCAAATTCATCCTGATGGCATTATAGAAAATATACAAATTATGTAATTTGGATCTGAAACCATTGACAGAAATTATGTAATTTGTGTCATTTAGGGTAACAATATATGTCATGAGGTAACAGTATTCTAGCTTGTTGCAGATGAATATGATTCCTCTTCAGTCAAGCTGCATTGCTCAGAAAAGTTTCTTACTGAAACTCTTCGTATAAAACTGGACATAAAATATAAGCTTTCATATTGGCTTTCTGATTATAAGTCTTTATTTTTCAACCAATTATCGTCTTTTATTACCTCTGAACTGGTTGGTCAAAACAAATCCATTTCAAACCAATATTTAATATCCTGGTTTGTCTGGCAAATACAGGTTGTCCTCAACTTAACAACTCATTTAGTGACAGTTCAAAGTTCAAAAAAGTGACTTATGACCATTTTTCATACTTACAATCATTGCAGCATTCTCATGGTCATGTGATCAAAATTCAGATGCTTAGCAACTGGTCCATATTTATGAAAGTTGCAGTGTCCGGGAGTCATGTGATCAGCTTTTGTGATCAGTCATGTGATCAGCTTTTTTTGTGTCCTTCTGACAAGTCAATGGGGAAGCTAAATTCACTTAACAATCATGTTACTAATTTAACAACCGCAATGATTCACTTAACAACTATGGCATGAAAGGTCATAAAATGGGGCAAACTCACTTAACAAATGTGAGTTCGTTAGTAACATAAATTTTGGCCTCAATTGTGGTCATAAGTTGAGGACTATCGGTACCATAACTATACCTAAGCATTCAATTTAAGCACTACAATAATTTATTAGTTGAAGGCAGGGCTGGATTGAGCCATTTTTATCAGCCAAACACAGGGAACTTGAGCTAAGCCATTAAAATAGTTTTTAGAAGTTCATCCAAACCATCCTTCTAGTTGATTATACTTAAATTTCAAATATATTCCTTAACTTTTACATATTAACACCGCTGCCAAGATAAGACCCCCCCCTTATACTAGCAAAGAGAAAGAAATTTGATCTGGAATAATGTCAGGTTTCCAAGTGATGAAACCCATTCAGAAAGAAATAAGCAAAATCCATCTCCCAAAACAAATTTCTTTCTCTTTGCTGGTTTAAAGGGGGAGGGTTTCGGGCTCACCACATTCTTAAGGTCGGAGGAGTGGTTAGATAGTGAGGATTGTTTTGGCTAGATGACTTTCCTTCCCATGGGAACAGAAGCTGTCACTGCCAAGACCTGGAGGTAGAGATTGAAGACATGAAGCAACCTTGATTTATTTCTATTGGGAAATGTGACTTTTGTGGGTTGTTTCTAATTTACAATATTATGTGGTGTAATTCGGTTTGTCAGATCCGAATTACAACACTTTGCCAATTTGATGATGACCTAAATAAAATAAATTGGTTTTGGAAAATGGATTTTGCTTATTTCTTTTTGAATGGGTTTCATCACTTGGAAACCTGATACTGTTAATACCAGAAGCAGATAGGATTAATTGTGCTTGCCTTATTTCTGATGTAAAGTATTATATCAATTAATTGTTAAAGGAAAAAAGTATTCCTATTCAATCATCTACCTATTTTCAAGAAAAAATATCCATTGTAGGTGAAGTAAAGCTAAATTTTGATTAACTTGATTTGCTGGTTTATTGTGTAATTTGTGTATTGTGTATTGTGTAATTTTCAAGTACTATTAAAGCAATTGAGATACTTGGGGTGCTTGATGCTCTTTGAGCTTGGTTGTTTGTGTGTTTTTTTCACACTGATAATGTTTCATAATTTGGTAATGAAATGTCTACAAGAAAAAAACTACGCTCAAAGAATACCAAGGACTCCACAACAAAAATAGTATTTTAATGGAAAAGAAATTGTAATATATATGTAGAACTGTTTTTTTTCTTTCATTCAATTGTGTTCAATTCTTGAAGACTGCCTGGACAAATTCCTGCAGTTTTGTTGGCAAGACTTTTGGAAGTGGACTTTTTGGACTTTTTATAAGAGTTTCCTTTGTTTTTAGATTTTTTTGAAAAGTTGATGAACCAAGTATTGAGAATGAAAATATAGATCTCATCAAGTGTCCTAGAAGAACTAGTTTCAGAGGAAAAATTTTTTTGTTTCTAACGGCAAAGCAGGTAAAAATTTCTGTTGCTAAACGAGACAATTGTTAAGTGAGATTTGTTCCATTTTAGAACCTTTCTGGTCACACTTGTTAAATAAATCACTGCTGTTAAGTTAGTATTAAGTGATTATTAAGTGAATCTGGCTTCCCCATTGACTTTGCTTGTCAGAAGTTAAGTAACTTGATATATAATTATGGCTTTTGAAAAAGCTTGTCTTACAGGACATTCCTTTTATTTACCATGGTAGATATTTATTCATACAGGATCAATACTCCTGTTGATCAAAATATCAATCTTCAGTGACTCAAATATTACTCAAGATGAGCCTATAATTAAGCATCTAAATATACATGCCCTAATTTTTGTTAATATTGTGTGGCTACAAAGCCCACTGGCATTTAATAAGAGCAGCTGCTGTGACTCTTCAGAAATTAGGCCAACAAATATTAATTACCAATTCATGTTAGTATATTTTATTATAAATTAAAGCACAAGGGTGCATGATATATTTTGCTGGATGTTCCCTCCCAACTCTTTACATGAAAGAAAATTTTTATTCTATGAAGGTGATCAGCTCAAAGTGGAGTTGAGAACGTAAAGGTAACAGTGATACATTGTATACCAGGAGATTTGCTATCATCATCTCTAGCCTTTTTCAACTGCATTGCTTTTCTTGGGTGTCAAGTGATTATTATATTCATAAAAGAAAATAAATTATGTTCTTAAGAATGATCCCAGCACCATTAGTTTTCCTTTATGTCAATGTCGTCTAAGGAAAACACTACTGCTAGTGATAGAAATCATTTTCAGACAAATTTTCAAAATCTATATAGGGCATTAGCAGGTAGGGCTGAGAAAGAATCCTGACTGAAACCTGGACACCTGTTTAGAGTAAAGGGATACATCGGTGGTCTTTAAACATTTTTATCTCTATTTCTGGCCATGATGACTACAAGTGAGTGAAACTGCCATATGACAACACAAAAAAAGGCCACATTTCTCCTTATTTAGACAGTGCCAAGGTAGATAAAACAAGTCTGATCGGAGGCTGGATTTTCCCATATTTATTTGGATTCCAGAATTGATCTTTCTGGCTTTATGCACTATAGGCTTATTAAATCATGACACCCCACCCACCCCCAATCAAGTGGATTAGCACAGGTCAATAAACTATAGTAATCCAAATAAAGAGAATGTGACAATGCCACCTCCAACTGACCTTAAGAACGTGGTCCAAATTCAAGCAGTGTATAATAGTTTCAGATTTCTTTTGACGATTATTTTTTATACAATATAGTGTCAGTTATTGAGAGCTGAATCTTGTCTCACCTGCCCAACCAAGTTCTGTTCTTAGAAGTCTGTGACAAAATTAGAATTCAGCAGTTATGCATTAAGCAGACACCCAAAACACATCAGATTTCAGGCGCATCCAGTTTATCCCGTGTCCTAAATGCCAAACTGGAATGAAGGGAACTGTCACTCCTATAACTTCCCAAAGGTGATCATATTGTTTCTGCCAACATTTGGAATTTTTTCCAGTTCAAAGATGAATTCCAATAACTGTCAGCATAAAAAACCCGGAACGGCATCAACTCAAGATGGCATGAGAATTTAATTCATTGTATCAGTGATGTCTGCTGGTGGTTTCAAATGAAGAAATATGTGATACCAACTGTCAAATATTTTCAGGCTTTTATAACTAGAATATTGCGTTATGGTTCCCTCTAGTGGACACTGCTCCTTACAGTATTGTCAACATAAGATGAAGAATATGATTAGAAGCTTCAATTTCTATACTAAATGTAGAAGTATTCAGATTTAAACCCTGCCTCTTCTTCAATTCCTTTATTAAATGGCACAATTTCTCCTAGACTGCAGCATGATGTTTCCTATAGCCCAAGCTAACACATCTTTATTTTTCTTCATTGTAGAAAGTATGTTTTAGTGTATGTTTTAAAATATTTTCTTACCAATCCTATAGCTGCAATAAATTTATATATTATCATTGCAATTCAAATGCAGTTCTTTAGAATTATGGATACCTGTCTGATTTTCACTTAATACAAATGTAGACTGAAAAGATAGTGCCCTATCTCACAAGCCTAATATTAAATGGTAATATTTGTTATACCAAACTTCCCAATACAGAGGCAATTCCCAGATTCTTCAGATTCCAGACTATTCAAACAAGCAAGAAATCCACTTGTTATTCAAGATAGACTACTGACCATAAACAATAATACAGTCTTCAACTTACAACTGTTCATTTAAAAAGAGCCTTGGTGGTGCAGGCTGTTAAATGCCTAGCACTTAAGTGCAGGCTCGAATCCCACCAGGCTCAAGGTTGACTCAGCCTTCCATCCTCTCGGGGTAGGTAAATTGAGGACCCAAGATTGTTGGGGGCAATAAGCTGACTTTGTAAAAATGCCACTTAGTAATAAGCAGGCATATACAATGGAAGGAAGGCTACTGGTGAGTGCATTGGGTTGTGCTCCAAAATTATAAGCCACCCTAAGTCTCCGGAGAAGGGCGGCATATAAATATGAATAAAAAAATAAAAAACAATGTTTCAAAGTTACAATGGCTTTGGAAGCAAGTGATGACCTGTACTCAAACGTACAATTGTTGTACCACTCTTGCAATCACATGACTGCAATACAGGCATTTATGACCATTTGCAGCATCCTGTAGTCCAGTGAACAAGATTTGCAAGGAGGATGAAAAAAAGTATTATCCAAAAATATTATAGTGACCTGTATACAGAAACTAATCATATAGCAGAGAACCAGATCCAAAACTACCTGGAGAAAATTGACTTTATAGAAATTTTAGATGAGGATAAAGAATTTTAAATCAAAACATAACCCTCCAAAAGTATATATGGGGCTATCATAAAGCAGAAAACTGAAAAAGCCCCAGGACCAGATGGCTTACCCAAGAGAAATTTATAAATCACAACAAGAAATTTTAGGAAAGAATTGTTGAAGATCTTTAATGAAGTTCTCGACAAGGCGAAATGCCCCAATCTTGGCAAGAGGCTAGAATATCATTCCAAAAGCAGGGGGCTGATCTGGCAGAACCAGGCAACTATAGACCAATCTCCCTCCTTAATGTGGATTATAAAATTTTTATGACCATTATAGCTGAAAGATTTAAAGAATACTTAATAAGTTTATTTCTGCAGATCAAAACGGTTTCCTCCCACAAAGACACTTTAGAAATAATATTAGGGTAACATTAGACACATTAAAGTACTATGAAGAACACAGTGCTGATCAAGTTGCGCTTATTATTTCTAGATGCCCAAAAGGCATTTGATAATGTGAAATGGGAGTTTATTTACAACAAATAAAATTTCTAAATTTAGGACCCAAATTTATAAATTTTATTACATCTATTTATCAAAAACAAGAAGCCCAAATTCTAATAAATGGGGACTGACGAGAGAGAAGATTTTCAACAGAAAGGAACTAGACAAGGATGCCCATTGTCCCTCTGCTGTTCATCATGACCTTGGAGGCCTTAATCAGGGACGGTCCAACAGGAAAGCGACATAAAAGGATTAAAATTAAGAAGGAAGAGTTTAAACTGCAAGCATTTGCTGATGATCTGCTCTTTATTCTGGAAGAACCACAAACCTCAGGACTCATATTGTAAAGAAACTGGAAGAATTTGGTCTGGTAGCGGGACTTAAAATTAATAAAACTAAAACTAAAATGATCACGAAAAATATGACAGATAAACAAAAGAATCACTGGCCACTATAATGGATATTGAAATTGTGAAAAAATAAAGTATCTAGGAATTACTATATCATCCAGATTTAGCTCCCTTAAGAAAGATAATTATGACCCCTTATTAAACTAATATCGGAGGATTTAATAAAATGGAATAATCTAAATCTATCCTTTATGGGCAGGATAGCCACGGTAAAAATGAATATTTTACCTAAATTACTATTCCTTTTTCAAAATGCTCCTATAATACTCAACAGAACCTTTTTTGACAGGCTGAACAAGATAATATCAAGTTTTATTTGGCAAAAGAAAAACCGAGGATAAAATTAAAATTACTACAAGATGCCACAGAGAGAGGTGGATTGGGCTTGCCAAATTGGGAACTGTACCATAGTGCTGCAATAATGACGTGGTTAAAAGATTGGATTAACCATACCAACTCGAGGAGTATTAACATTAGAGGGACACAATCTTCAGTCAGGTTGGCATGCTTTTCTTGGACAAGATAATATGAAAGGATATAGTTATGTGCAAAAACATAAACTTAGACAGACACTTTACATACCTGGTTTAAGATTAAGAAACAAATGTACATCCAAACCCCAATTTGGCTATCAACATTAGAAGCTTTGATGCACCCACATTTATTAAGATACGACAAAATTATAACTTATGAAGAGCTCTTAGACGAAAGGGTGATTTACTAACTAGACAACAATTGACTGATAAAGAATAGATTTGGAATGGTGGGCCTATCTGCAACTCCAATCTAAATATGCAAAGGATAAGAGGGAATTGGGTATCAGTACAACAAGGACTGACTTGGACGAAATCTTGCTAGGGCAGGAGAAAAAGATGATTAAAAAATTTATTATGTATTATTAGAGGCTAAAATGGAAGAAGAAATTGTGAAAGAAACAATGGTACTATGGATGAGAGACTTTGGTTATAACATAAATTTGGATGATTGGCGCAATATTTGGATTAGAAATAAAAAAATAACCCTAGCAACCCCGTACAAAGAAAACCTCTATAAATTATTTTATAGGTGGCATATGACACCAATAAGACTAGCTAAAATTAATAATAAACTCTCACCTATCTGTTGGAAATGCAACAAGGAAAAAGGCACTTATTACCATATGTGGTGGCGTTGCAGAAAGGCCCAGGAATTTTGGAAACAAGTTCATAAATGGCTACAGGAAATGTGCAAGGAGGAGATACAATTTACCCCAGAATTCTTTCTACTGAATTACAAAAAGAACATATCCGAAAGATATTTTCTATTTAATGATACATATTATCACTGCAGCAAGGATGGCTTTTGCACAGAACTGGAAAAATAGTGAAACTCCAACTGAAGCAGAAACACTAAAAAATTATTACGTGCGAGAGATGGACAAATTGACTATGGAACTAAAAACAAGGAAGAAATGGACTATTATAAAATATGGAACAATTTTTATGGATGGCTGGATAGAAGAAAGATCCAATAACTTATCTTAAATTGGATCTGATCTACATGGACAATAAGTGAGATGAACTTAGCAATACCTGTTCAATTTAATGTATGATTTGTGCGTGTGTGCTTATATGTCGTTTAAGTTTATGTTTGTTTATGTGTGATTATATATAATAAAAAAAAAAACAATAATACAGTCTTCAACTTACAACTGTTCATTTAACAATGTTTCAAAGTTAGAATGGCTTTGGAAGCAAGTGATGACCTGTACTCAAACTTACAATTGTTGTACCACTCTTGAAAATCACATGACTGCAATACAGGTATTTATGACCAGTTGCAGCATCCTGTAGTCCAGTGAACAAGATTTGCAACTGTGTTTTGACGATTTCTAGCAAAACAACAAAACAAAAAAAACCCCAAACTCTTGGGAAAGCTGGATTTGCTTAACTGCAGGGATTAGTTTAAAGCCTGTCTAAAAGTTGTCATAAAATCTGATCCAGCATGACTTTCAACCTCGACAACTTATAAAGAAATTCTGGACCCAATTGTGGTTGTTAAGTCGAGGACTTCTCACACAAAAAGAAACTGAATGTATTCACATTTAATAATTTGTGTATGTCTGTTAAAATATTGCCTACGAAGAATGCAATACTGGACTTTGTGAACGAAAATGGATACACATGGATATACAGATAATTATCAGCCGTGGTCATTTTATTGCTAGAATACAGAAAATTTTAGAAAGAAGCTATATAAAAGGTCACATAAAAATGTAGGTTATGAGCCTTTGTTTTTAAATATCATTTGTTCCATGATATTCCACTGGTCATTGGTGACCTAGCATAGAAAAGAAAACACTTTAGTTCAGATGCTGATTTTTTAACTGTCATCATGTAGTGTGTTGATATAATGGCATGACCCTGCCAGGAATAACTTTCTTAAATTGCATTCAGTTTTCCAAGTGCAATCAATGGGACTTAAGCTTAGTACTCAAATCAAAGGTATATTAAAATTTTTAAGAGGAATAATAACTCTTAAAAGTGATGGATAGAGGCGGCAATAGCCTCATCAGGCCTGGATGGTTTTTTTTTTTACCAAGCATTAAAAGCTGACATTGGGAGGAAAAAGAGAAACATGATGGGAAGTATAGCAGAATGGAGGGCAGGATTAACTGATTACAACACCGGATAGGAGTTTTCCATTTTGCAGCCTTTTGTTACAAAGTTTTCCTTGTCAATTATTACCTTACGTAATTCATTGAATTCTCCAGCCATAGACACGTATTCACCACCGTCCATTCTGATGACCTGTAAGATTGATGCACAGGTTGTTTCATTAAGGAATTCAAATTACCAGCTGAATTAGTTTACTTTAGTAGAACTTTTGTACAAGAAGAAATACCTTTAAAGTGCTCAACTTCTGTGACTTACTGAACGGTACTAAATTTGCCCATAAAGCATTCTTTCCACTAGGCCATAGGTAGTTTCTAAAAAGTTAAAGAGTGATTCATAAAGCATTCTCATCAAGCCCACCGAGCTCCTAAAAATGCTGGAATTCAATGCCTTCAAGGAATCAGGTGACTGTTGTGTAATTACACTTTTCTAACAGCAGCAGTGAGCTTCATGCACTCAGGATCAACTTACTGCTCCATTAACCCAATTTGCATAATCACTACAGAGGTAGGTGGCAAGGTTGGCGATCTCTTCCACAGTTCCCAGGCGACCACAAGGAATTCTCTGGATCATTTCTTTCTCAAAGATCCCTGTGGGGTCCAGGCTGAAGGCTCCTGGGGGAAAAAAAACAGGGAAAAATTGGTGTGTTGTAGCAGAAAGATTCATGGCTTGCAAAAAAAAAAAAGGAAAAGGAAAGAAAGTAAGAGAAATAATCACAAGGAAGCACTGCTCCACCCTTCCCAAAGTATTCCCATTTCTAAAAGATCACTCCCAATTACAGGAACTCCTTGAGTTACAACACAGCTGTAACTCTTGATAGTTGTAAATTGTTACTCTTCTGAGCGACCCGATTTTACAACTTTTTCCTTTGGGTGGTTCATCAAATTCACAAAATTCACCAGTGTTCATATGCACAAGACAACCCTGTTACAGTGCTTCTGGTCACTAGAACTCAGTTAATTTCATAAGAAGTAAAATATACCTTTGTTTTTATTGGACCTGGCTGAATCACATTGAATCTCATGCATTATCTACCCCACTCAGCTGCAAAGAGACCTAGAAATCAACAGAGATTAATTAAATATTCTGCATCCAGAGATTAATATAGTTGCAAAATGTAAGGCTGCAAAATGAGCACAGACTACAGTTCTGTGAAAAATACAGACAGATCTAAAACAAAGGTTTACAGGAGAAGCGGAAAACAGCTAAATTTATCTCTCAAGAAAAGAATCAAAGGAATCAAGAAAAGGAATGCATTTTTAAGTAGTACTTACTTGCACAGGGCATCTACACCTGCTTTGGCAGAAGCACTAGGTACTACAAACCCAGACCCGCTTTCTGCATAGATTGTTGTAATGGCCAAGAAACGCTTGCCCCTGAAAAATTCAGGAAAGAAAAATGTGGGCGAAAGTTATAACATTGAGCTGACAGTTGACTGAGTTTTTCTTATATTTCTTGTAGAAATCAGGACATGTCAGTCAAGATTGAAACACTAGCATTTATATTTAAACCTTTATGGACATGTATGTATCTGTGTATCTGTATCTATTCATGCACGCAATGTAAATGTAAATTTTCTGTTTGTAGACTTTAAAAGCATCCATTTCAAAAGAATAAGAAATATTATAATTTTAAATAAGAAATTCATACCCAAATTTACAGCACTATTTAGACAACAGAAAGGCACGGTAATAATTGCAAAAATTATTATTTGTACTATTTGTGATTTGCAAATAAGCCACCATCCATTAGACAATTAAATGGATTATATTTGTTTACTTTGCAGCTCAGTTTCAAAGGCTATAGTTTTGTTGACCAACTGTTAATAAAACAAAAACAGAGAATATATTTGATCACATGTACTTAAGCAATAACTATGTATACTTCATGTTGAACATATTCATGGCAATATGAGTTAGAGAAAAATAGAACTAGCAGTAGCACTTAGACAATACTTCACAGGCTTCTCTAAGCGGTTTAAAGAGTCAGCATATTACCCCCAACAATCTGGGTCCTCATTATACCACTAGGAAGGATGGAGGGCCGAGTCAATTGTGGATTCCAGAAAAAAAACCCAAATCCAATTAAAACTTGAGACATGTATTTTCTCAAAGTCTCCTTTTATCAGAGTAGGGTATACTGGCACATCTGGGAAACCCCG